>NW_017547090.1:956987-974658 GCF_001854935.1 Bemisia tabaci
TATCTGAAATTTTGACAAATTCCAAAATGGCGGCGGAAAAATGGCGGGAAATCAGTTTTACGGTGGCTTTGCATGAAATTCGATATCCTGGTGGTTTTTGGCTGGATAAAAAGGAATCTTTCATTAGATTCTTGAAATATCAAATAACTTCATGCTAATCCATCGGTAAACAGCCGTAAAAATAATTTCCCGCCATTTTTCCGTCGCCATTTTGGAATTTGTCAAAATTTCAGATAACTAATGAAAGATTCGTTCTTCTCGTGCCGATATACCCCCAGATACCAAGTTTCATGCAAATCCAACGATATGCAGCCTAAATATCCACTTCCCGCTCGAGGCCGCCATTTTGACCGCCGCCATTTTGAAAAGGACTGACTTTTCTGGAAAACCAATGCCAGAATCGTTTTTCTCATCTCGAAAAACCCCGGGATTCCGAGTTTTACAACAATCCGTCAATAAACAACGGAGATGCCAAATTTCCGCCATTTTGAACTTTGACCGGCCGCCATTTTGTCAAAAATGAACATTTTGACCTGCGGTTTGCGCCAAAAATTTTCTTTTTTTATTATCTTTCGAATGAAGTATCACAAAGGGGGGGGGTTGCCTTTTGAAAAAAAAAAGTTAGCCCCCGCCCCCCTTAAGGGGGGCCGCCCCCCAAAATTTTGGGTGGACCAAAAAGTTGCTACCTTAGACCGAGGAACATTCCCAAAGTTTCAAACTTCTATCTCAATTTGGAAAAAAGTTACAGGGGTGGTCAGTGACTTTTGGATAACCCTGTATAAGTATGTGTCTGTCAATTGATTGATAATTCCTCAGATTTAAGTGAAAGGTCCTCATTGCCTTTACGAGCAATATACACGCCAGCAAATCATATGAACCAGAATCAGCCTATGGAAATGAGAGTTTTAAATTTACCTCTATATTTCTAGCTTTGCGTTTAAGTCTCCTTTGAAGTCCATCTTATACTGCCTATGGCCACCTCAGGATCGTAGATTCAGGAAGCAGTAAATCGGTAGATGCAACTTAATTAACTTCAGTGTAAGGTTTGGTTGCATCGCCAAATTTGAAGGCGAACTAGCGGCGTTTTTGTTTCCAAGTGAGGCGGTGTCCAAGCGTTACGCTGTTTGTTGCAAGATCATCCTTATTTGGCGATGAAGGAGATTTGTAGTTTAGGAATAGAAACTACGCTTCCGTGCCAAAAAAAAACGCCGTATAAACTTTCGATTGTTGCCAAATTTGCGTTAAAAAAGCACAGATTTTTGGGGGGAAATTTAGAACATTTGTCTTCAAATTCTTGCCCAAGAAGCCCCCTTACTAGGACACATCCTTTGCAAGCTACTATTGATGAGAATCAATAATATCTTGCAATTTTGTAATCGGCGGAAAAAAGCTGTGTTATATTCAATAATTCACATTGAAAATTAGCAATTTTTGGTGATAAGAATACTTCCGGGCTAAAANGGGGGTATATCGGCACGAGAAGAACGAATCTTTCATTAGTTATCTGAAATTTTGACAAATTCCAAAATGGCGGCGGAAAAATGGCGGGAAATCAGTTTTACGGTGGCTTTGCATGAAATTCGATATCCTGGTGGTTTTTGGCTGGATAAAAAGGAATCTTTTATTAGATTCTTGAAATATCAAATAACTTCATGCTAATCCATCGGTAAACAGCCGTAAAAATAATTTCCCGCCATTTTTCCGTCGCCATTGGCGATGAAGGAGATTTGTAGTTTAGGAATAGAAACTACGCTTCCGTGCCAAAAAAAAACGCCGTATAAACTTTCGATTGTTGCCAAATTTGCGTTAAAAAAGCACAGATTTTTGGGGGGAAATTTAGAACATTTGTCTTCAAATTCTTGCCCAAGAAGCCCCCTTACTAGGACACATCCTTTGCAAGCTACTATTGATGAGAATCAATAATATCTTGCAATTTTGTAATCGGCGGAAAAAAGCTGTGTTATATTCAATAATTCACATTGAAAATTAGCAATTTTTGGTGATAAGAATACTTCCGGGCTAAAATTTTTTTTTTTTTTTCCGGGTGGGGTGCTTATGCATAGTTTTTATTTTGCACCAAATTCTGGATACAAATCGGCTGTAAATGGACCTATAGAAAAATAGGTTTGAAATTTTACTCTTCCAAAAGAACAAGACTCGATACTAGATCTAATGTTCAACTGAATGTTTTAATGCTGAAATGAAGTATGATACGAGAAACGTCCAATTGTACTAAAGATTCTGAACTTTTGAGTTTAATAAGAGACAAACAGCTTGAAATTAGAAAAAATTAAAATTCTGCCATTAATCTGCGTTGAGATATTTAATCTAAGAGAATATTTCCAAATTCTTTGTTCCAGGAGTCTTTGCAAGAAGAGCAAATTGTTCATTGAAAGAGGATAGAATGAAGTGCAACCGATTCTGCCGCTACCAGTTCGGCAGGACTGCTTACGGATTATGTCGTGGCACGGTGTGCCGATGCTTCACAAACCCGGGGATCTCGACGAAAAATCAAATGACTGCTTGTGAGCAGGCACGGAGAAGGCTGGCGTTTCTGGAAGCAAGCTTGCGGAAGATTTTGCGGAAAGAACCGTCCACCCGGACACCAGCTGAAAGACGATTTCTCCAAGAGGTCAGGAAGAGACCCGAGGTCCTCAGACGTGTAGCCACGCCGAGGGGACGACGCTCCCCCAGGCGGATGCCGTACCAAAGGGGCACAGGGTCCCCCGGGTCCCCAGGGTCCAGGAAGCCCCAGCCAATTCTCCAACAGACCATTCCATTGAGTAAGATCCCGAACGGGAAGAAGTACACCGGGAGTCCACGAAAGTCCCCAGCGAGAGCTACTAAATACGCGCCGGGACCATCTAAGAGCCCATATCAGAGCCCGCAGCGGAACCAGAGGACGGGTAAGTCAAACTCGAGGAAGGGTGGGTCCAACTCGAAGAAAGGTGGGTCTAACTCGAAAAGAGGTGGGTCTAACTCGAGGAGGGTTGGATCAAGCCCTAGAAAGGGTGGTTCGAGCTCGAAGCAAGCACCTAAGAGGGCCCAAAGTCCTCTTAAGAATAGACGACAAAGCCCTGGAAATGGAGGGTTTGGCGGTGCTCCAGCAAGGAAGATACGCAAGGAAGAAGATGACGATGACGATGACAGTGGTGAAAGTGGAGAAAGTGGAAGCCCTCGTAACGGTGGTAATGGAGGGGCCCGGAATGGTGGAGTAGGTGATCGAGTTGGAGGAGGAGGTGGCCAAGGTGGTGGATATGGCCGAGGTAGAGGAGAAGATGGCGAAGATGGAGATGAGTTCGGCCAAGGCGGAGGAGGAGGCCGAGGTGGAGGAGTAGGTGGAGGCAAAGGTGGCGGATATGGCCGAGGTAGAGGGGAAGATGGCGAAGATGGAGATGAGTTCGGCCGAGGCGGAGGTGGAGGCCGAGGTGGAGGTGTAGGTGGAGGCCAAGGTGGCGGATATGGCCGAGGTAGAGGAGAAGATGGCGAAGATGGAGATGAGTTCGGTCGAGGCGGAGGAGGAGGCCGAGGTGGAGGTGTAGGTGGAGGCCAAGGTGGTCTCGGCGGAGGAGTAGGTGGAGGTCTAGGTGGTCTCGGCGGAGGCCTAGGTGGAGGCCTAGGTGAAGGAGGTGGAAGCCGAGGTGGAGGATCTAGTGGAGGAAGAGGAGGCCTAGGTGGAGGAGATGGAAGCCAACGTGGAGGAAGAGGTGGTGTAGGCGGAGGAGGATTCCTAGGTGGAGGAAGAGGTGGTCTAGGGGGAGGAGAAGAAAGCCGAAGTGGAGGAAGGAGTGGCCTAGCTGGAGGAGGAGGAAGCCGCGGTGGAGGCAATGGAGGATATGACACGCCAGGTAGAAACGGGTACGCACCAGGCGGGCAGAGATATGGACAAGGATATGGCGGGGGAGGCAATCGGTTGAATAATCTGGAAGACGATTTGGAAGAGAACAATCGGCGAGGTCCTAACGGCGGTGGACGTCTGGCAGGTCAGTGTTATCATCCACGTATCCGACTGTTCTAGTCTCAATTGTGCATGTGCGGGTCAGTCACTTTCGCAGCGCACCTTGGTGCCTCGCAACATGTACCGTCACTGCATTCTGATGAGGTGGCACTCTGAAATTCATCTTGGGTGCCGTTTGCCTACTTTTACGCTTTAAAGGAACCCAATCCAAATCGATTCCCGGCATCCTGGCAACAGTCACTCTCTGCATGTGCCCAAACTATACCAGCTTGTGCGTAAGAACACATTGCACGATGGTCGCTTCAACATATCTGATCTCTGAAACACGCTCATTTCGAATAAGTTTTTCCCTAGAGGAACCAGACTGTTTTCGCGAGAAATCCGTTTCTATATAGTCTGCATTTCCTGGGTCCACTTTTTCAACCATCATACTTCAATTGCATGCGCTCTAAAACTCAGTTGTGAATAATTTTTTTTGTTATTTCTGGAAATTCCTCAATTCCAGAAAATCATATTAAAAATAAAGTGGCTTTCCTTTTTTGAAGGTTTCGATCCCGAATCGCTTTGTCCAGCTTCCCGTCCTGGGTTAACCTCAGTCTCAAGAAGTTGCAACTCTCCATGTAGAACTTCAGGACTATGCCTAGCTGAATTCCGCCAACTGCAAACCGCTCTGTCTCATAACAGGAGTCCTTACTTTCAATGGAATTATAATGCTGACAACATTTCATCTCTGAACATTCCCATTCTGTAGATACTCCTCAACCGACCTCCGTCTGCAAGTGGCATGTTCATTGCCCATCCCAGCAAATTTCCTTTAAAATTTTTTTAAAGTGTGCTCCATATAGACGGTGTAAGTCCGCAACCACATACCTTACCTATCTCGTTAGCGGTGTTTGAAAATCTCTTATAAATAACATCCCCTGAAAATAACCTAGGTATGTTCTTTTCGTAAAGGCGAATAAATCGACATCATTCCTTGAAGTTTTCGCAGAATTATCACCTTACAAAGGAGAAAATCACGGCAATTTTTAAGAATTGCCGTAGAGTAATTTTCCATTTAAAAAATAAAATATGACAGGGAGTCTGATAAACCAAGGTACGTGGTTACTGACTTACACCGTCGATATAGATCTTAAACGATGAAGAACAGGTATAAAGGCAGCACTCCTCTCTGGGCATCATCTTTGGGCATCATCTCTGAGCATCATCTCGGGGCTTATTATTAATAAACATTAGTGTTCTGGGTTTTTTTTTTTTTTAATTTTTTTTGGGCCACGCGTAGTGGATGCTTTTTCCGGCGATTTTTTCGAAGCTGCACAGTAGCATTGTAACATGCTATAATTTTAGCATCCCCGCTTTGCTTTAAGGGGATATCCGCCATTTTACGCCGCAGGAAGATATTATACTTTTACATTATTTGTTTGTTAATATTACGTACGTTTTTCTTTGGTATGTGTAGCACATTATGCAATCATGGTACGCTTTTCTTTGACGTAATTTATTTTTTCTTCGAGAAACTGTTCAACTTGATAACTTTTTAAGTCAAATTCCAGTTCTCGTTCAAAGTCGTTGCTAGGTGAAATTTCACCGTTCTTGCTCACAAGAAAAATCTTCGCATGTGTAATATGATTTCTGTGCTATTTTAATCTAATCTAATCCACCATAAATTCAACAATTTCGTGCGGTGAACGCTCTCTAATACCCATCCCTTACGTTGGAACCAAACCTTTTTTTTAAATTAAGTTTCTAAAAGAAAGAAAAAAGATCCTGTTGAGCAGAAATTTTTACGAGTCAATTTAATGTCATAGAATCATGTTATGGTGGTGTTCCATAGAATATGACCATTAATTAATGATAAATTCTCCCAAAAGGTAAAAATTCTTTGTCTATCAAAGACGTCCTTATTATCCTATTAAGAACACAGTAAGTTATGTCAAGCGTTACGTTGGCGCTTACTGTGGTTTCTTCGTTTCTGGTGGTATAAACCATTCCAAACTTTTTTCATCTTCAATGATTTTTAATCTTCAATGATGTCTGATGATCTGATGATCTTCAATGATATTTATGTAAAGTTGTGAGACTCAATGTAATTTGCACATTTCACTTCATTTTTCAAAGGGTGGTATCCTCATTATTATCAAACGTGGGATGATAGCTTTTGAATGGTTTTCTTATGTTTTACTCATCAGTACATATAAAAAAAAACCCAACCATTTTCGATTTCAACAAAGAGATGATGATTGATTTATCGAGCGTTACATTCATTGTAAGCCGCCAATTATTACGAAAAATGAAAACTTCAATCGAGTCCACGTTTTCCTCATGGATAGGTAGGCGAGCTATCTGGTGGAAAAGTATCTATGACTAATCAAATAAGATATAACATTGGTTGCGTTTATAGGGATCAATGTGGCAACAGCAAGGAATTTTTGCAGGGTTGTACTGTAGTTTTTTTTTTTTGGGGGGGGGGCGTGAAAATTCGAAAAATAAATCACTAATAGGTAAATCCTAAAAATAATTTCTGAGGGCAGAGAAATCCAATCGAAATCCGCCAATCTGAAGCCCACAGTCAAATTGACATAGCGAAGTTCAGCTTAAAGCTGAGTTCAATCAACCAGCAAATGCGATTCACCCCGCCTGCTACCTCATCAGAACTCACCAACAATATCATTTCAAACGGGCTCAATTTTTGGAGTTTTCAAAACGAGGTTTCTTTGCTATTTAGATTTTTAACAGGAAATCTGAAAAAATTCCTAGAAGCTTACCTATTTCACCGTGTAATATCAGAAAATGGATTTAAAAAAAATGGGCGCCTCTGACCCATTTTTTCCTGGATTTCCTTGCTGAAGCTCGGACTTGAGTTGAAAGTATCGTGTTGAGCAGAGGCCGATTTTACGATCCATTTAGTTCTGACTTTAGTAATTGCCAAAGTTCAACCAGCTAACCCAATTATCAGTGATCGCGGTAAGTTGTGATTTGGTCGGAGAATGTATTGCGACTTTATCATCGTCGATTTACTGCAATATTATCGGATAAAAAATTGCGATCTCATCGCATACATTTTTAATAAAAACGCGTTTTTTATGGCAATTTATCGCAACATTATCGAACAAAAAACCTTGGTGTATTGAGAAAAAATTTCGATTTAATCGAAGGCGATTTTATGGAGATACAATTTCTACAAGATCGAGGATAATCGCTCGTTGGTTGATGATCCTGGCTACTTTATCGTAAGAAACAGTAACTTTATTCCATAATATCGTCACCTCCCGGCCAAAGCATCACAGGCTCCATGCGACGCTTCACCATTTCCGCCGCAATTTAATTGTTTTACAGAGAAATTGTTGGTTGAACCCGTTTGAAAATTTCACTGAATTTAATCTACAGCACAAAGGAAATTCGGTGAAATTTCCGGACAGCTTCGTAGAACAATTCCTTTGTAAAAAAAAAAAAAAAATTGCGGCGGAAATTTTTAAACGTCGCATGACGCTTGTGATACTTTGGCTGGAAGGTGACGATATCGCGATTTTTCCGTTGAAAAATGCCCCTTGGAATTATCCGTTTCTCTATCTCAACTAGTCCCTTACATTTTTTTTGCAGGCGACTTGCCCAACTACGGAAGAACAGGTTCGCAGAGAGGCGGTCGAGGCTCGGTCACACCATCAGTCACACCATCAGTCACCCCATCCAGGACACCAGTAAGTACGCCACGATCTGGAAGACAAGTGCCGCCCCCGTTAGCGAAGCAGACTCTCGACGATCCCGCTATTCACGTCGGGGGCAAGTTCGGGGACCCCGCGGAACGAAGTCGCCTCGAGAACCTTAGGGACGCCCTCGAACAACCCACCCTGGGCATAGATCCCAAGACAGGAAAAGAGGTGGTCGTGCCCCCACCTGCATCCCGACAAGGCGGGAGCAGGCAGGACCCGCCGATCCCGCCCGGCGCGCGAGAGGAGGTGAAGGTGGACCCTGTGACTGGTCAGACGTATCTGCCGAACCGCGAATCGAAGCCGCTTCTCTCCGAAGAGGGTGCATGCCCGATCCCTCCACCCCCGGGAGTCCATGACAGGCCCCGCGATCCGGATGGTCCTCGGGAAGAGGAGCTTCGCAACCCGGGCGGTCTCCGAGGTGACCTGCGCGATGATCGTGATCTGGGGTATGACGACGACCCGCCACGTAATCGCGATCAGGGGTATCGGGGTAATCGGGGCGAGTACGAGGACGATTACGCCCGCCCCGGTCGAGGTAATCGAAATAACCCGGGTGGGTACTATGGTGACGGCGAGGAACTGCTGGACGAGTGGAATGAAGATCGAGTTTATGACCCTGCTTACGATGACGATTACGAGTATGAGCAGCGGAACAGAGATCCGCGGGGTGTGCGGCCTCCGTCGTATGATGATGAAGAGCCGAGGTACGAAGTGGGGCCTCAGTACCAGCGGGAAAATGAATATCCGCAGTATCAGGGACAGCCAGGTTACGCAAACAGACAACGAGAGCTGGAGGAGGAAGAAGCTTATCGGCGAGAGCAGGAATTGATGCAGAGAACTCGTCCACGATATTGATTCACTTTGTAGGAGGGAAAAATCAGTGCGGGTCGGCTGCGCTGGTCACAGAATTGGACGTTTTTATGCGGAATGGAACTATGTGCAAGTGGAGAGATGGGGTGTGCTCGTTAGCGCTCGGGCCATTAGAATAAATTGCACTTTAAAAGCGCCAGTGACGTCAGCGGTGATGACTAAGCTCATGCAGATCAAGCATCAACTCAATTTTCCTTCGATTCGTGTTGGTTCCTTTCTACTAAATCGACGGCCAAAGTAAGCACCCGCGCGTATTCCCATCGCGATGTTTCAACATTTCCACTCGTAGTTTATTTTTGCGAGGCTAAACAAGTCAACTTCATAGCTTGAAACCTATACATAAATATTCTGCTGGCAGATAAAAAAAATCAAGGAAGTTTTCAAGAAATTACGTTGAATATAGTAATCGAAAAAAACATTAAGTAGACAGGAAGTTTACAATATCGCAAACTCAGATACGTGGTTTCGCACTTCGATCATCGAAATGTGATTCAAAAATGCGTGTTTCCGTGCCTGTTTCATTCTCCTCTTTGTGCGGGGTGAAAAGTCCTCACGGGAATCTGCTGAACCTTTGTTAGGATGTGCTCGTGGCTTTTTGAGACATATAATTATTAAAATTAAATTAAATTAAGTTGTTGAACAGGGACATTAAATTCGAAAGCTAGTTTGAAAGCGCCAGAGCAACACGCAAATGTTTATATACTCGTCAAAATGACTTGAATGCAGGCATATTATTTGCTGCATGACACCCGAGACCGTACAAAAACTCATCAACTTCATTACAAAATAATTTATCCGATTTTTTTTCTCGATTAGGTATACATCCCTCTTCCCCCTTACTTTTCGACTGGTAGAATTAGACTTTGACTTCGCTAGTCATAGCATGCTAGTTATTTAATAAGAAGTTAGATAAATTATCCGAAGAAGAAGCACTATGAATTTTTTCTGTAAATAAAAATTACCCACCTATTGTAGTAGTCTACTGCATTTATACAAAGTAAGCAAAGGAGAACGAGCTTTCTAATACTTTGTCTCATTGTAATTTGAGGTATTTCTGTAAATTTTGATATTATTTTTGTATAAAGGAATATGACTTTTGGAAATTGTGTTTCCTTTATTTTTGTTTTTAAAATTAGAGCTCTCCTGCCTCTACAAATTCTCATCTTTCCTGATAAAAAAAGAAACACTGTGAAAAAATTAAAATTTCGATTTAAACTCCAGAGGAGTTGGAAGAAGAAGTACAAAAGAGAAAAAGTAAACATTCGATTCGCAAGGATATTTGGAACAATAAAATTTTCAATGTGCAGTGAATATCACAGTCGCTGAACATCAAATTTTTCACTTATCTTTTTAATCAATATCATAAATCACTCGCACATTATTCAATAAGGACGAATCGACTTATATTTAGCCACCATCAGGCATGATGTTTTAACCTCTAGAATTCCAAGCCTGGTCAAATTGCCCCGAGCCTCGAGGTTTCCTGAAAACACTGCGGGTTGTATGGGGCCAATAGACTCGAGCTTTAAATAGACGTCTACGAATACATCGTAAAAAAAAGAACCAGACATCAAATTGAAAAAAGAAAAAAAATCGTCTGGCAGAAAATATTTGCTTATGTCTGTGGTATGTCGAATTTCTAATGCTAAATGTTTCGTTGAAACACAGATTCAATGATCTTACATTCAAAGTAGTCAGAGTTCCGTACCAGCCACAGTAGTATCAGGGCCGGAATTACCTACTTGCCGCCCATGGGCCGCCTGTATTTTGCCGCCCCTTCTCATTCGTTTTGAAACATCAATAAAAGCCATCAAGTGAACGTGCCAGCGGGGGTGGGGTGCATGAGACGCGTTTACTCGTGTTTGACACGTTTTTTGGGAAAGCCCTGTCAACACTACTAGCAAAAATTTACGAAACTTTGCTCGAAAGCTAAGTTTTGTACACCTATCTCTGTATGAACAAGGCATTCTATTCATAAGAAATGAACGAAAAAATTATGAGAGAACAAACATAAATGTGGTCTAATGATTTTAACTTCCGCCGCCGCGACACGCAGACTGCACCGTGTCGCAATGCGTGAAGTATTCCGACAGTTTTGTAGGCGCTTTGAGTTTCACATCGACCGCTGCTGAACGCACTGTGTTTGACGCAATGCGTGAAGTATTCACGCAGTCTTGTAGGCGCTATCCGTTTCACGCTGACCGCACTATGTTTGATGCAATGCGTGAAGTATTCGTGCAGTCTTGTAGGCGCTAATATGTGTTACATGCCGACCGCCGAGCCGAGGGCTTCTCCTTTTCATCTCAAGTCCTCGTCATCATTTCTTTCTCAGTCGCGCTGTTCCAAGCCTAATTGCGAGTTTGGTCTCTCTCTTAACTCGACTAATTAAAGGTGCTGTCTCTTGTATCACTGAAAGAGGACAGAATTAGTTTATTCTCCGGAAATAAAAGATTTTGTCGCCTTTTCTCGTTTGTAGTTTTTTTTCTAAATCCGATTTTTTTATACCTACATTTAAAAAAATTGCAAAATTTGCCGCCCCCTAGATTTGCCGCCGTGGGCCGCGGCCCATGTGGACACCCCCTTAATCTGGCCCTGAGCAGTATAACTCTAACTGGGACTTGATCGCAATTAACAAATAATTCGCTAGCAGTGGCATTGCGTGGCGTGAATTATCGATTTTCGATGTTTCCTCATTTGAAGCTATGGTAAAGGATCGATTGTGAAGGTGTTCGTTGCGAACACCCTGTTTATCAATCCTTTTCCATTGATTTAAATGGCAGATCAATCGATGCATCGCAAAGTACGCCACGCCACTGTTCGCTAGTGCGCCCTCCGGTGCGGCTACATTGGAACAATGGAACATGGAACATATTGCTAAACCTGGAGTCCCTTTATAGAGAGAGTTGAGACAACGCTGCTTATGGATGTCACATGCGGGAATAAAGATAACGCAAATCGGACGCTTTTCGTAATCTTTGATCAACCCATTTCCGAATTCGTATCTCCGTTCCCTCTCTCATTCCATTTGTTCCTTGCCGCACCCCCAATTCCCCGGTCCATTCCAGTCTATAATCTTTGCAATCGATGAAAACGTAATTTTTATTCCCGTTTGTGACACTGTGAAGGCCTAAAATATGGGAACCAATCAGAAATAGATTCGCGTTGGCCTTACATTTAGTGTAAAGGGACTCCAGTTAATCTTCCTCTCGAATCTAATCTAACAATGTGCGATACCTCATTGGCAGCACAAAGTGAAACATTGTACCATGGCGCCTTCAATTTTTCAGATGCAACAAGCAACACGGACATCCATCAATCACAGAAAGTTGTACCTCTGCGCCGTCATCAACGCGCGTTGAGGTGTCTCTATTTTTGAATTTTGAGAAAAGTCTAAGTTAAGTTTGCCCAATTCCCAAGTAAATCCTCGCTCCGTCGGAGTGAATATCACTCCATAAAAAGAGTGGTGTGCGTGCTCCGCATACATACAAATATCCATCGGATTGTTTGACAGCTAGCTATACACGGTCTGGAGTGAAATGAACCCCGGGCATTTCACTCCAAGATTTTAAACAGTGTAACTCGTCTCTGATGAGGAGATTACCTTTCGGTCCAATGACTCATTTTTAAATGAGCCATCTGAATTCTACCTGAAATATTTAGGTGCGCAGACGCTCCACATGTAAAAGAAAGGGCGTGTTCTGTGAACTTTCTGCCTCTGCATCCGAAAACGTCTGCGGATTATTCCTAACATATACGCTTATTTTCTGAAATTTTTTTGGTTCTTTTTTTAATTTTGAAGGGCGCTTTTTAGTGACTTTGCAAGTGCAACATCCCCATTGAAAATAAGCATTATTCCCCCTTTTTTCTCGCACTGCAGCGGCGAGTGCGTGACTCTCATTGGAATTGATGACGCTATATTCAAACGTACATCATCGCGAGACATTTTGTCACTCTGCTGACGTAAAAGCAAGTTGTCATTTTCGCCTGAGCCCTGAAAAGTATAGAATTATATGGATATCAGGGCTCAACTTAAAAATCAATTAATCTCTTACGTCAAAGCAGGAACGGTTCGAAGCGTGCGAGAGGAGAATGTAGCGCTGACGTATGATGGCTCCCAGAAAATTGAGTCCAAACGACATGCTTTCCTCCTCTCAATCGAGAGGATATACCATGAGTAATCTGTTGCGCAGACACAGACAGACGCAATGACATAAAAAAAATCGACGGCAGTTTGGCGGAAATCCTGCTTATACACCTCAGTTGAGAAAATTTTCTGACCGCAGCTAACTCTAACACGGGAGACATTTATCCGAAGGCGCAACGACTTAATTTTCGAACTTATCCGGTTTACTTAAAAAAAAATTAATCTACTTATAATGGAACCCTTCCATAAAGCTTTGAGTTGTTTACTGTATATTTCTATTTTTATTTTGTGCTCCAGTGGTAAAGTTATCGAAGTCAATAGCGATGATTTGATTTCTCATGAGAGTACGGCACTTCAAATAAAATCTGATCAAAATCAAGACATGGGTCTAGAGCCTCGTGAGTTTAATATCTGTTCATTTCTGTATTTTTATCGGAAATTTTATTTCTCTCGTGTGTTTTGACGGATTATCCATTACAATTTTGCTTTGTGCCATACTGACCAATCCAGTGCAGTCGAAAAGAGGAGGAGACCCGCCGTGCTGAGGAAGAACGCCGTTTGAGCATTCGAGAGTGGCCAAATTTCTTCCAATAAAATGTTAATTTTTGAAGTGAGTTATAAATATCTTCCCTTGATATTTTTAGATACTGTAGATTAAATTACGAGTGAAATTCTGTAAAAAAATTGCGAGAAAAATATTCACAAGTTTTCCAAGAATTCCGTACTTCATCGAAGGAAATTTGGCAACGGCTGAGGGCTTTTACAGCGTTTTCCCTTAGCACAGCAGAGATGGCGTGGAGGCACTTTTCTCTTCCGATTGACCCCCGAACACACATGGGACGATATTTTCAAGCCGAAGAGGTTACAATGTAACCGCCTGAGATGAGCTAGGGCACCATATTTTTTTGGATGGGAGGGGAGTCCTTCGAAAATGGGTATTGGCCTTTTTCCAAGGAAGAGTATCTTGAGGGTCTCCTATCGCAAATATTTTCGCAATTTTTTCTCCTGGGGAGTGTATTTTAGCATAATTTTATGCATCATACTCTAAAACTATCGGTACTAATTGGCTGGCGTTCATAATTGTTCCGAGAGTTCAGAGTTTGCCCGTAAAAATAATCGCGTGTGCAGAACCGACGTTGTTCCCCTTCTTCCTCCTCCTATTCCTTTCTCCTATTTCCTCTCTTAATCCTTTTCCTCTCCGTCTCTCTCCTTCACTCTCTCCTTCACTCTCTCCAACCTCTCATTTTCTCCGATATTAACTGTGAAATTGCGAGGGTCGTCCTGAAAGTAACTTTATCCATTCAATACCTCCTAAACTAAGATAAATAGGGAATTCTGTAAGAAAAGTCAGAAAGCTGAGCATAATAGCTTTGTAAAGTATTTTACAGATTTTTTTGTATCTACCTTGGTTTAGTTTATGTATCGAATAGGTAAACTTACTTTTAGAATGACCCTCGTAAAATCAAGAGCGACCCGATTTCTTTTCATACCAACCGGATCTTCGTGGTTTGTTTTCAGGTCAGGTGAAAACTAGACTGACGATTGTTCGGAGGACTCGACTTCATCACAAACCAAATCTAAGAAAATTTCCAAAAGGTAAGAATTATTCCTTCCATTCTTTCTCTTCTATGAAAAACAATTTTCGATATCTGGTAACATAAAATTGGCACCGAGCATCATTCAGGAATGTTGTACATATAATTAATAACACTTACTATCTAAGGAGAGGCCTCAGTCGGAAAAATAAAAACAAAAAATTGTATTTGCTGTTTCAGTGAAGAGAACATACCATTAGATCGAGGAGTTCCATGAAAAACCAGTAAAATTGTATTGTGACAAAATGTTGTCACAACTAAAATTGTGCTTTTCGTGAAATGTTGCTCCCATGACGCAAACAAGTAATTTTTCGGCGTAACGAGAAATTTTCAGCTTCCTTGTTATGATGAATGAACGATATATTCAGGTCGAATTCTCCACGCACAAACGTGGACGTGGAGGAAAGCTTTTCAGTTTTCCTTGTATAATTACATGAAAAGTATCACCGTCAAAAACTGGGTATTTTCGTCGCATTGATTTCCCATACCTTAAATGGTGTTTTATTTTTTAATGAGGAAACTAAACAAAATATCATCCACAAAGTTCCTGAGAATATTTTTCATTGAGTGAAGGAAATTCTCTGGAAAATTCAAGAATTACTAAGTATTGCTTAGTTTTCTTTCAGAAAAAAGTAAAATATAAGCGACATATCTTACATAAAAACACGCACTTCGCTACTTTAGCCATCGCTATAATCGGGAAAAAAACTTTTCTCCGTCTG
Source organism: Bemisia tabaci (assembly GCF_001854935.1). Lineage (NCBI taxonomy): Eukaryota > Metazoa > Arthropoda > Insecta > Hemiptera > Aleyrodidae > Bemisia > Bemisia tabaci. The sequence goes on from NW_017547090.1 coordinate 971,987, forward strand.
ATTTTGCACTGCCTTAATTCCCTGGTAAAAATTGGAGATAGGAGCTGCGTTTCAAAATACCATAGGAATTCTTATAGCCGGCTGAAGAAGGCAATAGAAAATCATATAGCTGGCTGCAGGAAGCGGAGCAAATCATATAGCCGGGCTATACGAAGCAATAAAAAAGTATGCAGCTGGGCTATAGTTCCTATCGTCGGGCTTTACACTTTATCGCCATCGGCTATAAAAGGCTATAAGAAATTGTGTAGAAATTCGTGTGCTTTGGAAATCATTCGGTTTGATACGGAGCCAACATAATATTCACAAAACACACATTAAATTTTCCTTTAATACATATTTTTTTCATCAATTAAAATGAGAATAATCCATACAGGATGTGCAAACATTTCAAAATCATGAGTTGAAAAACGCTGCCTCCGCAAGATTATATGTATTGGAGCATAACACAGAGCGGAGCCGCGTGCTGCCAGCGATAAGCGCGCACCAGCGCCTACAAACCTAACTGGGATACTTCACGCATGGCGCAATGCGTGAAGTATCCCTGTTAGGTTTGTAGGCGCTAAGGCGCTTTTCGGGCTGCCCGCCCGCCGCGCCGCGCCGCGCCGCAGCGTGCCACGACGCTTGAAGCAACTATTTCACACCAGAGGTATTGCACAGTATCATACGAAATTGAAGGCGCTCCAACATATTAGGAATGGCAGGCATCCTTCAAACGTACGGAGCTTTCCGCGCAAAATAAATCAAGATACCACGGCCCAAAAATAGAGCGGTAGTCCAAAAACTCACTAAGTCCTAGCATCCGTAATTAGTAACATGTAGCATACACTTTAGCGCCTGGCTGTGGCTCAATCGCCATCGGCTATAAAAGGCTATAAAAAATTGTGCAGCCGGCTATAGAAGCTATTGAAAATTTTACAGCCGGCTTTAGGTCTATGGTATTTTGGAACACAGATTCTACTGCCAACTATTACCAGGGTTTATTGCTCAGATTGGTAATATAGCCCTTTTTCGAAACTCCAATCTATGTATGCACGCAATTTTTTGGGACATCTGAGGTGAATATCATGTATTTGCAGGAGCTGTATACAAAAAATATAAAGTGCCTCCCATATACGTGACGTACAGATGTCCGCCGAAAATCGGATTGTTGCTGTGCAGGGCTAGTTGCGAGAAAAAAAGGAACACGATAGGATCTTGCGATGGTGGCGTCTGCGTGTGTCTTCTCCTCACACCCGGATTCCGGGGCCCAGGTACGTTAACTAATACTGAAATGAAAACTTTAAAACCATACCATCGGAATCATAGGTTTCACCGCTGCTTTGCATTCTGTACATAGCTGCTGCAATGTCAGCGTCTTCACTTGTGCTCTGGATGCAACTATTCCTGCTCATTGGTTATCCGTGTTACATACAGGAAAATTGAAGGCGCTCTCGCTGTGTTTTAACTTATCATTCTCGGTGACAGCGCCTCCTCACTTGCTTCAGATGCAACTATTCCTGTTCATTGAGTATCCGTGTTGCATGGAAAAAAATTGAAGGCGTTCTTGCCTTTCCTTGACTTATAGCGACGGGTGCACTGTCGAGGTCACTGAAGTAATTGTAATTCAATGAGAACAGAATAGTTGGGAAAAGAAGATATGGTTCCAATGCGCCACTTGCTTTTGTCCTCAATCTAGAGACGATATATCGAGGTTGAAACCACCAAACCAAGTTCTTCGCGAAGCCTAGTTTTTTTTTATTTTTTTTTTTTGTTTTTTTTGTTTTTTAAGATATAAACTCTCCATATTTCGTATCCTTTTACCGTAAAAAGGTAATTGCACTTGAAAATAGCAAGAAGAAGACCGTCTTCTATACTCTATTTAATTATGAGTAGTCTGAAGTCAAAATAGTTTTATAATGTGGAATATGGTCTTATGAATTGTAATTACAGTTTTGCACATCAGCGGAGCAAACCGGTTCACGTATAACCATACTCTCGGTTTAGACAAAACCGAGATTTTCTGTAATTCGGTTTCGATTGCAAGCTCGTTTTCATGAACTTGAGGTTTTTAGAACTGAGAGTGCGATCATACATAAATCGGAAAGTGCGGGACGATATTCTTTACCGTGGTTTCGGCTCATACGACCAATTTTTTTTTATCTCTGTGACAAGTATCCAGCTAATGGCTCTCTCCGTACATTTGATCTACCGCACTGAAGAGGAGCTCTGTTTGAATATTTGAACTTTGCAAAATTTCCATCCGAATTAATTCTTATTTTTGAGCAGAGTACAAATTTTTCCCCTAAATTTTCTCGAAACGTTAGACGAAATTGCAAATAAAAATCTGGTGAATATCGGGAGAAAATTATTCACAAGATTCCCTGGAAAATTCGTGTTTTATCTCCCGAAATTTTGGAATTTCTGAGGACTCACCTAGTACGTTCTTCCCTGGCAAGACAGGGATGACGTCATCACCGCATAAACTCAAGTCTGGTGACGTCATCATCAGCTTAAAATGATTGATTTTTAAAGTGCAGCAGCCTTCCCGGTATTCAGACGTCATGCGTCACCACAATGAAGGCCTATGATACATCACTTTTGTAGAAAGCTCAAACGACACATTATTGGGAAATTTTAATGTCCTCCTACAAACGCCATCCCCCTGCCTCCCCCTTTTCCCTTCATCTCCCCGT
>NW_017547090.1:978463-1067934 GCF_001854935.1 Bemisia tabaci
GGGGGGGGGGGGGGGGGGGGTCTCGAGTCACCTTCCTTCGTCTGGGAATTGCGATGTTTTGTCACTTCGACTTGACAGACACAAAAGTGCAACGATCGACCCGTGAGCATTTAACGTAGCACATGTCTGGAAAAAAAGTTTAACGTGATTTCTCAGACTGGAATTATGAACATTTCACTATTTTTTGATGAAACAAAACTTTGAATATGCTAGATAAGACTCTTCGCAAAACTGTACACGTCATTTTAGGGCCGCATCAATGATTTTTAGAAGTTAAGTAGACATTAATTAATAACGAAAATTCCAGTATTTTATAACATGAAGTCAATTTGACTCACGTTTCCTGCAATTCCTGATCCTATGGGCTGATTATTGAAATGGGCCTGTTGCAAACTTTTGCTAGAGCAAAAATAAGAGTTGTTTCTTGTAGATAATGCCTCAAAAATCACGATGAGCGCATCGGCAAAGTCTGAAATGCACTCATAACTTCACAATCTGCGTAAGAAATTTGCGTTTTTTTAAGCTTCCCGCTTCAAAAACGATACTACGGCACAGGTGAACATTTTGTTAGAGGAGTCGCTCCATCGTCGGCGATATTCATCATGGCCGACGCTTGCGCGCAGTTCCGCGCGTAATTCGAGGAGAGTTCAAGGTCAATCAATGCGGGCGTGGAAAATATGAACGTTAACACACCGATTGTTATCTTGTCTAATCCAGTTCAGATGTTATCTCGTCCCATCAAACGTGTTTTGGTGGATTGGCGTCGGCCATGATGATTATCGCCGACGATGGAACGACTCCTCTTACAAAATGTTCACCTGTGCTGTAGTATCGTTTTTGAAGCGGGAAGCTCAAAAAACCGCAAATTTCTTACGCAGATTGTGAAGTTATGAGTGCATTTCAGACTTTGCCGATGCGCTCATCGTGATTTTTGAGGCATTATCTATAAGAAACAACTCTTATTTTTGCTCTAGCAAAAGTTTGCAACAGGCCCATTGAAAAGCATAACTGTAGACGAGGGAGACAAGGGGAAAATAGAGCGATCCTATTGGTGGGAGCGGGTGGTTGCTTCTGACAAAGAAGCGTACGTAATAGATTAACTATCGACAACCCACGAGGGACCCTATAGTCAAGTCATCATTTTTCACCTCAGTGTGTTCACCTACCCGTATTTATCAACAGGATCACTCTATTTTCCCCCTTGTCTCCCATGTCTTTTGCTTTGTATGTCAATTTTACTATTCGGCCCACTGTTTTTTTCGTTGTTGACTCAGGGAAACAGAGACAAAATAGTTGCAGGAGCCGCAAGTCAAATTGATAAGTTTCATCTAATTAAAATGAACAAGACATTTTTTTTACTATGTACAGTATTTACAAGTGTTACCTTAAAATTTGATAAATAAATATTGTCTGGTACAATTTAAACATAAGCTGGTTCCATTTTTTTACGTGTCCAAAATATTTTAAACACCAGAGCTTTCCGTTAAAATCTTCAGAATTTGATCAACTGACTCAAAACTGACTTGACTCAATCCACTGTGCGGCGGTCGGCGTGAAACGCATAGCGCCTACAAGACTGAAGGCATACTTCACGCATTGCGCCAAACACAGTGCGGTCGGCGCGGCGCGGCGGAGGAAGTTAAAATTATTAAACCACATTTACGTTTGTTCTTGCATGATTTTTACGTTCATTTCTTACAAATGGAAGGCCTTGTTCACACAGAAATGGGTTTACGAAACTTGACTTTCGCGCAAAGTTCCGTGAACTTTTGCTAGTATTGCTGAAAGGGCTTTCGCAAAAAATGTGCCTAACACGAGTAAACGCATCTTATGCACCCCTCCCCCTCCGGCACGTTTAATTGATGGTTTTTATTGATGCTATTCGAAACGAACGAGAAGGGGGCGGCAAAATACAGGCGGCCAATGGGCAGCAAGTAGGTAAAACCGGCCCTGATCGATTTTTAATTTATTTTTATTGAACGAGAGCGAAGTTTTCCACTCCTCCCCCTCTTTTCTACGATGCTCAGCTCTTTCCAAAATAATTTAAGATAAGAAAATGTATAGTTGCAAGATGCAACAATTAATTGTATGAGAGGTATTTCACAATGGTCTCTCGGTATGCATGTGACATTTTCATGCTGCATAGGTTTCTCATTATATTCTCATCTCACTGAAAATGTTGGTGCGTGCCTGTTCATTGGCGGATCTGTCAGGTTGGCCACATTGTTTCTTCTGAATTTAAACAAATGGACATAAATCGATTCTAGAGGCTCCGTCAAGACTCGATATTCAGTAGTTGTCAATTGTTATTTTGGCGAAAAAACCTATTTAAAAAATGTCGCATTCCTGTTTTGCACAATAAACTCTCTTTTAAACTAGTTAAACTTTCAAGAAATGTTTATCAGTGTTTCAAGTCGTAATTAATATTATATCAATAATGTTGTGTGCGGTTATAATAAATCGTTTAAAAGAATGGCAACTGCACTGGCAAAGTGGGTATTTTTCGAATCTTCCATTTTTGGTTCTCAAACTTTGCATTGCTGCCGAAGTAACAATTTTTAGAGATTGTCTTTGCGCCACACATGTAGTCATCCAATTGTAAGCTGTGATGTAATCACCACTTATTCCCCCTCCCTCCCCCCGATTGTTTTAAGAAAAGTTTCAAAACGAGGCTCGTTACGTCCCTCCTGTCTTGGCTGTGTGGCTCACGTAGCCCTCGATCCACCACTAAAAATGAAATAGTTAGAACCAATACATACTGGAATTAAAGCAAAGGAAAGAACAAGCGTTGATGACGGCGCAGAGATACAACTATTCGTACTTGATGGATGTCCGTGTTGCATCTGCAAAATTGAGGGCGCGATGGCACGAGGCGTGAACTCGCAATTCTCCGCTCTATGCTGCTGATGAGGTGTCGCTCTGGTTCGGGAGAAAAGTTAAGCAAAAGTTAAGCTAAAAGAAGCGTTACTCTTTCTGTTTTATGAGAACAGCAGGAAGCTCCTCGCATGTGCCATCAAGTGTTGTTACGATAAAGAAACAGTTTCTGCGCTACCAAAATTTAGAAAAAAATTTCTTCATGAAAATTTAATGAAGGGAGGTATTTCGGTTCTCTTACTTCTCTTACGCTGAGTAGCAAGATGCACAATTATAGCAACACCGGACGGTCCTCGCCGGATGCGACACTTCAAAATTTCCGCCGCAATTTTAATTTTTTACGGAGAAATTGTTCAACGAAGCTGTCCGAAAATTTCATTGAATTTTCTGTGTGCTTCCGACAAAATCCAGTGAAACTTTCAAACACATTCAACCGACAATTTCTCAGAAAAAACATAAAATGACGGCGAGAATTTTGAAACGTCGCATGGCGCTTGTGATACTTTGGCCGGAAAGTGGCGAGATATTGAATTTCCACTCCTCTGCTATTAAAGGCGAAAAACTCGTGTTTCAAATGTACCATTTAAGAAACCTCCGATCAGTTTTTATTCTCTGCAAAAAATAATGGGCAAAGTTTCATCAAAGTTTTCCATGATTTATTTAGATTAGGTGAACAAAAAATTACAGAGAGTTAAGTAAAAACTGTTGGTTACTTTTCCTTCAAAAAATAAAACATGATATGAGACCTACACCGTCGCGATCTGAAAAACGCATTCTTCAATTTCAGCCATCAATACGTGACCATCGACGGGGAAGGGACTTTGATCGATCGCCGGTAACAAAAAAAATTGTAGAGCGATTTCTGTAGAGTTTGGGTGAAAAAGCAGATTCCAAGACTCGTACTTTAAACTTGAAAGAATGACCATTTCATTCCTCGCACCACATTGGCGGATCTAGCAATTTGGTAACACCGGATTTCCTCCATTTAAACCTATGGAAATGTATCGATTCTTGGAGGGGCCAAGTGCTCCAACGAGAATCGATTATTTAGCGTAGGTTTAAATGGAGGAATTCAGTGTTGCCAAATCGCTAGATCCGCCTCTGTCGCACTTAACGTTCGAGTTGTTTGGATCAGATTAGGTTTTTAGGTATTTTTGCCGTCTCTCAAAGTATTTTACTGAAGACATAAATAACGATGTAAAAACTGTAAAAACGCGTACCTACGCAGTTGGCGATGTTTTAAATGTCTATATAGGTACTCTAATTTGATTGTTAAAGAGGAAAATTTTCCCTTTTTTTGGTGATAAATTGTCAGTAGATTATTTCTGAATGGTAAATGACAGGGCCGGATTTACCTACTTGCCGCCCCCTTCTCATTCGTTTTGAAACATCGATAAAAACCATCAAGTGAACGTGCCGGAGGGGGAGGGGTGCATAAGACGCGTTTACCTACTCGTGTTGGATACATTCTTTGCGAAAGCCCTGTCAACACTACTAGCAAAATTTCACAGAACTTTGCGGAAAAATTAAGTTCCGTAAACCTATCTCTATGTGGACAAGGTCCTCCATTTATAAAAAATAAACCAAAACATTTTGAAAGAACAAACATAAATGTTTTAGTAATTTTAACTTCCGCCGCTGCGCCGCGCCGCGCTGATCGCACTGTGATTGGCGCAATGCGTGAAGAATTCCTGCAGTCTTGTAGGCGCTACACGTTTCACGCCAACCGCTCCTGACCGCACTGTGTTTGGCGCAATGGGTGAAGTATTCATGCAGTCTTGTAGGCGCTAATATGTGTTACATGCCAATCGCCGCGCCAAGGGCTTGTCTTTTTCATCTCAAGTCTTCGTCATCGAATATTCCTCTCTGCGTTGAGCTCCAGGCCAAATTGCGTGTTTAGTTCCTGCTCTCTTCACACTACTAATTAAAGATGTTATTTCTTATTGTATCACCGAAAAACGACAAAATAAGAAATTACTATACTCTCAGGAAAGATAGATTTCGGCCCCTATTCTCACTGATAATTTTTTTTCTGAATCCGATTTTTTTATACCTACATTTAAAAAAATGCAAAATTTGCCGCCCTCTAAATTTGCCGCCATGGGCCGCGGCCCATGTGGCCACCCCCTTAATCCGGCCCTGGATGAAACATCTCATCAAATGTTTTATCATCCATTGAAATATAGTTTGGAACATGATAGAAAATCTGTAAGAGGAAAATTTTACCCTTTTTGGGGGGAAGTAAATTGTTAGCAGATTATTCTTGAATGCTAAATGAAACACATCATGAAATGATTGATCATCTGTTGAAACAGTAAAAAATGGCAGAAAATGTGCATCATGAATCGCAAATGCGCATTTTTAATTAAATCGCAATGCATATCAGTTTGAGAAGAAAAAGCATTTCCGTATTCCTTTATTACATTTCATGATTTGTAAGTTTCGTGTTATGGATTCTGCCGTGCTACCAGTGGTTGGAAACAAAACGCGGGTAAAATTGAAAGCTCTCGCTGACTGCAGGCCTATGACCCAACGTTGTAAGGTTTTGCGATAAAATGGGGCTATTACGCGTTTCATTCATCCAAATGGGAAAAAGTGTTTATTTCTAGCACTTGCTGGCATCATTAATATGACGCACATGAGAGCACGCACACTGAAGCAATCTTTTTGCTGTTTGGACACTCACAAAAACAGGCGGAATCGCTCTCCCAGCTCTCAATCGGGAGAGATTGAAAATTTTATCCACTCCTCCCTTCATCGAGTAGTTTTCGGCAAAAAATCCTGTACGTGACGACGTGACGTATTTCCAGGAAAGCACCACCTCGCAGCAGAAAAACCAAAAAAATTGTTTTTAAACCGAAGAGTGTTACACGCAACTGAAAACACGCAAGCAGACTTTGTAAAAAAAAAGTGTGACTCATGCCCCGTGAGTAAGTTGGGAGTCATTCAAGTCAGCCTGTCAAACGCGTTTGGAAAAAAAAATAAAAAAGTATAGAAAACCCCAAACATAACTTTCCAAGTGAACTTTTTTGAAATTGCGAGGATGTGTGAAGAAGAAGATGCGAGGTTCAAAAGAACCACTATGCAGTTAAATGTAGTCTCATTTTTATGTTTTTTCACCTTGAGGATCTATTTGCCCGTTTCCATTGCAGTTGTTTTCATTTTCTCTAGAGGTATCCCAAATGGGTGCCTAGTTCTGATATCTATCATAGGATAAAAAAAAAATATATCGATGGCTAAAGTATGAAATCACGTATCTCCATTCTCCATTGCTGTGATTCAAAATCTCTGATCTTATTTTACTTATTTGTAGGAAAATAAACCAACTTTACAGCTCGAAATCCACCCAGAATATTCCACTAACAGAGAGGGAAAATCAGGGAAGTTTTCAAGAAATATCCAAGTTGACAAGTTTTCCGATGGAAAAATAAAGTACGCTGGAAGGCGGCGCCGCAAGGTGGCGATTCAATCCAGGAGAATCAGGTGCAAGAGGATGACTGCAAAATAAATGATGAAAAAGTCGGAAAATCTGCCTTAAAAAATATGTTGGGTACAAAATTTACGATCGGCATGACCCCCCCCCCCCCCCCCCCCCCCCNGGGGGGGGGGGGGGGGGGGGTTCAAAATGTTGACAGACATGGGGCGGCGATCACGTAAATCCGGCCAGGCGCCGGAGCACGAATATTTTTGCGCTTGATTTCCGAATTCAACGATGCGAGAGTATACAGGGTGTTCCAAAGGTCCCGCTCCCTCCTCTAACTTTTGAACGGCTTGAGATAGAAAAACGAAACTTTGGGAATGTTTCTATCTTAAAGAGGACCATCTTCCGGGAGGTCAAAATTTTTGTCCCTCCCTAAGGAGGGGGGGGGCAACTTTTTTTTTCAAATGGTAACCCCTATCTTGTGACCATAATTTTGACCATTTAAATTTCGTTTTTTTTTAAACTTTTCCCGAAATTTGGGGACTTGAAAACGTAATGTTGAACTTACTGAGATAATATTGAGGCAAAAATGGGAGAGTTTGGCTCATTTCGCGGGAAAATCGTATGACCTTTGAACTGACGTATTTATTTTCAAACTTACCGCGCGGACTTTATGCTGCGACACTACAACCGCTCTCTGTGGTAATTATTTAGAAAGATTGCGCAGTTGTTAGTTGTAAATACAGACGATAGGTAGCGCGCAAATCGATATTTGATTTTGTAGGTTATGTATTTATTTACCTCTCGCCTTATCACTCTTATCAGTTATCACCAAGAACTTCTGAACATCATCACTTCATTTACCTTTCAACCGTTCTCGTCATGAAAAAATTACTATCAAGTGGTGGTCAGTTATCAGCGAGACAACATGTCATCATTGATTTCCCGCAGTTAATATAATCGATTGGCCAAAAAAAATGACTTTCCCACAACAAAATTTGCTGCCCATTCTGTGCTCTGTGTAACTGTCTCCTGTGAATTCTTAAACTTTTTTAACAATGAAAATCCCTCGTAAAGTTATCCTTCACCAACTTGGTCGACTAGGATACATTGAAAGTTTAGCAAAACAGCAAAGTGCTGAGAAAACCCTGAAAGAAATCACTCAGGATAAAGAAGATAACCCACCTTATCATGGATCACTATTCCTCGTTGAGCACAATCCAATTTACACCACCGGAGCTCGGGAAAATGGATACGATGACAAGTTTGCGGAGAGACTAAAAAGCTTAAATGCAGAATTTTACAGATCTAACAGAGGAGGGCTAATCACTTTTCATGGACCAGGTCAGCTCGTGGCATATCCTGTCATTTACTTAAAATATTTTGATCTGCATGTGGGAACGTACGTTGCTAGTTTAGAGAATGCGATTATCAAATTATGTGAACTGTATGGACTTAAAGCATACACTTGTGAACACACAGGCGTGTGGGTAAATGATCGTAAAATATGTGCCCTTGGTGTTCGTTGTAATAAGTTTGTTACAACGCATGGATTGGCTTTAAATTGTAACACAGACTTAAACTGGTTCTCGCACATTGTACCTTGCGGTATCGAAGGCAAAACTGCAACTTCATTATCCAAAGAGCTAGGTAGAGATGTCACTATTGAGGAGGTGACACCTGCATTTCTGAAATGTTTTAAAGAAGTTTTTGGTGCTGAGTTTGATACACCGAAAGAGTTGATCGCTTGCTTATGAAATGTCTTACACTGACTCAAGCAGCTTCAGTCATCAATTGTGTAAGGGGAAAAGTATCAAAGGCTTTTAATTTGCATGCAAACCTCTGTGGAATTTTGACCAAACTGGTTCTGACCAGCTGTGCTACCATTAGAAATTACCTCTCTATCTGGTTTAATCCTGTGATCTGAGCTTAGTTCTCTAGCATATTCTCAAAATTTATGTGTAGAGACACCATGACTCATTTGACCTTTTATTTAATTATTGATAGTCAAATGATTAACTGAAGGATAAGTTTTATTGTACCATGAAGGAAAAACGCTTTTTTCAAGAACCAGTAAAAGTTAATTTTATAGGTAACTTCGAAGTACTATTTTCACAATAATACTTTTGCTACTGTACACATCTGTTTTTGCTTTTGTACACATCAATAATTGCATTGTAGTTCTATGACCTCTCATGGCCAGCCATACTCTAGATCAGATTATGATGTAATTCACTGTAAACTGCAGAAGAGAGATGGCGCCAAAATTTTTAGGTACATGAATAGACCTTTTAAAATTATTAGGTACAAGAAAAAGACATTTTCAATCAACATGCCAAACAACATTTGATTTTGGAGTCAAAGTTTTTAACTTACTAGCGCACCTTGACCTTCAGTGTGAAATTTAGGATTTAAGCACTCTTATCCATAATGGATACAAGTCTTCCAAGAGAACCAACCTGAATTTTTAAAACCCAGCTTTTAAGGATGCCATCTGAATTGTGAATAATTTATACAAGAGACAAAATTATGTGATTAAAAAAGTTTTTGTTGAACAACTGCGTTCTGCTTTCCCTGGATGTAAAAACTTTGCATGTATCCGATCCTCATTGCTTTCCTTGGACCAACTTTAGATTTTATTTGTAATAAACTCTGTAACCCCTCAAAACTACAGGAAAAAATTTGATAAATAAAGAGGTCAGATAATTTTAAAACATGACTTGTAGTTTAATTTTAGGGTGTTAACTGGGTTTAACAGGTTTGGAATGAATTTCAGTTTTTAAAAGAATAAAGCTTTATTAAAAAAATTCAGCTTCAGCATGTACAAAATAAAAATTGTAAAAAAAAAATCAAACAGATAACACAATGATAGTAAAATTTTGATATAAAATAGGAAAACATGAACAATGATCGAGGAAGTCTTTAGGACCTGAAAAAAATATGAAAACGCACAAAATGTGTGAGACTCGGCCCAAGAGTAAGGTTATTCATTGAGTTTTAAAGAATACTTACTTAAGAATTGACAAAATTGAATTTGGACTTGTTGATTCGCTAAAATGCTATACTAGGTACATTTTCAATACTTCTTGATGCATCATGAATACAGTTCTACAGATTTCAGTTGAGTACCCAATAAAGCTTACAGAGATAGTAATAAAGGAGTCTTACAAAAATAAATAATAGTGTTGGGCCAGATTTAACTATAAAATAATACGGTTCCTTATAAGACTTAATTAATATTCTTAGTAACCTAATTCATCATGCGCACTGATACAGTGATTTTGAAAATTGTCAGGACAACCAACAGTTATTTTCTCACCGGTTTCTCAAAATCAGCCTTCACTGGAAATAAAATTTACTCTAATCTATTAATTTACTTAATTTTAAAAGAATGGCCTAAAAGATTTATTAAAATATAAAAATTGTTGATAAAAAGATTATTTTAATAATGGCACATTACTTTTTGAAACGTGATGCAATCGTAATTAGTTTGATTCTCAAGAAAACATGAGTTTTGTGTTTTCTTTACCAATTTTGATGATTTAGCTGTTCTTCATGGCAACTTTGGTGATGACCGTTTTAACCTCTGTGTATGCTTCAAGACCATACATTCCGTTTTCTCGGCCGTGACCTGACATTTTGTATCCACCGAAAGGTGTCTGGGGTCCAAATGCATTGTAAGTGTTCACCCTGTGAGACAAAAAGTATTTTCAGATTAATATACGGATTTTTAAGACAACCAAATAATTAGCCTATACTTTTCCGTTACATTATTCTTTCCGATTATGTTGAAAGCGGAACTATATGAAGACACATCATTCAAAATTTTTATCCCTTCTTTTAAAGAGAATATTCGTGCAACATATTCAGAAAATATTCCTGAGAGAGCAAGAAGAAAAGTGACACAGAATTATGTGCAATAAGTATGATTATTCGTCCTTCACAAAGAAAATTACAGCAGGATCTGCAATGTCGCAAAGTAAGAATCTTGGTTTTGCAGTTGCACCATTGACATTAGCTGCTACTAGGAGTTTAGGTTCCCGAAGTGACAAATAAATAAAGGGCAGAGGACAAATATTCAGGATGAACAGGTAGTAGACCCGTTGTTCTTCTCCAAAGCTTTCTATCCTTGGTGATAGAGCAAGAAAGAGTACCATCAGGATTCTGTAGAATGACTATTCTGATTAGAATAAGCAGTTGTTCAAAAAATTTGACATAAAGGGCAAATTATGAAACTTAAAAATCACTCTCCAATCAACTTACCAAACAGTTCCAGCACGAATTCCTTGGACTAAGTAGTTAATTTTATCAACATCTTTTGAGAACACAGCAGCAGCAAGTCCGTACTCCGTGTTGTTTGCTCTTTCAATCACTTCATCCAAGGATTTGAACTTCATTATCTGTTGCACTGGACCAAAAATCTGAAAAAAAATTCATTGTTTTTAACCCCTCCAAATGTATCTAAATACTGCTTAGAATGTTTGAAAAATCAAATTTCCTGTGTCTGCACTGCCTGTTATATGTGGCAGTCGAAAACATTCTTGCTAAAAGCTATTTGACTCTTCAAATTTTCATTTTTCATCATTGAGATCTATTTAGTCAATTTCTAGGCTTTACTGGCTATGGGCATGTAACAGTCTCTAAATTAGTCTTCTGTTTTTAAATTTTCTATTTTTAGATAAAGTTTACACAAATAAGTTTACGCACTTTTAAATTGCCACAGTAGATCATCTGGTGTCATTTTAGCATGGAAAGTAAGTAAATACAAAAATCAAGATGGCAGATCTTTCGTCGCAGTCTAAGAGTGCGTAAACTTATTTAGTGTGGACTCTGACTCAAGTTATTTAATATAGCATTAGGCCTGGGGTTAGGTTGCCCAGCAACCAGGTAGGGACCTCAAGATACATAAATTAGCTTTAAATTTGAAAAAGATGAAAGAGTTTCGAATTTTTTAGACAAGAAGAATGAAAGACAAGGGTGAAAATGATCAGAAATTCATCAACAAAAAAATAAGTTAACTACAGGCTGAGTACAAATAATTGATTTATCACTGTGGCCAAAATCTATGATAACTTTGATTTAAATTCCTCAAGGAAATACATAGTTGGAACGGCTTATAGAGGCAAATCACTTTACCTCTTGTTTAGCAATTGTCATGTTGTCATCAACATCAGCAAACACAGTTGGTTGAACATAATATCCTTTGCTATCGACACGGTTTCCACCGGCGACTAGCTTGGCGCCTTCCTTCTTGCCACTATTGATAAGCCCAACAATTTTGGACAGTTGCTCCTCGTCAATCTAAGATGAACAGAGAGCAATAAAATAGTGTGAAAAAAGAATAAAAATATGGAATCATAGTAAAGAATGTTGATCCGAGTATTTTTTTTTTTTTTTTTTTTTTTTGAGTTTTTATCTTTTTGGCTTGTTTGATTCTAGATTGAAGTTACTTCAAGGTTGTTATTAAATAGCAAAGTCTATTAAAATTTTTAGGTAAATAATACACTTTTCTTATATTTTTCTTTGTCTTTTAAAATACTACTTCGCGTAGATAAGTTCCATCTGCCTGATGACATTTACAAAACTCTGTTTATACAATGACACTGGATTTAGCAGAGTGGAAAGTAAGAAATTTGACGAACAGAGTATATATCACAAAAGTAAGTACAAATTTTCAACACCAGAATAGTTAGTAAATATTTACAAACATTTATTGAAAAGACAAAGCAAATAAATGAATTATTCAAATGCTTCTTTTTGAACAAAGCTTTAAAAGAAAACAATGACTCAAGCATTTACAGCAACAATTTCATTCTGAAACAAATCGTTTTTCGAGATAAGAGTCTTTTTATTCGCAAAAATTGAAAAGGTTGCTAAAGTTTACTTGAACTTTGGTAATTTCAAAATTATTAGCGAAAATATGAAGACGCTTATTCTAATATTTATATGGGGGTATTTGGGCTTCATTTTACAATGAGGCACTACAATTTCTGACCCATTAGTAAAGGCACTTATCTAAATGGGTAATTAATGGCATTTAAGTCATTTTTAAAGTGAGCTGGATACTATAGCTCCTGATTGCAAAATGTGGTCTAATTCAGAGTGTATTCCTTAAGATGAGAGTGGGGATATATAAATCTTGCGGTACCTGAGGTCCTTGCTCTGTGCTTGATTCAAATGGATTTCCAACAGTTCGTTTCTTGGCTCGCTCTGCACTGCGCTCAACAAATTCATCATAAATTGTATCTTGAACAAATGTTCGGGACCCAGCGCAACAGCACTGCCCCTGTGGGTAAAAATTAAGCAAGACAAAAATGAATTAGACAAAAAGCAAAATTAACAATTTTTTCCAGTTTCGTTGAGGGCCAACAAACAAAACCATCCACTCAACAATAATACCTCTCTTGCAAACTTATCTCTGGTAGTTTCTTAAAGAATATTGTTTCAATATCATACTGAGCACATTTGCAATGTCTAAAACTCATCCTATATTTTGAAATCTCAGTGAGAAGTTAAAAAATGTTGGCGCTTCTTACTTCAAACAATAAAGTGTAGACATAATTCAGTGCAGTAGCCTGATTGTTGAAATTTTGTGTTTGTCGGGTACACATAGATGAAATAGGTTAAAAGGCGGAGCGTGATTGGTTGGCTATGTCTATGGTCTGGTTTTATCGCTGCTTTATTGTGCCTACATCGGGTGGAACTCACAACAAGCCAAAGGTAACTCGGAATTTTCTGACAGTTTGTCATCCATTCCACCTGACAAAAGCAGCGATAAGGCATAGATGGCCAATAACGCTGCGCCGTTCAACTATGTCATCTATGTCTACCCGACAAACACGAAAAAACAACAATCAGGCTGCAGATGAGTCAACTTTTCTGCTCTTTAATTAAGCATCACTGCAAACTCACAAAGGACACGTTGTTTACCACGATTTTTTAAAGAACAATACGCTATTCACACCCTACTTCGTGCTGACCTTCACATTTTTTACAGCCTTCCCATTGTTTTTTGCGACGAAGGTCATTATGACAAGAAGTTTTTGCACTCTTGCTGAATATAGTTGGATTATGACACAAAAGATTTTAACTTGAATTACCACAAAAAATGGCGAAACCCCCATCAGCGTATTCTTAGGACTACCAGAGAGAGTTGGACTTGACTGAAAGAGCTCTTCGCAGGGTTGCCACAGAATTTAAAAATTTAATTTTCTTGACACATTTTGGTAGAATTCCGGAACAACGGAAGATATGCCAGATGGTTGAGAAGACATAATTTGAAATAGTTTTCATGATAAAATTGTTGTTTGATACCTCAAATCTATTTTAGAAAGTAAAGAAAGGTAACTTAACAATTTTTCCCCGACACTTTTTCCATTTTCCTGCTTTTTCTGGGATCCCCTGACTGTGGCAACCTCTTCTTTAGAAAAATTGACCTCTATCCATAAAGGTTCATCCCTGTCAATGGTCACAAACCTGAAGTTGTATTAAAAATTAAAACAGAATTTTAGCTAACCATATTGAAAAATAGACCGAAATGGGCAACTTCTACAGCCTCTGGTAGGTTTACATCATCCAGGATAATGTTCGGAGATTTTCCACCCAGCTCCAAAGTGACTCGTTTCAAATTACTGGCTCCAGCTCCTTGCTGAATTAGTTTTCCGACCTAGAAATTGAAAATAAGTGTCAAGATTAGTGTGCTATTAATAACAGGTTACAGAAGCAAATTTACCTTTAATTCTGACTTTCTTAAAATTAATTTCTGCAACAAACATAGCAGAAATTTTTTGGAGTCTCATGGCTTGGTTATACATCAAATCATTGACTTTTTTCCTCCAGGTGAAGATGTCAAATTTATGTGAAGGACTGGTCGCAGTAATTAATTTTGTATCAATAACTGTTGGGAACGTCTGTTAAAAAATATTCTATTCTTTCCACTGCAGGGTGTCTGTTAACATTTTCTTTTCCAGCACCCTGACTTTCCAGGTTTCCCTGACCCTTGGATTTTCCAACTCCCTGATTTTCCCTGCCTTTCCCAGACCTTCTTTCCCAAATCAAAAGAAATGCAAACATGTTCAAAACTCATTACCCACGACTCAAGGGGAAAATCCACTACGGATGGTGTGGAAGAGGATTGAGAAGGTTTCCAAATTTTCACAAGAATCCATATTTCAGCTTGAAAATTTGTTGCCGAGAGCTCAAGAGCAGGGTTCAATGTTTACGATTTCCTTCATCTCCAAATTTGATTAGATTTTAGACAAAAATTGAAGAAACATACCTCAGTTGATCCAGTAAATGCAACTTTGTCAATTCCAGGGTGATGAACTAAGGCTGCTCCAGCATCTCCGTAGCCTGGTAAAACATTGATAACCCCGGGGGGAAAACCTGCTTCTTTCGCCAGCTGAGCCGTGTACAAAGCAGTTAGTGGAGTCTGTTCTGCAGGCTTCATGATGATACAATTTCCTGGAAAGAAAAAGGGCCGTCAAATTTGAAGAATAATTGACACAAAAATTTAATTCGTACTCAAGAATGATTTGAAGCAAACCTCCACCTATCTTTCACTTTTGAGCAACAGACATTTAAAAAGCAAACTCCTTTAGAATCTCCCTGAGAATCTTCTCTGAATCTTTCTTTAAGTTTTGACTTCACCTCAAATTTTTGCAAATTCTCATTCCCTAATATTCACCGAATTTCAAAGGTAAATTTTTTAATTAAAAAAATCAGTTCCTTCCCCTAAATAGCGTAAGAAGAACAAGAGTTTTCTCTTTACATAAGGCAAAACATACTAGTTGCTGAATATATTGCTCAGGGCAACATGAAATATAAAACTTAAAAACAAAATAGCCTAGTCAGCGAAAGGAGATGAAAATTCCATGTTCTAACACCCATTTTCTGGAGGATTGCCTGCTTCTCCTGAAGGTCTTTTTTTTTTCTCTAAGGAATCCCAAGGACACTTGGTTTTTCCAGGTCTTGGATAATAAGGACTTTCCCTGTCACTAAGGCTCTCGCTTACCATATGAGAAATAAATTATTGATATGAGATATACCATTTTATCCACAATTATTGGGATACACTTTATTTTCTCCATCCATGGTATTTTCATTCATGTAAGTAAATGAGAAGTGAGAACACGAACCTGTTGCTAGGGCAGGACCAAACTTCCAAGCAAGCATGAGAAGAGGGAAGTTCCAAGGAATGATCTGGGCACAAACACCAACAGGCTCATGCCGTGTGTAAGCGAGATAATCACCATCCATTGGAATAGTCAAACCATGATTCTTGTCAGCCCATCCTGCGTAGTACCGCAACGTTTTCACACTTAGAGCAACATCTCCAGTTAACGCTGCTGAGTATGGTTTGCCATTATCCAGGGTTTCAAGACTCTGTAATAATACCATTAGAGATGTAAAATATTGTGTGCAAGTATTGTTTATGACTAATTAAAAACCATATCAGAGAATACAGAAGGTTTACAAACCAAATGAAAGATCAAAGATGCAGAAAGATCCTGTCTTCTGCACTTTAAAATACCTGTCTCATAGTGTTCCACACTTTTCCTAACTTTTATTTTCTACAAAATTTACCTCCACTTTTAAAAAGAATGCCCCATTTCGTTTTTTATTCAATTCGTAGGTATTTGCTTCAACAAGAATTTTGGATTAAGATTTCAAAATTTTTGAAAATTAATCTCCATCCTTTGATCGTCCAAAATAATGTACCTACCAGTGTCTACCTCAAATATCAAAGGCAAAAAGTGCAAAAGCACTTTCACGTTTATAATTAGGGTCTCTACACATTTTTACATACCCGGGCAGGCGTGTAATCAGGCATTTTCTGCACCCTCATAAGAACCTACATTTATTACCCAAACTCCAGCTTTATAGATCGGTCATCAAAATTGACACATTGAATAGACATTAAGAAAAGTCTAGTCCCAACTTACTGATTTGTAAATATGATTGATCACTGTTGATCGCTGTCCCAAAAACAACAAATAATTTCCAAAAGAATTTATCTACACTTACAGCTATGTACACAGCATCTCGCTCTATCAAATCTGCCAACTTGTTCAAGAGAGCACCCCTGGCAGATGCATCCATTGTTCTCCATGGGCTGTTCAATTTGAAGGCTGTCTGCGCTGCAGTCACTGCTTTATCGACATCAGCCTGTAATAAGAGTTGATCAATTGAAAAATTTTAAAAATGTGTTGATTTGGCAAAAATGAAGGAACCGAGGTATCGGAGTGAGTCACAAGTATATGCTATGTAAACTAATATTTATTCATACTAATGTGATTAAAAGAGAAAGATTTTTCTTGATATCTGGTGCAGTCAAATCTCACTACCTATGTTTAAAAGTATTAAAACTGTGGGTATTTTACTACTGAGCAAGATTTTCAAGTTACTTAGCAGACTTTTTCTTGATAGCCACTGGTTCATAAAGATAAATCAGGAAAAACTCAAGCCAAAATGTTGATTTTGTTTGATCTAAAATATAAGGTGTGCATAAGTTGAAATATTTCTGAATGAGGTGAGCGTTTTACAGTATAGCCTTTGTACATCTATTCCCCGCAATCCCAGCTG
Source organism: Bemisia tabaci (assembly GCF_001854935.1). Taxonomy (NCBI): domain Eukaryota; kingdom Metazoa; phylum Arthropoda; class Insecta; order Hemiptera; family Aleyrodidae; genus Bemisia; species Bemisia tabaci. The sequence goes on from NW_017547090.1 coordinate 995,343, forward strand.
TAAAAATATGTTCGATTTATGTATGCTTGAAGCAGAAATTATACATCCACTGTAATCCTTTTCCTTACGTTTTTAGGATGACATGTAATTAAGTTTTAAGGTATTTATTTTACCTTGCCTGCTTCTTGAATTTCAGCAATTGTCTCTCCAGTGGATGGATCAACAGTTTTGAAAGTTTTTCCGGAGGATGATTTGTGCCACTCATTGTTGATAAAGAGCTGGAATAAATAAACAGTAGGTGAGAAATACAGTTGAGAGGAGCTGCAGTGAATGTGCGCTACAAAAAATAGAACAATTGTCATGAGCCACATCTGCAGTTCAGCAGGCAGTCTGGTTTGACTGATTATGTAACTCAGATCAGATTTTCAAAGTAGACACTTAGAACTAATATCGGGAAATTGTGAGTAATTGTCACAATATCTCAGCAACTGAGCAAGATCAGCAGTGTCACCATCCTTGAGTCTTACCTTCTTTTTCCCTCATTTTTCAAATTAATAAACAGGGAATCTGGTACACTTCAGGGCTAACTTGGGCAGTTATGGAATCATCTACAATCGTAGAAAATTTTTCAATATTTAACTGTATTGAATTTGATAGCTTGAATTAACTTGGGTGGATCAATAGGAGATACAAGTTTCCCAGTATGATAGGAGAAAAGAAGAAAAAAGATAAAGATGACTGTGGGGTGCTTGCAACGCTCACCCTGCTCGGTCAGAAATCGACACAAAACATATTTCTCCTGGTGTTTCAATTTTGCCGAATCACTATTTGAATAAACTAATGTCATGCGAAGAAACTGATGATCGCCCACTAGTAATTGATTAGAGGCTTTGTGAATTTTTCGTCAAAAATAAAACTGGAAAGACGGAGTTCTCCGAATAAAGCTGCTGCATTAAAATACTCACCCCAGTGCATTCCACGTTTGGGCTTTTCACCGGCGCCGGCAAGCTAAGAGTGCTCATCAATCTCTCCAACTTTTTGAGATTGAACATCTTCATTTCCCGTACTCCCAACATGATAAAACACAAAGCAAGTAAGCTCAGAACGCAAAGAAAGCAACAGAAACACAAAGGGGTTACTTGGTGTAAACGAACGAAACGAACGCAATTCGCCGCTTGCCGGTTCCCGCAGAGCTTTCAAGTGCTCAAGTATCACGTGGTGTTAACTTAGGGTCAATGGTCAAGTTACTGATCTCTGAAATAATGCTGATGCTGATAAAAAAAAAAATTTTAAATTTAAATCACTATTTTGCCGAACATAAGGAAAAAGCAACAACAATACAGCAAACCCAACTAGAGATAAGAGATTCTCATTCTACCTAGAGTCCCTTTATACTAGCTACGTTTATGCGAGGCTCGAAACCGAGGTTTCACGAAACCCGAGTTTGTAATGCAAGTTTTCGCCGTCGGGTTTATGCGGGCGCTGTAACCCGACTTTCGCGGGAAATCAAACTTTCCGATTTTGGCGCTGTTTATGCGCATATTTTCGATTGAACTTGAATTTCATGTTGGCGCCANGCTATGGCCAATCAAATTTCAGGCTATTTTTACGTCACAGGAGAACTCAGCCAAACGTTGCCAAATTGAAGTAATTTTTCAAAAAATCTATTTCAATAGTTTTACTGTTCAATGAATGATTTTTACAGTTTTTAGCGATCCTTTACCCACTTCAACAGATTATGAAAATCCATGGGTTTGTGAAATCAATCACACCTCTGTTTAGGCATCCCGAAGCTGCAACCTGCTCTTGACCTGCTCCCAACTTTGTTGCCGAATTATCGGAAAGATGATAGGTGACAGTTATGTAACGCAATTTGATATAATTACATAAGCATCTTGACAAATAAGCTCTGAAGCGTTTAAGGAATCTACTACCATCATAAAGGTGGAAAAAGTAAAGGAGAGTTACCTATGTTCAGATGACAGATCTACCTATGCATCCAGAACTCCCCCCCCCCCCCCCNAACAGAACTCCCAACTAACCGCATGAGTTGAATGTAGAGTTCGATGCGATTTTTGCATGAATTTCACACCTGCACTATCAGCTCTAGTAAGAAATACAAACATTTTTAAACCTCCGCCGCATGCGAAAGCTTCATCACGAGTCTTTCAAACTTACGCGGTTACCGCTCTTGACCTTGAGGCACTTGGCAACTGCGCAAAAATGATCCTGGCTCATCAGCTGATTTTCGTACACAGCCACTTCTGATAACAGCGTGTGGTTGTGGGTGCTTTGAAGCGAGGCGGTCGCGTCCGTCAATATTTTAATTGACAGAGGAAGGCGGTGAAAGTTATTCGCTCATCGCTCCAGGAGTGCTCAAGGAAAAGGTCGTTTGAAGGTGACGTAACGAATAGCGCATGATTAGTTTCTCATCGGTGCATTACCGAACTTGAAATTCGGGATCTGTTTACGCTCACTTCAAACCGTGTTACAGTCGGCTCAACATCGTGAACTTTCAAGTCGTGAGCTTTCCTAAACTTCAGCAGTTATGGCAGCCTCAGTGTTTTCTGTCGTTCAACCCGGACCCCCCATTGAAGCTTTCGCTTTGAATAAAGAATGTGTCGACGATCCATTCGAGAAGAAAGTCAATTTGATCATTGGTGGTAAGAAATCATTCTGATCCAAAATTTTTGTTCTCTTTAACCTTATCACACTCATGCTTCATTATCTCGTTTAGGAGTTTCGATGCTCAAAATTGGAACCATTCGTTGTGAATGATGCAACAATTGTCTGATTTTCATAGTACTCGCTGGTCGCTTAAGCTGTTGAACATCTTCCGAAACTCTAATGGACCCTCGATTGGATGATGTGCCAGTATGTAGTGACATGCCCCATAGCACATTTTCTTTATCTATCACAAAATTCTTTCCCTAAGTGGTGGAGAGTGCAGGGGTCAAATAATGGGCAGTCTTGTATTGGTTCGGACATCATTAACCTGCAGAGACGATCAAGAGATCCTAGTTTGAATCCTGACCAGGCAACTCAAGTTTGATGGTCTTAAACATCAGTTGTCAAGGGCTAATTGTTGATTAGGGACTGAGGAGGGTCAGGCTTTAACTGTATGTGCAAAATTACACTTTTGGGTGTATTGAAAATACTTGGAAATAAACAATTTTTCATTTTGTTAGTTGAATCAATCAAAAGTTTTTCTTAATTTCCTGTAAATATTTTCACCTGCTCAAACTTTTCCCTGTAAATTTCCAGGAGATATTTCAGTTAGATACTATTTTTGTAGGGAAAAAAAAAAAATGAAAACTAGAAAATGATCAGAGGCTGTGGTACGTCAGCGGCCATCCATAAATTACTTAAGGCACTTAGGGGGGAGGGGGGCCTCTAACAGCCTTACGGTGCCTAACGAGGGGGGAGGATAGGGCTTAACCATATGTAAGCTTTCCACCCTACTTTCAAAGAAAATGCTAAAATCCGTTTTTTGTCAGGTTGATAATAAAATTCAATATGAAATAGAGGAAATCTTCGGACCATGCTCCCGTCATTTCTCTTGATTCCCACTTCTATGTGCCAATGCATTTCGGGAACCTCGTCCCATCTTCAATTTATTATTAATCTTTATAAATAGATGTAACATACCGCTTACAACTTTCCACTAATATGGTTGTGCTTTACCTCCTCCTTTTCGCATCCTCCCCTTATATCAATACTTATCTGAAATTATTCAATTTTTACTCTCCTGTTCAATGGTTTTTTCTCCTCCTTGGAAATTTTTGAAAGTTTGTTTTATTCACATTTTCTTTTATTTTTTAGCTTACCGCACTGAAGAAAGTCAACCATGGGTCCTACCAGTTGTGCGAAAAACAGAAATTATGCTGGCGAATAATGAAAAAACCAATCATGAGTACCTGCCAATCTTGGGTTCGGCTCCATTCTCCACCGCTGCCACTGCCATGCTACTCGGCAAGGACTCAAAAGCTCTCAAAGAGAAAAGGGTATGAATTATCTAAAAACACTAAATATTATTTTAGAAGGAACAACCATTTGCAAGGAAAAAGACCTTTAAGTTTCATGATTTAAAATGAATAAGTAGACACCACTGCTTAGAGTATTGTTCCATGCACATTCAAACGAAATGCCCAAAAATTTCATACAATCTAAAATTGTAACAGGTTAAAATTTACAGCCTGAAGAATGTAGTTTTGGAAAACTGCAGATTTTGGCAAGATTTAATCTTCTTTTTGGCGCCTGAACTTCTGTCATCTAAACTTCCAGCAATTTATGCCACATTTCGCAGGAAGGAGCCAAGCCACTTTAGCTATCGCCCAATTTAAATGGGCAATTTAAATGTTTAAAAGAGAACCTTCCTGCGGATTTCTTTAAAAATTTCAAGGAATTGGCTTTGTGGTATGCAGAAAATTCACTGAAATTTGCCCAAAAATCCACTTAACAGTTTTCATGTAAAAAATTAAATTGCTCAATTAAGTTTGGCAGTAGCTGATGTAGCTTGGTTCCTTTCTGCTTAGCGGTCTATTTATTTTTCAGCAAGCACCAGAGCGATTGCCATTAAAAGCTCAAATTCCTAATTTTTGACTGAATTAAAAAAACAATCTCTCGTATAAAATTCACCTCCTTGCTGTGAGACTTCTTTCCCCATGGATGGCAGCTTTTGTACTTGACTTTCAAAGGAGAAAAAATCAGTGAAACTAAACCCTTTTATCCTTCCTAATGATCTGATCCCCCTACCCCCTCCCCCAAAAAAAAGACATATTCCTGCAATAATCTATTGGATTCCACCCATGGAGGCCTTTTTCCCCCCTCCTTTAGTAATTTATAATTTCTAGCTATGCCACTAATTGATCAGGAAAAAGTATCAAACAACAATTTATGAAATTGGTGCAATAGTGGATTAACTTTTTCAGTCACCATATTCATAATAAAATTAGATCATTTATGAGGAGTTTTATGAGAAATTGAAAAATTAAAATTTGGTCTCAAATGCCAAAATTTATTGTTTGAAACATTTTTGAGGGAAAATAAAATTTTGTCCCTGTGAAAATTTTGTGTAAAATGCAATTAATTGCATTAATTAATGCAAATTTACCTGCCATGTATGGTAAAGATCAAGATATCAACGTCAAGGTGACAATGTCCTGACTATTAATTCAAAGAATCTAATTCATATCTCATCTCATTTATCTAGAAATTTAGGAATTATCCTGTTTTTCTTAGGAAATTTTTGGCTTGTAATAGGTATCCTAGAACTCACCAGCATTTATGCTCTAGGGAAATCTCTTGTCAAGGAACAGTATTATCAAGAACCATAGGGCACTTATATTTTTAAGTTTGAATATTAACCTTCGATCCCAATTAAAGCAACAAGCCTATCTTCCTACTTGTTTACTTTTCTATTATGATTTGACAGTGAGATTTGTCGTAGGAGTATATTCCACTTTGATTTTCACTTGTTAATCCAAGTGAATCGTTAATCTTTTGAAGTGAGCATTGTCAAGTTATGATGATAAAAGTACTGATTAGATTTTAAAGCCTCCAACGGAATGTAATTATTTGCATATCACTCCTGCTTTACTGAATCTGACTGTCAAAATTTGTTCCTGAATGGATTTATACTTGAACAAAACTCGTCTCTCCGGTGATTGTGTTATGATAGATGATTTTCATTGAGGGAGAAGGAGGCAAAAATGGAATGAAATTGCTGAAAACAACTTGGTTGGGGGAAATTTTTATTCACAAGAGGATTTCGACATCCCCACTATCCTAGTTGTAGGGTTCCAGGGATACGTTGACTTAGATGACCACCCAAGGACAATGCAGGGTGAAAATTTCTTTAAAAAATGAAATTTGTGAATAAATATTAAATGCTTATCTTAAAATGACCGTTTTAGAAGCATCCTGACCACAGTAAGATATTTCAATTGTATTACAAATAAATCATTTTCTGTAATTTATTCCAGGCATTTGGTGTTCAAACGCTAAGCGGTACTGGAGCTTTGTCAGTAGGTAGCAGATTTCTTGTCCAACACCTTGGTGCCAAGCACTTCTACTACTCTGATCCCACTTGGGGTAAGTTTAAACTTTCCTCCAGGTTTTTTTCCTCTCCGCAAAAAGTGGATTACTTATTTAACAATTAATTTTTTAAAAATTATGTCCAACATGTTTCAAATGTGCATTTTACTATCTTGGAAAGCTAATTTAACCACGGGGGTAGTTAAATTAGCATTTTTACATTGTAAAATCTACATTGAAACATGTCAAACACTTTTTTTTAACTACAAAATTGTTAAATTAGCAATTTTATTTTTTCCATAATAATGTCAGGGCTCTTATCTTTTTATCTTATACTTTTTATCCACCACCCAAAGGTTAACTACCATTGTTTAACACTTGTATAATATTGTATACAGGCCCTTCTGAAATCACACATTTTTCTCCTCTCTACAAGGGGAAAACTTCAAAACTTTTGATTCTCTGCTGTGATTTCCCTTGAACAGAAGAATTATCACAATTAAGGTAGCAGCGGTTTATTATAACAAAGACTAAAACCAACCTAGCGAATGCTTTGAAAGCATAGGATTTAAGTAGTAATGTAATTAATGTTAGCATGAAATTTTCAGAGAACCACAGACTGGTGTTCCAACATGCAGGCTTTGAAAAAGGATTTGCGTACCGGTATTGGCATGCAGGAAAACGAGGTATTGATATGGAAGGACTTCTAGAAGATCTGTCGAAAGCAGAACCAAACTCGGTGATAATACTTCATTCCTGTGCACACAACCCTACTGGCTGTGATCCTACCCTTGAACAATGGGTCCAAATTGCTGCTGTGATGAAGGTGTTTTTTTTCTCTTTCATTAATGTACTTATTTAAAACTCAAGAAGATCTGATGTTATTACAATTTTCGACTGGACTTTAATGAATGGAAGGTATCATGGATGATGTCAAAGGATATGTTTGTGTTTCATAGAAGTAGGCATCCAAGTTAAAAAATCGCAAAGAAGCTCATGGCACAATCGAATTTAAATTTACGTGCTATGACCAATGAAGCTAACAAATGACACATGAGTTATTGTTGAATTTTTCCCAAACCATATCATGAGATGAGTTTTACTCGAAGCAGCTATTTTTTCATTTTTTAAAGGGTATTATACCTCTCATTCTTCATCTTACACCTCCTTCATCCATATTACTCTTCAGATGTAATAGTGAAAAATTCCTGTGTCAGAATTTAGTTGACAATGTAATAACAATGAAAACCAAAAACACCAAGTTAACAAACATCGAGTGTAAATTTGCTGTAAAAACGCAGCATTAAAATGTGTAACATCAAGATTCCACAATAAACTCAACTTGCAAATGAAATTTATTTCATGAGTTGAGTTTCTTAATTTTGATTTTACATATTATTTTTATACATTTTTAAGTAGAGTGTTGTAATTTTAAGCTCTCCGAATTCCTAAATTTTCACTTTTTGTCAAAGTTATATTTAAAGACCTTCATGGGCAATTGCCATGAGTTTTTGGCAAAGGGAACGTAGTAATCTGTAGATGAGTTGACAGGCTTCGAGTTCTCTGATTATGTCGGAAATACTTAGTGGCTGCAGAGTCTGGCTCTGTAGGTTTAAGTCTGCAAGCTGGATAATATTCTCCCAAAAAAATACCCAACACAAATTCTGATCTGCCTCTTTTTTTTCTTTACTTGCAGGAAAAGAAACTGTTTCCATTTTTCGACTCAGCATACCAAGGTTTTGCATCTGGTGATTTAGATGAAGACGCAAAAGCAGTCCGCTATTTCATCGACCAAGGATTCGAGCTATTGTGTGCACAATCTTTCGCCAAGAATTTTGGTTTATACAGTAAGTTTTCCGTTTAGCCATACGTGTTCCCTGTATTGGAATGCATGAATTAAATTGTACCTGGGAGAAGGCAAAAGATACACATGGTGAATCTTTAATTCTTTGTGTTGAATTCTTAGTCCGTTCAAAAAAAATATATATAATTTTTATTCTAGATAAACTGTAAGTGGAAATATTATTTTTTATTTTATCATTAAACTAATTTTTCTATCGTTCATTTTTTTTTTTTTTTGGTAAAAATTTATTTTTGGAATTATTTAGGAGTGTAGAAATGAACTTGGAAAAACATGAGGCAATTTTCTCAAGTGACTTTTTCTAAACTCCTATTTTTGCTTTATATTGTTTAAAAAAGGGGAAGAATTGAACATTTTACTGGGAAATCGGGGATTTTATTATAAAATCAGATGTTCGGCTGCAAAGCTTATTGAAAATATGTTGCGAGATTAAAAAACGTCAGATGGCAGCAGACAGTTGGCCATTTGAAACTTCTTGCCCTCTAAATTACTTTTAAAAGCTGAAAAATAATTTTGTTGCTTTGTACCCCAACTCACAGTTTTCCTCATCCACAGGTCAAAGAGTTGGAAATCTGACGTTCGTAACAAACGATCCCAGTACGATCCCTTCTGTGCTGTCTCAAGTGACTATCATCGTTCGTGGACTTTACTCTAATCCTCCAAGTCACGGAAGCAGCATTGTTTCAACTGTACTAAATGATCCAGAACTATTCCAAGAATGGTATGTGATTAAATTCTGTATTGGAACTGTTGTCCTTTTATCTGCAGGGATGAGAGAACTCATTGTAGGAATGGTCAGCGTAGCGCAGGCTGCAGCTCCCAATAATCAATTTCCAGAACAGTAAAATTTTGAATCTCTATTGAATAGAAATTCAATAATTTCATCATTGCCAAACTCTTAAAATCATAAGTTAATGAAAGACCATTGATTCGCCGTAACTTAGTAGTAGACTCTTCGACAAGGAAAAAAAATTAACACCATATGAACAAAATTTAACATTAAAAGTGTTTGCTTTTCAGAAAATTCTAATTACTACTCTTTAGAGGTAGAGAAAATTCTAAAGTGCACAAGCTTTCTCTTACAACTAGCATAATTCAATTTTAGCTTCAATTTTCATGCTTGTGAGATAATTTTTCGGTGAAGGATTTTTTTCCCTGAGTAAAAAACAAGAAAAGAGTAATAAGTACAAACTTAAGAAAGGAGCTTTTTGTGAAATTGACCTCCAGTTATTTGCCGGAAGACCAAGAGGCTGTCATTCTATGGTACAGTGGTCATAGGGCTGGCTCTATGACTAGGAGGTCCCAAGTTGATTCCGGGCTAAGGGACCTGTGTTCAATTGTCTCAAACAACATTTGCAGGGAAGGATGGGGCCGCGAGTGAGTGCGCAGGATTATCCCTTTGGGAGCACTGTAAGTAATTAAAAAAAAGTTTTCTCTCTAAGATTGATTTGTCCTACCTTTTTGATTTTTGTCTTCTTGTAAGCAAGGAATTTAAAGTAAATGTCATATGTCTAATTTAATATTATTTTTTCAAATAGGCAAGGATGCATCAAAACAATGTCAGACAGAATAAAGAAGATGAGAGCAGGTTTGAAGGAAAGATTAGTGAAACTACAAACTCCGGGCTCTTGGGAACATATCACATCACAAATCGGCATGTTTTCTTACACTGGTCTCACTCGTAAGTGCCCATCACTTTACATTAATTTTCTTTTCATAACAGCCCTACGTGCACTTTTTTCAAAACCTTAAGGTCCCTCAAGGATAAAATCGCTAAAAACGTCGTCCAAACAAATAATTAAGTGAGGAAAGTTTGAGTTTTTTAAATTTCTTGCGATTTTATTCTAAAATTATGTGTACTTTCCTTGTTTTTTAGCCTTATTTTCAATATCATCTTAAGGTACCTATTTATTAAAAGTTTTGTGTGTGCATTGTTCCACAGGAAATCAAACATAACGGTAGAGCCTTGATTTTTCAGCCTCCAAAAGAACAAATTCTGCCATTTTACAGATCAGTTTCTCAGTTTCCGCAGAGAGATTCAAACAATCAATGTTAAAATATTCACCTTCAGCTTTTATTTCGAGGGTTTAACTTTTAATGTTGAATGTTTCCAGTGTACATATCAAAAAGAATCTTGTCTAGTTATCAGACCATGATTAACGAAATTAAAGTGTTTTGGATACTTTAAAAAATCGCCAATGACGGCTAAACTAACGTTCGGGGGGAAAATTTCATGGTTGTTTTCACTTCTTTCCTGATTGAAATGAAGTGTATCCCTCCAACCTGGGCTAATATTCCAAAAAGACTGAATTTCCACTATTTCAAGAATCCCTCTCTCCTTGTCTAATGATTTGATTTTGTCTTTTTTCCCGCTTTTAGCTGCTCAAGTTCAGTATCTGAAGACAAAGCACCATGTATATGCTCTTAAATCTGGACGAATAAATATGGCAGCTGTCACGACCAAGAATTTAGATTATGTCGCCAGCAGTATCCATGACGCAGTTGTTAATGTGAATGAATAATAGCACCTATCCCTATTTACCTATGCATGAAATTTGGTACAGAAAACAGAATGAAAACAATGTTTTATCTGCATGAGTTGTCCCTTTTCACACTTGTGGGAGTAGGTAAGTCAACACTTACAATGCCAGTTGGGCTCGTCTCTGTTTCCAATTCCTGTGATCTTTGTTTTATGGTATTTTTAATGCAAGGTTTTTCACGGAGCACTTCTTTTGTTATCAACAACGCATTGTGTCTGGTTATCATATTTTAAACTAGCCATCATTAGGTGGTGTGATCTTAGAGAAAACAGAAAATGAGCCATCAGCAAAAAATCTTACCTTTGCTCTTTTTTTTATTTCCCTAAATACAGAAAAGTACTCGTGTAAACCATGAATTGTAACCAATGAAGAATCAAAATTAGTCACTTGTGAAGAATCTAATGTTTTTGTGCAATTGTTTTCCTCGGGTTTTTTTTTTTTTTTTTTTTTTTTTTTTTTGTGGATACTCATACGCAGATTCATGTGAGGAAATGATGAAAAGGCATACATTCCTTTTTATAACTGTATATTTTATTCTTTTTTTTTTTTAAATAACATTGTTTAGAGCCCTTTTAATGTGATGTTATGACCATTAAGATGCGTTGAAAATGCTCAATGGTCAAAAATGAAAGAAAAATCTTGCACTTTTTTGGGTCAATTAAGGGTACCAAATGAAGACTCGCTTCATACTGCCGGCTAATCAAGCATGCCGCATGAACATTCTAATGTTGCCAAATCCCTCTCCCTTGATGAAATATTTATTTTCAAGGAAAGTCGTGAATATTTTTCCTTGAATTTTTCTGATATGCTCTATCAATAAAATTGTAATTGAAATTCTCAGAAAACTTCGAAGGAAAATGACCGTAAGTCTCTTAGAAAATTTGTGTATTATTAAAGGAAATTTGGCATCATCGGAAGGTTCATATGGCGTTTTTAATTAGCACAGTGGAGTAGTTGCAGCACAGTAGTTGAGTAGATAAGTTAAGACAGAACTTTATTTAATTTGATAGTGATAGACAAAGCATTAGACAAAGGAGACCAAAAAAAGTGGAGAAATCCTTTCGGTTGAAGCGGGTGGTTGTTAAAGATGGACTAAGAAAGAAAATGATGGACTAACTATGAGGTTTCTCATGGGTTGCTGTCAGCTAGTCTATCACTTACCTCCCTTGTCCATTGCAACCACTAATTTCCACTATTAGGATTTCTTTATTTTCCCCTTGTCCTTTTTGTGTGTAGCTTTGTTGATCATTTTCAGTTATCAGCCCATAGCTAGTTTTTTTCCTGTTGAAACTTGTTTGATTCAACCTAATCGTGAGGTTTTCCTTGACTGTATTTATTAAGATTTGTCAGTGTTCAGCAGCAGTGTGCCGATATAGATCGAGCCTCAAGCTTGTGTTAAAGCTTCAAATCAAGTTAATAGTCCAGTACCACATGTACAAATAAGAGGTCCCGTGTGCAGTTTCGTGGGTAAAATTGTTGTGATATGTCATTCTCTTCTTTAGGATGTCTAGAATCAGAATTTCGATGGTGTCAAGTTCAAAAATTGAACCGACGCCCAGAATTCAAGATGGCGCCCAAAATGGCCACCGGTTTTACGGCTGAAACACCAATTTAGCGCAGCTATGATAAGCAATACGTTCAAAATTTAGTTTTGTGGGTCAAAGAGTTCGAATAGGAGATCAAATGTTTATTCCTACAAAAAATTAAGCCTCCGAATCGAAAATGGCTACCGACATGGTTGCCAGTTAGAGGCGCAGGCCGGTAAATGACTATTGATATTAAGGGGATTTGCCAAAGGAGCTAGGGGTTTCGATAAGGGCCGTTTTTCGGCCCATACCCTGAAATTCTTCAATTTTACGATTTTTTTGCTTCTTGGGAGTCTAAATTTTACGGAATGTGTCATGCTTTTGTCATTTTCGGCCTATTTAGGGGTCTAATGCTGGCCTAAACATGAGTCTGAAGGCTAATTTTTGCGGAAAATTCGGGTTTCTTGGCATTCGACGCGCTGCGCCCGCTGTTTCATAACGATCAAATATCATCGGAGGAGCAAATTTTCCTTCAAGTATGTTCATTAAGGGTGTAAGATATAGTCACTCTGGCCAACTTTCGTCGATGGCAACCCTTGCGCTCATAGTTAAAACGAACTTTTTAGAATTTTCTTGTTTTTCATCATTATTATTAAAATGGCATAAAAAAGGGCTACTCATCTTGAACCAGAAATAGATTCCTTGGCGGAAATTGTACGTAGCCCTCCAAAAAACTTTATGGAATTAAAAGCCCCCCCCCCCCCCCCAAAGAAAAAGCCGGTGTTGCCATATTTTGTTGCCTAAAATCACAGAAAACTATTTGTGATTATTTCAGTATTTGGAGGCTGTTCTTCGTCGAGCTCATTCAGCAAAGTTCAAAACCCTTGATTTTTCATACGTAACGATCACATGACTAGTGAATATGCACATGCATTTATCTATTATTATTTTGTTCATTACATGTATTTATCTAAAGAGACTCCCATCGCGGCGCGGCATTGCCACATATCATCGGTAAAAATCGAGAAAATTATTCCGAGTTGGCCCAAGATTTGAGCCATTATTTCGCATTATGCGCATTAAATAAATACGTAGGACTCAAATTACTGTATTCAGGGATGCAAATAGATCATATTTTTTGCAGGTAAAGTTTTTTTTATGATCTTGGGCTTGTAGGCGACCCATTATCTTACGAATTTTTGACGTGATATTTACGCACGAAGATGCAACTTTGAAACATTGACCGTGATCTGGGATCCGAATAAAAAGTAAGCCATGTGTCAGAATCACGAGTTCTCAATGCTGATTTTTTACCCACCCTGACAAGCCCTGCCCTCCGTCACTTTTATTGCCTGCGATCGATCAGAATTCTACTTCCCAAAAATAATTGGAAACTCTGGTTTTCCTGGTTCACTCCTGCCTAGCCTCCTTACCGCTTCCTCATCTGTTGCCTCTTCATCAGGTTCCTCCCATCAGACAACTCATTTGGAGCTACCATTGTAGAATTTTGGAGAAATGACGCGTATTCATCTAGCAAACGCTTAGTTTTTCTAGTTCAGCCTCATATCTGTAATGAGCGAGGTACTAGATGACAGATGCAATATGCGCTGGGCAGCCCACGACTCTACCGTCCACCTGCCGTTGGTAATACCACCCGGATATGCCCACAGGGTTCTATGTCACTTTCAGGTACGGGGCTCAAGCCCCCCACCCCCCCCCCTCCGAAAGCAAAAAAAAGGGGGAAAGAGTGAAGGAAAGAGGAGACAGAAGATGATGAGGAAAGACGAGAAAAGAAAAAGTTTGAGGCCTTCGAAGATATTTATCTCTTTTGATGTAGAGTCTTAAATGAAACCACAGTGTTCATTTGATTAGTATTTTATAAAATTTTCGTCAAAAAATGCGTCTAAATACAGTTTAAATTTCAAACAATTTCCAGATTTGTTGATTGCAACAATTCGAAAGTATTTCGTGTTAAGGTAAAAAAAAAGTTTTTCTGCGGAAATTCATGAAGATCTGTGTTACGGTAGCCTCGAAATGCGTCCAAACAGAGTTAAAATTTCAAACAAATTTCAGATTTGTTAAATGCAACAATTCGAAAGTATGTTGTGTTAAAGGTACGAAAGCGTAATTTTTCTGCATTTTATGATAAATTTGCGCTATGAAAGCCTCGAACTGCGCCTAATAAGATTACACATTTCTAAGATTTGTGATCTAATCAGACGCCATCTAAATAATGATGAAAAACAAGTAAAGTCTAAAAATTTCGTTTTCACTATGAGCGCAAGCAGTGTTCCAAACTCACCTTTGAGTTTTAGGAGCCATGGGGCGCATCAAGCCTGAATTTTAGGCGCCATTGAAGATTTTTTAGGGGCCAGATTGACTTTTTGCCTATATATTACGGCATATTTAGTGAAAAATTAGACGCAAATTTAGATGTTTTTGTAACAGAACTAGTAGGTAGCTGTGACTTGGTGAAGACAAAAGCACTAAGGATGAAATCGTGAAGAATAGAAAAAGCTCTCACTAATTGTAATGCTGAAAATTTCGAATGATCACCTAATATGAAAATTCAGATTTTAAAGGGGCAATTTTTAAGGGCCACGTTGGCGCAGAGCCTTCTTTTTTAGAAGCAATGACCTATGTTTTAGGCGCATTTGGCGCGTTGGCGCCTGTGAGTTTCGAATACTGAGCACAAGGGTTGCCATCGACGAAAGTTGGCCAGAGTGACTATATCTTACACCCTTAATGAACATACTTGAAGGAAAATTTGCTCCTCCGATGATATTTGATCGTTATGAAACAGCGGGCGCAGCGCGTCGAATGCCAAGAAACCCGAATTTTCCGCAAAAATTAGCCTTCAGACTCATGTTTAGGCCAGCATTAGACCCCTAAATAGGCCGAAAATGACAAAAGTATGACACATTCCGTAAAATTTAGACTCCCAAGAAGCAAAAAAAAATCGTAAAATTGAAGAATTTCAGGGTATGGGCCGAAAAACGGCCCTTATCGAAACCCCTAGCTCCTTTGGCAAATCCCCTTAATATCAATAGTCATTTACCGGCCTGCGCCTCTAACTGGCAACCATGTCGGTAGCCATTTTCGATTCGGAGGCTTAATTTTTTGTAGGAATAAACATTTGATCTCCTATTCGAACTCTTTGACCCACAAAACTAAATTTTGAACGTATTGCTTATTAGGGTAACCTCGAACTCCAGTGCTTATTGCTTTGCTTCTCGCTCCTAGAGCGCTCCTAGAGAACCTTCTCGCTCTAGGAGCGATCAGCGAGGCAATAAGCACTAGAGCTCGAGGTTACCCTATTGCTTATCATAGCTGCGCTAAATTGGTGTTTCAGCCGTAAAACCGGTGGCCATTTTGGGCGCCATATTTGATTTTAGGGTCTCTGGAGGGCCGCAGCGAAAAATGGACCTCATTTTCGGACTCTACGACCCCGTAAAACCTAATAATTGATACCTCACTATGCACTTGGACCCGTATAGGCAAACTAGTACCCCTGAGTGGTATTTTTGGCCGCCATCTTGGATTTGGAGCCCTCCTTTGGGTCGGGGGTGTTTTTAAATGTGATATTCGGATTCCTCGTGTCATTTTACATAGGAATCGACATCTGACTCGACGCTATCCGCAAAATTTAAAACTTTCACCATGGCGGCGGCCATCTTGGACGCCATCTTGAATTCTGGGCGTCGGTTCAATTTTTGAACTTGACACCATCGAAATTCTGATTCTAGACATCCTAAAGAAGAGAATGACATATCACAACAATTTTACCCACGAAACTGCACACGGATGCACATGTGGTACTGGACTATAATAATTCAAGCCCCGAATCTTTCAGTTTTGGTCTATCTTGTCCTCAAAATTGTGTAAGCAATATCTGTCTTTGTTTGTTTTTATCTCTCGTTTTAAGCTAATTAATTTTAAGACAATAGGACAAATCTGTTTCAAATCAAACTTTAATTAACTCTCGTTTCTCATTCTTAGCATAATAATAGGACACTGTTGAAGTTGTTATCAGTAGGTATAGTTTGATTGGAAGGTTTCATTTTTTTACACCCTTTTGTTATTATTTTTCCATGGAAAGTTTTATTAAAGCTAGGGATTTAAAATCTAAGTCAAAAAACAATTCTTGATGAATGATCGGCTCCTAATTATACTCTTCTCCTGTCAAGTACATCACATCCAATGAATTTGTTCCTTTTATTGAGGAAGGTATTTTTAAGAAGTTCGGATTGAAATTTCTCTCTTTTGTCATATGGATGGTTAAAACCGAAAAAATGCAGATCTCAGATTGTGGCATCGTTAATCTCTGCCTATGTTTAACTTTTTAAAGAAAATCTAACTTACAGATTCTATTGAAATTTTTTGTGAACTTTCTTCGCTCCTTCCAGAAAAGTCACACATAAGTGCAAGGAAACGTATTGATTAGTTTTCCCTCAAGAAAATAAAACAATCTCAGAGATTATAAAACATTGCAACTGAATTGTGCATTTCGTTGCAGAGTGTGCTTATTTTTTATTATATATCGGCCTCTCATTTTGGAAAAATCGATTGTTTAATCATATTTACCTAATTGCATGAATATTTTTCTAAGGTTTTTATCATGTTCTTGTACACTGTCATACTTATTATTTCATTTTCTAGTTTCGTTTCATAGCTCTATACATCGTTTTTCTACCATCAAAAAATTGTTTCTTTTCAAAAAGAAGTTTCAAACGTGTTCTTCCATCTTCCTCAGGAAATCGCCTCTCAATCAACTATGCTTCAATCTGACGCGCATAAAAACTAAAAGATCATCTCTGTTTCTTTTTCTAAAATACTGAAGCAAAGTTGTTGGTAGTGAGGAATGTTTCGAAATCGTACCTGTTAATTTATTTCAATCAAAATGTTGTTATAGCCTTTCAACTTTTCACTCTTACACTACCGTACTCAGTATACAAGTTTCAGTTTGTGAAATATTTATGATTTTAGAATATTTCTCCAACATTAATTCTGGTTTCTTCTTTTGGTTAGTTATCTTATTTTTCTCTTTATATTTGTATCACTGTTATTCAAGCAATTTTTGAAACATTTGTAACACTCATTATGCCCTGAAAAATGTTTTACTATTCTGTGCCCACCATCTTTTTGAAATAAAATTTCCTTTTATATGAAGATACATCTAAATGCATTCGTGTTATTGTCAGTCGCCTCTCCAGTATTCAAGTTAGATGATTGAAGTGTACAGACTTATCCAAAGTAAGGCCTAATGCTATTTCATGTTGCCTAATTTTTTCTCAACTTTTATTTTCTTAACAAAGGACAGGCTTCTTGATTCCTTTAAACTCTCTGCGGTTGTGCCCTGGATCATCAAGTATCAACTAAAAAAATGAAAAGTTTCTATGTTGCTTTGTTTTTTGTTTAAAAAGTAAGACGTCAGAGAGAATTAGCGTCTGGTGTAGAAAGGAGGATTCCAGCTGTATCTGTCCAATTGTTGTCCAAAAATTGAGTGCTTGAAACAACAATAAAGCTGTGCTTCCATGGAAAGAAATATAAGCCTCAGAAATGACTCAAGAAGTTTTCAACTGTGACACTTTTTGACATGGAGGGGAAAAAAGTGGTTGTATTTGGGGCATTTTGAATTTTGTATAGTATATAGATGGACACTACCTACCTATTTTTGATGTTGATTTTCTTGAAAATTGTGCGGCTAATAGAAGAAAAGTCATTCAAAGAGTGTTGAAAACTATACTTTATAATGAATTATGCAAAATAATGGATGTTATAGGTTCATTGGCCATACTCTGAATTATGGATTTTGTGGAAATATTGACACCGTATTATGCCTATGTGCGTCACAAATTGGAAATTGCCACCATTCTTTTTTTCCCTAAGAACTTTTCCAAAAATATGATGGGAATACTTCAGAGTTAAAATGATTTAAATGGATTTATTTTTCCATGATGGTAAGTCTCAGATACAGGGGAAATAATTTGAATCAAATATTATAAAAAGTGGTTTATTATAAACGTGGCTTTTATGCCTACAACAATACACAAAAGAATAACGGCTTGCCCAGAAAAAGAGAAAAAAGATATTGAAGAGGATAAGTCTTACCTATCAGTACATCAAAAGAAAATTTCGAAATATTAGAAACTATAAGAAGTTTCATGATACTGCGTGAAACTAAAATACAAAAATTTGTGATGGACAATTACAGTAAATTATAAATATAAAATGGTACTATAATTTTATTTTACCACATAATCCTAAGTTCAAATCTTTAAATAATACTATCAATTTTTTCCTTTCAGCAGAAAAAAATATTGAAGAGAATGTACACAAATAGAGTCATTTCTTATTGACGTCAGAAGATTCTTCAATTTCAGTGCCATCATTTTTTTTCTGACAAGACCGAATGATCTTCACTTTCTCGTAGTTCATAATCAATCGATATGTATCAAGAGTGAGATTCAAAGCTGGAACCTTCAATATAACTTTGCTACCGAACAAATTAATCCACTAGGAAAAGATGCAAATTTCTAGAAATTTGCTACAATGTAAAGTCGAACTTTCAACAAGAAGAACAAAAGCTCCCAAACAAAACAAAATTGAGCCTTGCCAACTAAGGGAAGACTAAGTTTTTGCACGGTTTTCTTTTTTCCAAATATTTAAACTCCTTTCCTCAATTGATTAACTTTTGACAAAAGAAAAATTACAAAATGAATAACTAAACAATTAAACAAGATGGGATCGGCCCATAGAACAAAAACTTGATGGTTGCTTTGGGCACCAATTGGGCATTTAGAGGCACCAAGTTCAAAAATGAACCAAGAATGGGCCTTTGAAATTTTAGATTTGCATATTCATTAGATGCTGATATTAGGAGATAAACTAATTGTTTTCACAATAGATTTAGATAACGAAAAAAAAAAAAAAAAACTAACAATAATTTTGCAAAAAAGGCTGAATTAGCATTAAAAGCGAGAAATATTTCAATTATATCTTCTGAATGAAACTTGAATTTTTTGCTAAACACGCTTTACAAAAACAATCATTTCTCAAAATCACAAAGACAAAGATATGAAGAATTTCTGAGCAATAAATCTCAAATTAAAAGTGAGAACTTATCCATCTTTTGAAAATGTCCTATTTGAAAAATAGCTCTTCAGAAGTATCGGTGATTCTTCATTTCCAGGAAATTCCAAACTTTTGAAAATTTTGTCTACATCTATATGTTCTCCTGTCAGATGAGTGTTTTGAGAAGCTGAGAGGACTTACAGCGATTTTATTAAAATCTTCGAGACAATAAAACAAAACTAACAGAGTATTTGCGCATTACATAGTGACTAAAAGTGTATTTAACTATTTAAAGAATCGAATACTAAACGACAATTGATTTATCTTCTTTCCATTACATGACGAATTTACTTAAACACATTCACCACCGAGGTCAAGTCAGTTATCAATTCCATTAATTCAAAGCTCTACAAAAGCACAGCGAAATGACATTAACTGAACCCTTCATTTTAATTGGTTGGAATCATCAAAGTACGCAGCTTTAGCCTCAAAATATGTCTCTTGAATTATCACAGGAAACGTGGCAACATCGCACTGCACTCTTTTATGAATGGTAATAGAGGTGACCTACACATAACACTAGCACCACAAGCAATTGGCTGAGATGAGGACAAATCTTCCGGCAGGCTAATTATTGAGATCGATAGACAAAGAGAAAATGGAGTGATCCTATAGTTAGATAGGTAGTTCTTATAGGCTGGTGGAAAATAATGGACTAGCTACAGAGTCTCTGATGGGTTGCCATTAATTAATCTATGACTTACTTCCTTTGTCCATTGCAACCACCCGCTTCTACCGATAGGATTGCTCTATTTCTTTCTTTGTATATCACACTGCCTATCAACAGCCCGCTGAGCCCCCAAAAGTTTAAAATCCCTTCTCTGATTGGACATCACATTGAGGACCATTCATGACTCCTATAGTGGTGAATGAGTTCAAAAATACTTGTTATAGAGGAAACTTATGAAAATAAAAGAAAGAAAAAAACAATCATACTATCAATTTTGAACGAAATATTTCAACATAATTTCTCCATCCTTGAAACGGAAACCTTAGCAATAATAACTGATTTGAAACATAACTCTAAGAAAAACATAGAGAAAATTAAAATAGTTAAGTGCACACCTAAAAAATTACAAGTGACACAGTCCATGGCTATACACGAAAAAGAGGCAACACTGCAGAACTAATAAGACACTATAGAGTGTTGGGAGGGATGAGAGAAAGAGACTAAACTTCCGATTTTTACTTATGATAAATCTACGATTCTCATTTTCAAAAAGCAAGTTGCAGAACAGTCGGAGATATTACAAAAATACAGACTAAAACTTGGTCAAAATTGAAAAATGAGAGAAGTAAAAGCATGCACTACCATCTGCTTTGATAACATGGTAAAGAAGTTTCTCCGGGATGGTAATATAGTTCGTTCCATAAAATGCCATTATAATCTTCTTATATCAAAATTCGCGCAACTTATTTTCCGATTTTTTCAAGTTCTAAAAATCTATTTATGACTTTAAATAAGATGCTGATGCCTCTCCCATTCTGGTATCGACACAGTTACAGCAACTTTAAAAATGAGAAAAATATTTTATTCACTACAAATAATCTTACAAAAAAGAAGAAATATTAGTCAGTCTCCCAAAATGAATTAAATTTTAGTTGAGTGCCTTAAAACCTTTCTGTTCGTATAATCCGCCTACACATTCTATAGAAATCAATATTCGATAAAATGTTTTCTCTTTTATTTGTGGAGGATAAAAATTATGTGATATTACTTACATCGCTTTTAATTCAATAACTGCCGTTCAATTGTTGCCTATTTAATTGACTCTATATTAGTGCATCAGACCCTTGAAGAGTACCGTACACGTCAAACAATTTTATTACTGACATATTTTACTTTGTTCAATTTCTCTCTTCAAATTTTGGGGAGGGGGAAAGGGGAAGAAGGGGGTATATTCGAGTGTTCGGTATTATTTATGGCATGCAGGGGAGAAGATAATTGCGAAGTGAGAGAAATGTTAGAAAATCAAATATTAAGCATCACAGAATTTTTAAACTTGGGAATATAACACAGATAACCTAAAAAGATTAACCTTAGAACAGTCAAATAAACAGAATAAAACAAAATAAACTTAAAATTTATCAAAACGCTAAAACAAAAAATAGAGAAATAAATTGATGAATAAGCATCATTGATGAGAGGGATACCCACTTTACCTTTAATAGGTTGAAAAAATGAAAACAGGGAAATACGTAGTTATTTAACAAACTAACTGCCCATAGGTTCTGAGAACTTACTTATCAAGCAAGACAAGAGAGAGGTTTGCTAGACGGCCGATATTACTGCCAAAAATCACTTCTCCTTGAGCTTGGTGATTTGAAGCAATTGCAACAGACGATGCAAGAAATAGCTTTCCAACAATACAGAAAGACACATCAGTTTTAGTCTCAATAATAATTGCAATTGGCACGGCTTCAACCAAGACAAGGCCAATAGAGTCAAGTCTGCTTATTCTATGAATTGAACGGGTTATCTTCCAAGTCTCACAAACTAGTGGAAAATTCCTCAATTGCCTTGCTTGGTTCTCAGAACATCTGTGAAAGAGCAGTGATCAAATTAGAGAGACGATTGAGACTGAACGATCAAATTGAGGATACTCTAATTTTGTGCACTTAGAATATCCAGCAAATGAGCTGACCTAAATTTTATAAATCTTGGCAAAAAAGTGGCTGGTATTGAGCCATTGTCTGTCTATCAATATATTCGTCAAATCTCAAGGTTACGCAATCAGTGACTATGTAACGACCAGATAATGAACATTTAGTAGGCAACAACATACTGAGGAAAACAGACTGGTTGTGGCATCATTCCGCTTAATATTGACTGCAAGACATCGAGGTACTGACGAAAATATTGATAAAGTAAACAAATCTTCAGTTTTGCTCACGGGATTAGTTAAATATTAAAACAGTTGCAAAGGATCTTGCTCCTGAGTCAATTTGCAGTCTTAAGAGAAACTTAAAAAAAAACATTTCCCTTTTTCCATTTGAGGCTCTATGAATGGTAGAAGAAAACTGAATGAGAATGTAGAACTAGACTCTTCAATTGAAAATCATGAGAATTTTTCAACTTCTTTAACAAAAGAACATTTTTTAAACCCATTAGCAACTATAATAGAACTGAAGAAACTTCCTATTTTGTCATTCCTCTGACTTAACGGCGTACTTCCATTTCTACATGAGCCCCAGAAAGCATGAAGTTATATGGTGAACGGGGCTAACATAGAAATTGAGATGCATCTTACTGTCGGAGGAGCAACGATTTGATCATGTTGAGTATCAATATCATAGATGCACAAACAAATTCAGTTTTCTTCAACTATTGATAGGACTCGAAAGAAGGATAAGAAATCTTGCAGGACTTGCCAAAGGACACAGAATACTAATATCATACAATGCCCTACTATCATCGGTTATTTGACCAACTTGTCATTTTTTTTAAAAGCTTAGAAAGTAGATTACACATACGTCAAATTGTATGCCCGAAGAGAGATATCATACCAACTTGCTGCACCATTTAGGCGATAGTGCACCAACTTTTGCTGCTGGCTGTATTGGGACTTTCGCTGTTGGAGGGACTTTTTGGTGTCTCTTCATTCTTGGAATTCGTAGGTTGTTCTGGCTGTTCTGTTGGAGTTTCTGGTTGCTTGTAGTGGATTTTGTTTGTCAGCTGGGGCGACCAGTAACTCTTGAACGGTGATGAGAGGAATTTCCAGCGAGGGGTTTCAAACACTTCCGTCTTAGGGCGCTTGGTGCTGTCATCTCCTTTGTCGTCTTCTTCCGGTTCAGCTTTCCTTTTCGATACAGGCGTAGGGTTCACAATCTGGCTTGCGCTGCGCTGACTGGCTCCGCTTCGTCGCGTTGATCTGAGTGGCATTCTCCTGGACGGGGAGAAGGACCTTTGTGAGCGTCTCAACCTCGGTGATTGGGAGGTGGAGGGTTCTTCTGAGTCTACAGCTGCTGCACTGCTGGTGCGAGTTTTTGTAATTGCCTCATCCACCGACATGACTGCTTCCACGGCAGGGTCCTTTCGAGATCGACTGGCTCTGCTTGATCGCCGAGAAGGTGCCGGTTCATCCTGGGTGATGTCCATACTTATGCTCTGCCTCAATTCTGATTCATCATTGCTAGGCGTCTTTGATTTGGACTCCGCAGGGATTTGTGTTTCCGTTAAAATTTGGGAGGGACTGTCAGAGCTGGTGAAAAGTTGAACTTCTTTCTTGCTCTTAGATTTGCTCTTAACTGTACGACTGGGAGATGCTTTTCTTTTCTGAGGTGTTTTCTTCGGTGAAGGTGGAGTCTTCGATAACCGTTGCTTTTTAGGGCTGGGTTTTGGGGATTTTTTCTTTCTGCCTTTTTCCTTCACAGTTTTGGAGGTCGACTTCTCAGGGCTTGATTTAACAAAGGATTCGTGGAGATTAGGTGAATCTGAATCACTTTCTTCCATGCTTTCATTCATTCGTTGTTCAGAGAGAGCATGTTCATTTGCCAAAACAGGCATCTCTCGAGAGTCTTCTTCTGCCTGCTCAGTAAATGGTTTGGAGGCTTCTTTCTTTGAGGCTGGGGTCTTCTTTACCTCTAAAACGATTTCTTCTTCAACGTTTTCAATTATGGTTGCGTTTGAGGAGCCATCTTCAATAGCAACTTGCAGGACCGCGTCAAAACTTGCATCCTCTTGAAACTCAGTGCTGTCCTCTTGCAAATCATCTCTGGAGGATCTTTCTAGACTCTCACCAATTTTTTCTTCGTTTTTATCATCAGTGCTTTCCACTGAGGAGGGGCTGCTTTTTGGCAAGCTGTCCTCAACAGAATCAACTGTTGACGTCTCCACAACTTCATTACTAGCGACATCTTCTGTCATCTCACAGCTATTTCTATCATCGCCCAGGATTTCAGTCTTCCTATCATCATCATCAGAACTTCCATTCTCATAATTGTCAAATCCATTACTGGAGTGATAGGCTCCATAACCATTGCTTTCTCCGTTGGCATGTCCGTTGGTGGGAAATTGACCTACTGGTACTTCATGCTTACCGTTCACAACATCAATCTCCTCGGAAGCATTGCTGCCATTTTCATCAGGATATTCTACAAAGGATTCCATCGATGGCCTCGGTCGGCAAGGTTCTGTGCTTTGCTCCCCATTTCTATCATTCAAGAAAACAATGTTGGCGGCTTCTTTTTTCAATTCGCGAATATTTTCGGGAGATAAAGCAGCTTCGAACCCCGTGTTTCCATTCGTATACATCTCATTTACCGATCCACCTACTTCCGTCATTTTTTCAAGGTCTAAAACTCGAGAGTTCTTCTGATATAAAACAGACTTTCGCTTCAGGGATTTTCTTCGGGCAGACCTTACAAAAGGAGATTTGCCTGGAGTGTTAGCTACTGATTTTCGAACACCTTTCTTCCTCACGATAAGAGTGACACCGAGGCTTTTCTTCCCTGATGCTCCACAATTGTTCTTCCGGTAGTTGGAAGCAGCAAACTGTTGTTTCTTACAAATAGCCTGAAAAAAACAAGAATTATTAATTAATACATTAATTTAACTGAATTTCTTTTTAAGAATTTTGTATCAAGATTTGAACACACGTCTACATAGCAGCATGCACTTTTTAAAAAGACAGTATGCTGGACAGTGTGCCTTTGAACACCTTTAAGATTACTGGGCTTTGATCTTTTAGGATTCAATTGATTTAACTAATACATGTAGAAACATCTTTTTTCCATTTAATTGATTAACTCTGATGAGATTGCTGCCAACCATAATGGCGGCCTCTTCAAGAACTGCTTGCACTCTGAGTCCATACATTGTTGCCCAATACTTACACATTCGACAACTCTTCAATATTGCCATTTAAAAACCTTTGATAATTAGTGGTGAGGATTGCTTATTTTCACTTCTCCTCAATGGAATATGATTGATTGCTTGCTAAAAATTGTATAACACTCCTGTGTTATGTCTAAATTTATTATTATAAAAAATGAAATTCAAAGATTAATTTCAGCTGAATGTTGGAATTTGATATTTTAAAAAAATGCTCATGTGGTGCAAACACCATCTATATAAAACACTAACACCTGTCAA
Organism: Bemisia tabaci; assembly: GCF_001854935.1. Classification (NCBI taxonomy): domain Eukaryota; kingdom Metazoa; phylum Arthropoda; class Insecta; order Hemiptera; family Aleyrodidae; genus Bemisia; species Bemisia tabaci. Next base: position 1,020,474 of record NW_017547090.1, read on the forward strand.
TTTTCAAAAGAATAAGTCTACTTGTGGAAGAGCGCATTTTTTTCTTTTTATGTTTTCTTATTGTGGTTGCAAAGAGTGAGAGAAATTCTGAATTATCACTTACACTATTATTTCTCAGACGAAAAGCTTGGATCAAAAGAAAGAAGGTAAGTATTAGTTTGCTTAAAAAATAATTATTTTAAAGGCCTGGAAACTACTTCATATTGAAATAAATTCTTCAATACCTAGTTTTTTGGCATACACAATCTCACCATTCAAGGGAAATACGAGAAGAACACAATATTTTAAAAAATGAATAAATATAAAAATAAAAAAAGGAAAAAAATTATTAAGAGGGAACTGCAAAATAGACACTAGGTAAGAGATATCACTTCTTTAAATCTAGAGGAAGACCCATAAAATTGATCAGAATCATTGGGGGAATGAGAAAGTAAAAGGCTGGACTATAATTCTGAAACAGAGCTAGCACACACTAATTGATAGGGAACTGAAGTAATGCAATACGCAAACAACATAAAAAGCATTATGAGAGGGAATAGTAATTCTCTCAATATAGTTTATAGACAAAGGCTCCTCATTTTTCCCCTTCCATACTTTTTGTCCCGTGCTCACATTCTGCGGCGAAGCATGACGATGAAATTTGAAACTTGGCTCACAATGATGGCACAAAGGTTTTTCATTCAAATATCAGGATACATGATGTTAAGAGAAAATCTATGATTCAAGGTACAAATATCCTGTCAACCAATGATGGATTTTCTCACTCAGTCAGTTCTCAGGTTTCCATTCGATATTACAGTATACTGTATTACTGTATACAGTATTATTGTAAGTATAGGAGCCATGCAAAACTTTTGTTGAGTCAAATAATTTCATTTTATACCTACTTAACAATGTTATGTGATGCCCATTTTTTACTTGAACCAACACTTATATTCATCCATGCCTTCCCCACACAAATAGTTCATATTCTTCATGCTCATCAAGTGGAGAATCAAACTATTTTTAAACAAGTTCAAAGTTAAAGCCTTTTCTTCAGGGAATTTTGGTTGAAAATTCCTAGGATTTGACAATAATCATGTTGATTTGCTTCAACTAATCCGAACTTATAATAAAATTGATGAATATTCATTAATAGGCTGTTATTTTGAGAAAGTGAGGGTGATTTTGAGAACATTCGCATTCCACTCGGCTAAACGCTTCGATGTGAATCTACTGACGAAAAAAACCTGTTTAAGGCTAATGTTTGAGCAGTCTGTTGAGAGAGTCAAGACGAATACCTGCCGATTAATTTAGTAATCAGGATCTAGAAACAGTTGCCATCTAGAATAACTTGTCAACTCTCACTTGAAGAAATGTACCTTGCTTGCAATGTTTCAGTAATACTTACTAACTGATATTCTATTTTTAGATGGGAGCACTATCAGATGAATTTACCTCAAATTATCAGTGAATATTCTTTACACTCTTTAGAGAAGACTTAAAATAATTAAACAAATTTGGGTAGCGGTTCTCCCATGAGAAAAGAAAATGTCCAAGAAATATTGAGACAGCACAGACGAAATACGTTCATGCTGGAGACAACAAATTGAAGCATGAGGTCTTGTAAACTTATTTTAAGTATCTGTGATACATAAACTTACTTTGAATCTTTGTAGCCGTTGAAAAGCGGTGAGGTTCGACACTGGAGGAAGTGGTGGGAATGAAGAAGCACTGAAACATTAAAATTATTAGCTAAGTTATTCGATTAATATTATCAGACAAATCATTTTTAAAAAAACTATTTCAGATTTCTTATACTTTGAATTTGACTCTGTACATCATTACAGATTTCAAAACATATCCACCAAATTATAGGAGTTATTTCTGCCACTGCCGTATGTGTATAACAAGATGTGCTGGCACTGAAGTTATTACTATGAATTTTTAAAAATTATTGCATTTAATTTACACTTGACAAAAAAGACAGTTAAATTGAGTTATTGGTCAAAATTAATTATTTCCTTCACACGAGGGAGAAAACATCTGAGAAGTAGAATATTCTTGACATACAACCAACAAGTCACACTTAGACGAGCCCAAAATTGGGCAACTCAGTCTGTAAGCAAGTTTCAAAAATGGCACACCCAATTTGATAAGAAGCAAAAACTCTACTTTTCTGCAAAATGGCAGATAATTTTACAGAGACAGTGAGTGAGGGAGGGAGATAAAAAAAAAAAAACAGTGATCACTTTTTAAAAGACAGGGAAATAAGAGTTTTTCAAAATGGGAGGCAAAAAGCTTCCCAAACCTACGAAAAACATATTTTTCATACTAATCTGTAAAGACTATTAATTCCAGCGACACACCATTATTGGCCCAACTGTTGAGTAAAAATAGGACAAAGAACTTGCCCCCCTAGCTAACACCACAAATTTCTCAGTTACACTTCATTGTAACAATCTCGCTCTTGAACATGTGTCCATGAACGTCTGCAGGACAAGCAATCTCCTCATCAAAATATACAAAATGAGGGATGATTGCCATCGGTTAGATAGAGAACATCTACACAGGAACTTAGGAGCAGCATCTAATATATGCGAATCTTAAATGAAACCAAAACCAATTCCAAAATTGTGAAAATTCAGATGAGCTGAGAATGAAGCGAAGGATTACCGTGGTGCAAAAAAATATTTTGAATACATCCATGAATTGAATATATGTACTCTTTTTTTATTTCTTTAATACTACAGAGCTTAATTTCTTTAATCATACAGTGCTTTGGATGCTGAAATCGATTTGACAGGATCCGTCCTCAAAGAACTTCGTAAAGATATGTACATCATGGATTACTTAACATTCTGATGTACTGGCCTAGCCATAGAACTACCACTGACCAGAAATTCAAGAGTCCTCACTGATAAAAATTTTGATTTAATTTGAAATACCGATTGATCCTGATTTAAGGCCTTGAATTTAGAAAGACCTATCAAAAGTCCTACCTTGAGAAATTATTCGATATAACTTATTCTGATCAGGACTCAGGAGAGAAGCTTGACTTGTATACTTCAAACCTTGCATGCTTTGAAAAATTATTAAATCAATGCTCGAGACGCTTTTTAGTTGTTACATAAACTTTCCATTCCTACAGGAAAGTGTGCGGTAAAAAACATGAGCCCTGTTATCTTACGAACTTGAAGGGCTTAGAACCAAAGGAGGAGGAGGGGTGTACAATTGCCTTGCAGCATTGCTAAATTCTGTTGGACAATTTATTTACTTACTTCAAAAAGGCTGCAAACTTTCTTTAGAAATTTTCGGAGATTGTGAAAAATTTGCTACAACTGTCCACAAAAGGTATACGATCATTACTAAATTTTAAAAAAAAATTTAGTTGTATGGTAAATTTTTTCAATGCTGGGGTGCACTTAAGAAAATTCCTTTCCCTCGGACCCTTTCAATTGCAGTTTTGCATGAGTAAAAGAAGGAAAATTCACCTTGCACAGTATGTAAGAAAACGGCTATCAGTGTTGGAATCTGTTGCTAAGCCATGATCCTTTCTACAAGTTTTGAGCTTCAGTGACTGTTTTTTTGTCTTGTTTGAATTAGCCATGCAAACACTGAAAAAAAAAAATACTAATGAACAATTTAAGATAAAATTCAAAATTCGATGAGACTCAATGACTGACAATATGATAGACATTGATGGCTGACTTCCAAATAGAGATCTTGCAAGTATCAGGGCTTTGCAATTTTAAGTATGATATCAGATTTAAAATTTTGCAAGGAACACAATGGTACCACTGGTTTTCGAGGAAATAACCTCCGAAGTTAGAAAAAAAAGCTCTCAAAGATATTGCTGAGATGGCAGGGATCCATTACGTCCACTACAAATTCCAGTGGATATCATGGATTGAGAGAAATAGCAAGGGACCAACTACTGTCAGCAGGCTCACTACTGTAGACTAAACAAGATCCACAAGCCCAAGGAAGTTCATCTGGATGCAAACAAAACCTTTGTGCACATCAAGCTATGGCACTATACTGCACAAAGGCCGTTTAGATTGGGTGACATCATTCAATTTTGTCACATTTTACTACTACATGTACAGTTTGCGAACAGCAAAACGAGGAACGCCTGCATTTTAATTGCAGTGTTCTGTTCTAATCGTATCTCATGTTTCACAACAGAATATCATGAGACATTTTAACATTTAATTTCCTGGGAATAATTTTCATGGATCATTGAAAGACCACAAAAATTCGGGTGCATTAATATCTTCCCAATAATAAGTTGAATATGATGTAAAATCTATGTCACAATAAGGGCAAAATAGAACTTCAAAGAGCTCTGCAGAATGCCAAAGGAACCCACTACATTCGATAGCATGAGTGCCACAAGAGAGTGATGCTAAGTTATGCCAACATGACTACAAACAAGCATTTCATAACTGGCAGCAGCAAATATCGAAATAAAAACCTTGGAATACTCACTAAAACAACAACCCGCAAGGTTAGGTTACTATTCAACCAGCTCAGTAAGTAAGAGTAAAGGTTAAGCAAGTATCTTGAAAGAGATAAATCAATAGCTTTCCGCTGTGAAGAAGCTCGTACAGAGTCTAGAAAATAAGAAGCAAATAGAGAATGATGATAAAAATTGTAGAGAAAGGATAAAATTAGCCTGGCTAAATCTGGTTTGACTCAGGTCCAATTTTTCCTTCAAGAATGGATGCTCTCCGAAAACCTTAATCAATGGTGTTAGGCTGACAGAGAAAAGTATCTGTTTGAAAGCGTGAAATAACTAGAATATTTAAGCAGTACAGCCGGTTAAAGCTAATAATGTACATGGTTAGGTGGTATGAAATCATGCAAAGTGGCATCAAGATGGTCAGTCCTTCACAGGCAAGTTCGCTGATCCACAACAATATTATACTAAAGGAAAAGTAAAGTTCATAAAAAATTTGTCCCATAGAATGATATAAGGTAGCCTCGGCGATAAGATAATGGTAAAAGTTTGTAAAAGCTCAACTGACAGTCCACTGTCAGTTTGAAAGCAGAATCATAATAACAAAATGTAAGTAAAAGTAGCAGGGTGTGATGGTGGACATGACATCCATCATGGGCAATCGAAAGAAGCTATGGGTAAAAAGCAAAGTTGAAGCTCAACTGTGAGGTTCTAATAGAAAACCGAAGAGCTGTGAATACTGATATTTACCGAATTTAAAGCTGAAGTTCATTCGGTCATTCGATGCCGGAATTACGAGCACACAACACAAATTTCGGGGATTGAACTTGACTCCACAATTTTGAGGTTGAGTGGCCGCAAGGAACGAACGGTGTTGCCAAACCGGCGTCTAGACTTGAAAAATTTGCTAAGATTGATAGAACTTCTCGCACACTCTTCGCAAGTACTCATTATTCGCTTGGTATTTTCTTCAGAAAATTATTTCCTCATCCCTAAACTATAAATTCCTCAAGCGTCAAGAGCTGTAATTTTTTGAAATGCTTTACGACTTGTTTACGACCTTTGCGACTCGAAAATCATTCATAATGGCAACTTTGCGTGAAGCTCGCTGCCGATTGGCTGCCGACGCCGGCACGGCGGTGGCGCCAGCACCGCGTTAATTCAAAAAATTTGGGGAAAATTGAAATCAATGATTGCACTCCGTTCATTCACCATTTTGAAGAAGGAGGACCCCTACTTTTTAAATTTGTTAAATTCTGTAATACACTATTTTGATCTCTCTTCTAAGGTGTTAATGGCTCAGATGTTAAAAGCACCAAATAAACGTGTCTATACCAACCAACCACACATTTTCTCCATCATGGTTAATTAAGAGTTAATTGCGTGAGGCATTTTGACCAACTCTTTCACCACCCTTCTTTTAACACCTCTCTCTTCTCTCCCTGTATAAGACACCCATAAGGCAACCTCTTATGCAACAATTAATCTGACAACGCAGCACAGGAACCATCCCTACAGCACTTGTGCCCGTGTTGACACTTGGCGCTTAGATGTCAAAAATTAACGAGTGATTAATTTTTGAGGGGGTGTGTTGGCGCAGTATCGTCAAGCGTCAGCTGTTTTAAAGTTTTGTTTTTCCAGTTCCCTTTTTGGATCTCTTTTCTAGTTTAGTTCTAAAATTTTCTTTTATCAAGTAAAGATAATTTTCAGGCTTTCTATTTAGACAAATCGATGGTCAAAGTTCAAAACACGTACCTCCAGAGCAGTGTTTCAAAATCGCCGCTCCATCTATATGATTTTTTTAAGAGAAATACGCTAACTTCACAGCTTGAAACTCAAGCAGAGCATTCTATTAAAAGAGAAGAAATATTGATGGAGTTTTTAAGGAATTATATTGACTAGTTTTTTTGGAAAAAGTAAAGTATGACAGGAAGTCTGTGACGTTGCAAATGGAGATACATGGGTCCGCACTTTGACCATCGAAATGTGTGTTCTGATTACCTTCAGGGTTACATATTCAAAGTTAAAAAGAAAAGGGAAGATAATTCCGGAATGCTCGGCCATGACTTACTAGCAATGTAGCCTGGCAAGACAGAGAGTTCATTTTGTGACACTAATTCAAAGACTTCATTACTTCTGGCTTTGATCTTCCTTCAGAGAGATGTGGATCTGTGGCACTATTACACGCTGTCACTTACAGTATTAGACTATTCAGGCTGCATTTTTAGAGTTTTTCCCATTATTTTATGGAACTCTCTATTAACTTCTTTCTCCTAAAAACTCCAATCTTTTCGCTGACGAAAGAATGGAAACGAAAAATATTGATTAGTGACTATCATGAGTTTTTCATTTAAAGTGAGGAGTCCTTAAGGCCATACTTGGGCACTTAAAAAAATGATTTAACGGGGCAGAAAATACCTGCTCTAGTTGACCATGATACACATGACAGGAGGCATGGTGAGCAATTTAAGGAAATTTGCAAAAAGTGTTATACCTCTCTCAGAAACTTGGTAAATTTAGTCCAGCATTGAAAAATTTGGTTAGGAGGAAAGAGGGCCGGAGGAAAGAGGGCCATCTTGAAACTTTCTGCACCCTTGAAACGGTTGATCTAAATCAATTTAAGAATTGTTTATTTTAACAGAGATAAAAAAAATTGGACTTGTTGGTTCTTCCGGATCGAAACCGAATTATTTTCAATGATGCTGTAATTAAAACTTCTGGTTGATAGGTTGCCCAGCGGTGTCAAGAATTTATTTACAAAAATTCACAAGAAGTGAGGTGCCACTCTTTCTACACAATCTCATGGAGGAACAAAAATTTTCAAACTAATAAATACTTGGAATCGTCAAGGCTGGAAATTAGAGCAAGTGAAAATTTAAAAGGCATGTATTCAGGTTGCTGATTACTATTCTACATAGAAGATCGGGATTATTTTCTTCATGGAGTCTTTATTCAGTCTTGAGACTTGATGAATGTGAAAATGGATTCGTAATGATTGCTACTGTGGTTCTAATGTTATCATAAGATGTCACGCTTGTCATATAGACCGTGAAACTGGAAGAACTTGGAATTCGCACAGTGTTTCGATATTTAGGTCATTTTTCTTCTTTTTTTTCAACGACGACTAATCAACATTTCTGCAGGAAATTTTCAGAAAATATTCTTGAAAAGACAAGGAATAATGATGCAAAATTATTCTCTTAGCGATGATCAGTTATTCTTCGAAAAAATATTGCAAACTAAAGTACAAATGGTTTGGTAGTTCCACCGTCTGTCTGTACATGGGTTGATTACACACATTCACCAGAAAAACTGCGCTACTATTGCCAAGTTCTTGATTCTATTAACACAAGCAGAGAAACTTTTTTCTCCTCAGAGCCATATGGATCCCATGTAGCAGAGAGGAATTACCTCGATTACAGTGTTGTAAAAATCTTGCATCTTCATCTAGATCTGAGAAAAAGGCCTAAAGTAAAAACAAAAAATTTGATTTTAAAGGAAAACAAGTCTGTAAATCTCATAGTTGCGCATACATATATTTATTATTTTTGAAGGCATGGAGGAAGTTCAAAAATTATGAAAACACTGTAATCAAACCGCAGTTCCCTTCTGCTAGATGCAATCCATACGTACAACCTTGCATCATGGAAAACGTACAAGGATAGTTTTTTTTTCTTCTTCCACTAAAATTCCACACAAAGCACGGATATGTTCATTACTGGAATCAATAATGTGAAATTGGAATGAGATTTAAGAAATGTTGAGATTTATAATGGAAAAAATCAATAAATAAAATGTACTACGCATGACTATTTCGATGACTCAAATTTCATGAACGATACAGGGAATAAAGTAAACTTATTAGACGGGGTACATATAAATGGTGAAACTGCAGAAATGCATGTCTCAGTTTGTAGCGTTACAAACTTTTTGTCACACTTTATATTGTAAATGGATAAATACAGAACATCCTGTCTTGCAAACTTTCCCTATTTTCCTTCTCTGAATGGCGAATAATCTATGAAAATTTCGAGAAAAGCGTTGGTTTCTTCTCCTTTGATAAAATGAAATGAGAACCAAGATTTTGAAATACTACAAATGAGATACGCAACCCTGCAGTTTCATCATAGATATGTAACTATTGAAAAATTGACATAAATAAAGGAAGTAATACTTCATGATGACCTAGCTACCTCCTACAAATATGTTTTAAAATACAAGCTGATCATTCATATTCAGCTACAAATAGTTGAGTTCAAATAAAAAGTGCAGTTAATAAAGGAACTCCGGTACATTTTATGTCTTTTAGAATTTCAGAGGGAATAATAATAGCCTTCATTAGAAGAACTTATTAACAGGCTTTCCTAAAAATTTCAGAAATTTCTAATACAATATGTGACCGAATCTGTGAAGTGGGACCTTACCTTCCTGGAAAAAGTTGTTCTAACTTTTTGCGAAAGTGAGAAAAAAGAAACTTCAAAAATTTTGCTGCACGCTTGATTCTAAAATTGCAAATATTGAACAAGTTACTGGTCCTGAGGTTCCAAGACCAAAATTCTTAGGTCGATTCAAGTGTTGGCAAAAAGTTACGGAAAATTTTCTCCTGTGCGATAAATTCTCTCTTTGCAGATCCGGCCACATATATTATGTGAACTACATTTTATAATTAGGAACTACAATTTCTTGCCCATCCGTAAATACACTTGTGTTCATTGGGCAACTGACGGTACATTATTGTTCCTGAACTGAGCCAGATATTGTAGTTTCCAATAGCAAAATGCAGTCCACATGATAATACGCTTTACAAAAACACTGATATTTTTAAACAGAATTTTTCGACAGCTCGAGAAGAAAAAAAAGAAAAAAATATATAGTACCTACAGGGACGTCATGATGTCAATGCTGGCTTAAGTACAAGACTGCCCTAGGCAGATGAAAATTCATCAAAGGCTAAAACATACTCCTACAACTGAGTTTTTGCATTTACTTGCGTATCAGTCAGGAACCAAGCTATTTTTAATTATTGCAATTCCAAGGCTCATGCTCGCTCAGCAAATAAAGACATTCTGCCCCTCTTGTAATTAACTTGACCTAAAACGCTGGATTATGCTATATGGGTACTTCGATAAGGATAGGGTTTTTGTAACTAGTTTGCACGATAAAAGATGCACAAAAATTAGCTGCATTGTCAGAAAAAAAGTTAAGAAACACGCATTTCAAAAGGAAAATTTGATCAAATCTAACAGAGGGGAACCAGCGCAATAACAGTGTTGTAAAAATCGTGTATCTTCATTTTTCAGGGTTGTCACAGAATTTAAAAAAGTAATTTCTTTGATATTTCCCTGGCACATATTGTTAAAATTTCTTGACAATTCTCATGGTAGAAAAGACACGATTGGAAACAGTTTTCAGGGAAAATTGGTTATTTCGAGCGATAAACTCACTCTAGAAAGCAAATAAAGGTGACTGAAGAATTCTTCCCTGAGACTTTTGCCATTTTCCCTGACTTTTTAAAATTCCCAGGCTTTTTAGTATTTCCTGATAGTGGCATCTCTAATCTACCTCTAAAAAAATTCCTGGAACAGCAAATAATTTTGGTTTATCCAGCAAAAATTGTTGATGTTAAGAGAAATTATCATGTAAATTTTATTACTGTACATAAATTTGAATTTTATACCTTTTGATGCAAAGAGGAAGATACAAAATTTTGAAAACAATAAAGACGAATGATGCTGGTTCCCTTCTGGTAAATGTGACCCAACTAGAGTGCCTGGCTTGGCAACGTCTCGAAACACGTACCCAAGATTATGTTGAAAATTCTGAGAGAGACTCCTACAAGAGCCTGTTTCGGAAATACTTTTCCTCAGTAATAAGCTGTATAGAAATGATAACATCATTGCAGAAGTGACAAGAGAAAATCAAACAACTATTTAAGCTTTGCCATTGGAGAAAAGGTGAACTTGGGAGTATTAGTTGTCAGCATGTTTTTCAGCTACTTCCCGCAGCTGCTTTTCGAAGACTTTTTTCATATCACAGAAGCCATGCTTGGTTTTGCCAAAGGAGTTAGGACCTGCTGAGGTGGGCGTATCTCTGAAAAAAATAATGTAAATACACAAAACATTAAGCAATGGATGTGCATAAATAAATGTATTCAAAATTGTTAAACCCCTCTCTCAAACACAGATGAACCTGTATTACTTGAGTCTTGTTTTAGTTTTAGTTTTTTACGAAGCTAGTTTTTTGTTTTCATTTTTTTTCTTCTCATATGGTTGACAGGTTTACTGCGCCCTTTATTTGGATCTCTCGTTAAGATTACCTTCAAGTCACTTCTATTTTCAGATAAAATCCCAAGAAAATGTACACTGAAAACACAAATTTTTGCAGCTATCAGCTTGAGCTAAGTATGATGAATAATTCTAATACAGAGAATTTAACTTACCGGCCAAAATTTCTCATCCGCATCCTTGCTTCTCGGGGCATTTCTTCGGGTTCTTCTTCTTCATCATTGAAAACAGCAGCCACCGATTTTGAGGGAGTCTTTAAAGTTGTAGTAGTTGACGAGAGGTTTTTCTGAAAATGAAGAAAACACATGCTTCAAAAAACTAAGAAATATGACCTACCAAAATGCTGAAGACTATGAAATATCTTCCTATAATTTCAACTTTTGTCTGTACATTCCCTTTAGGATCAAAGAGATTTTCGAGAGAGACAAAAAGTAAAATATCAAAATATGTCTGGAGCCACTTTTGACCTTAACTGAATCATTACTTATGGCATGAGTGCATGCAAAGTTCGATAAAAGCAGACAGCTATTGCTATGCAATTTTTTACAGTTAAGATGTTATGAATATTTTTAGGGCCTTTCCAACCCAACAGCTTACAGCAAAGCATGTCTCAGAAAATTGTACTCGCTTCATGTTCAGGAAGCGGTGCTTTGTGTGAAGCAACTCAAATGTGGTTAAACTTTCCAATAAGATCAGCTTCAAGTTTCAGTTGAGATGACTCAATTTAGGTATTAAAATTTTCATGGAGGGACTCCCCAGCAGGCCTCCTTGAAACCCTAAATCCCCCTTTCGAACTGGTAGAGTCCCTCAGAACCCCCTTTAGTGGGGTGTCTTCCAGTGCCCTAGACCCTCCTTAATAAGGTGCCTTTCTGCCCCCCTCCACAAAAAGTTCCCTAAGTCCCACCCATGTGATCGAACCAATAGATAAAAATAATAGATTATTAAACATTACAACAGAGGAAACTTACTTGAGCTTTGAGATTAATGCTAATTGGCTTGATATTGGACTTCTTTTTCATGAGATCAAAAGATATTGGTTTGGACCCAGCTTCGGTTTTGAGCTTTTGTGGATGAACCTCCTCATTTTTTTCATCGTCCGGCTCGATACTGAGGCTTCGTTTCTTGGTAACTCCTGAATATGAAAAACTGGCAGACGTCAGAAATGGAAATATAATAAACTTCAACATGATACAAATGAGGTATTTGTGATGTATAAAATATTATTGATATATCCTTATACTCATAGGTAAACTTGGAAACCACAAATGTCAGTCTGTGACAATACTTACTAACTTCCCATTATAATTAATTTCTTCCCTGGAGAACTGATCCAGAAATTTCCTGAAAAAATATGTACATATTTCTCTGTTTCAAGAATATTTGTGCAAATTTCAAGCAATAAAGTTAACTTATTTCTTTTCAGAAGATTAAAGTAGAGAATATTGAGACACCATGATCAAGACTCGTACCATTTGCATTCAGTTAGTGATATGCTTCTCCATATATCTAAAAAATTAAAAGATCGATGCTTATTTCATTCATTTCCTTTAAATCTGCTGTTCCTTTGGAGATAAATTCACAAGTGATAACCAATTATTTCGGGTCTGCGAGAAATATGTATTCATTTAGATACAAATGTGGCACAGGCAAAGTAAAATACCAGTTCAATGACTTCACTTTAAAACCACAAATCTGTATGTAAATTTTTTTTTATATAAAGTACCGTACATATTTCATATTCAAGCAGGAAAAAAATTAACATACCTAAACACTTGAAATTTTTACAAGGTCACTAAAATACGGTGAGGACAAGCTAGATATATTACGCCTTACTAGATTTTGATTCATTTTCATTTTTTTAAAAAAAATCGTACATATAGAAAGTTTGAAACGATACAATTTGAATACTTTCTTATGGAGTTCCGCAATGAAGGTGTCCTTCAACAGATTCTTGGTTTGTTTTCTGAGAGCAAGGACATAGAATGTGAAACATGACAGAGTGTTATAAAGTATCGACTGTTTTCTTTGCAATTCATACTATGGCAAGTGCCTCAGTTGCCGCTTAAATAGAAATGAGACTCTGACTAAGCTAAGTCATTGCTGCCTTACTTCAGTGCCTGATACGCTTCCAAAATGACGAGGAAAAAAGTATTAGCACAAAATAGCCAAACAGATCTACTTGCATACATTTTGCGGGAAAAGTGTTCTATATCTACCATTGGATATCGTCTGGCCAAGTTGACACTTGTGTTCAACTTATGCCATAGCTTGGGCAAAGATATAACCCGAGCCCAGGCTCCTGAGCCACCTTTCCTGAAGGGGATGCGCTTTATCTTAGAACACTTGGTGTAAAATAAATCCGTAATGCTAACGTGCAATAGATAGAGTAAATAAAAAATGAACCTGTGTCAAGTTTCTCCATGATGCACACTGCGTTAAAATTTAGAACATGTACCACTGCATTACAAGAATCACACCCTGATGATCTGACAAAAGTTTTCAAAATTTTAGAAGCGATGAGACTTTGAACGATTGAACTTGAACAAATCAAAACAAAAATTAAAACTTGAATTGAAGAACCTGGAGGAAGATTCAAGTTCTCTCAGATTTTTTTTATTTACGTTTGAATTTATTTGGAGGTTAGAAATTGTCAGATGATGTTTTTGAAAAAAATGTATTTTTGGGACGGGTAGTACAGCATTGTTTTGGTAAACATACTGCTGTTGATAAGAAATGGCAGAAATCGAAAAGTTCAGTTTTCCTTTTCTCAAGTTGAAAATTATTCCATAAGTTTTCCTTGAAAGCAGTGAAAAATTAATGTTCCCCTAGTCTCCAGCCGTTTGTATAAGAAGTTTTTGGCATTTTTTGGTTTATGGCGACGACTGGGACTCTAGCGACGACCGACGGAAGGTTATGTTGTCGTGTCAACCTGTTGATAACGTGAACCATACCACCATATGGGCGTATGGGATGGGAAAGTTTTCAGATTGATAGAATGATATTCGACAATAATCCAGAGTTTAAATTTTTTAATGATTAATGTGATTTTTTCCATTTTTTATTTCCATTCAAAGTGCATCTTCCTCCAGTAGTTTTGATTAAATCAGCAAATCTCTTGGCGTAATCAAACATCCTTCCCTCCGCTCAAAATTTTTGCTTTAACTCCTCAGCACCAAAGTGCCATGGGAGCAACACATAATAATTTTAGAAGATTTTCTTCTAGATTTTATCGTCTGAGGCTATTCTTTATTCAAGAGTTTACCAGTCCGCATTGACAGTCTTTCAAGCTCAAGTATCGTCGTCAGATCGTTCCTCGATCAAGTCAAAACTACTCATCTCAATCCTCATTCTAGTCCACCAGTCAAATCTTAACTATGGAGTACTATGGCCTCAAATATTCTAGTCGCGCCCTCCTCATCTATTGTTTTTCGTGTAAGTCTTCCATATTTTTCGGTGGTATTTTATTATTCATCTTGCTGCCCAGAGATCTTTTATGAGCAACTACCAAATTTTCTTTGAAGAGGTCAAGTATTTTTATGCATGTCTGACAAACAGGGAATCACTTACTTAACCCATTTGCCTTATATAACAAGTTTACTCGTCAGCCCGCGCCTAGGATGTATCTCAGCTGACAAGTTAACTTGCGCTATCTGTCGGTGTTGAGACGAATGAGATGCCATCTATCGGAAAAGCGAAAAAACATGACCAAAATAATTGCGTAGCAATGCCAATGGATGCCGCAAATTAATTTGTCAACTGAGATACGTCCCCCGCACACTTTCTCGAGTATACTCGTCAAATGAGGTGAATGGGTTAAACCAAGCCTGTACCTCCAATGCATTCTAGATGAAGAGTAGGGTCAACTGTCCAACTGGATTCATGCCAGATAATGCGAGACAACTGACATGTCTCTAGTGAAAAAGGACACGCGCTAATTATGGCCCCATTTTTGGCAAATAATACAGGTTCTCAAATCATCATCTAAAAATGTATCTTCATAGGTTGATCCAAATATCTTAATTGTAATACATTTATAATGAATTACATAGATCAGATTTCCTTACCTATGTACTTAATGAATAAATGATTCCGTAAGACGAGCATTTAAAGCAATGTTTTCTTCCAGTTATCTTCCAGCATATCGTCACCTTCCAGGCAAAGTATCACAAGCGCCATGCAACGTTTAAAAATTTCCGCTGCCATTTTATTTTTTTACTGAGAAATTGTTGGTCGAATCTGTTTGGAAATTTCACTAAATTTTATCGGCAGCACAAAGAAAATTCAGTGAAATTTTCGGACAGCTTCGTTGAACAATTTCTCTGTAAAAAAATAAAATGGCGGCGGAAATTTTTAAACGTCGCATGGCGCTTGTGATACTGTGCCTGGAAGGTGACGATATGAGGAACTATGTTTGCCCCTATTTTGGAGATTTCTTGCAATGTCTTATCCTTTTTCTTGTAAGAAAATCTGGAGTTGTCTGCAGTTACGCCTTGCAAATACACTTCAAGCTGTCCCGGTGTAGTGTAGATTGTCCTGACCCAGTTGCTATGTGGAACAGCCCCTAAATTCTGGTTATTACTGTCATAGAGATTTAACATCAATGACCAGTAAAGGCCCAAAATGTCTAATAACTGTCTACATTTTTGAGAGTAGGTAACAGTTTTACAAACATTTCTCTTTTAAGAAATTTATTCTAAGAGTGTTTAAATATTCTTTACTTAAATTGTATCTCTTGTAAATTTTACTTAAAAAGTACTCAAAAAGGGTTGCTTAAAACAACCATTTTCACAGTTGTTTCCATAATGTAATGAATTTTAACTCTCAAAACGATTGGCATATTCCCCAGATTCTTAACCCCAGATGATTTAATCCTGTTTTGATTATTTCTGATTTCAGTCTTGTTGTTTTCGAAATGCAAAGCCCATAAGCTCTCTGCAGATATTTCAGAAAATGGAATTTCAGGAAGAGTCGTCTTCATGCACGACAATGTTGATAATATCATAAGGATTGAATCCACCATTTCAGAAAAAAATTCCGAGCTGGATGCATCAACCAAATGGTCATGGAGTATTCGTGCGTACCCTGTTGATTACAGACGTTTGAGTGGGAGGTGTAGTTCCCAATATCTTGGAAATGAGTTAGTACTTGCCAAATTTTGCCATTATTTTTTTCATATTTTTTTCTGTGAAATATCCTGCATTTTGATGTTCTTCTGTCAATCTGACGTAAAATTTCAATAACCGACCCATAGAACAATACTTGATTGACATTTTCATCTTGATATTCTCTGCATTACCAAAACACCTAATCTTGAAGCTCCCTGTGATTGAAGCCAAGGTCTTGTACATTTGGCACAGCTTCGAAAAATAAATTAATTTAAATGAAGGCTTAGTGTGGAATTTTGTTCCAAAATTACAACCCGTGAAAACTGCTGCCTAAGTATATTGAATCATTAGGTTTAAAGTTTAGACTTGGGATATGGACCGAGCTAAAGAGGAACGTATCAAGTTGCTCAAGTTTGAACGGAGACAAAGAGGTTTGAAGTTTCATTTCTCCATGAGGCTCAGTGTTGAAGACTTCAACAACTATTTTCTCACTCAAAATATTTTTCTCATTTCAGAATTTTTGGCAGGAGACAGTTTTTGACCGGTTTTGCCCAATTAGGTACTCCTAATTCATTTTTTCCCCCTATATATGCTATCTCTGTTAAATTTGGCCCTTATACTTTGACCTCAAACCAAACCAATAGAACCTGTTGATGTCATATTTAAGGCACTATATTGGTACAGTAAAATTGTTTTGATGGTATGTTGAAATTTATTCTTTGCTTTTTGTATTTGTAGAATCATCAATTTGAACAATCTATTCCCACAATCTCCAGTAAATTCTACACCTGTATATCTATCTGTAGCATCTAACATATTACCACTTCTTGGAGAGCAAGGAATATGGGGCAGGTCATTGCTATTACGTTCTAACGATGGCCGAGTGGCGTGTGCTACTATTGTACGTATTTCTTTATCATCTGTTGTTTAAACTGCTATTGAAATTTTTTTTGGTTCATCCTCTGAAAATACGTTTCTAGATTTGAACTGGCACTAAATTACCAGTTCAGTGAGGTAAGTAAGATAAGAGTCTAAGTACTTTTTACCAGAGATAAAGGAAACACTTAAATCTGGTTCAAGCAACCGTTTGCTTGCCTTTGTACTTCATGCAATGTATAAACTTCCGAAAGTAATAATAGAAGAAGGAGAAAAAAGGTAAATGGTTTAAATTTAAATGGTGAAAGTTTAAGAATATGACCTACAGTAGCGATATTTCAAAATTTCCAACATATCTTCTCTTTGAATAGTAATAACTAAACATTTTTGCGTGGAATTTCCGAAGAATGATCTTGAAAAAGCAGAGAAAACTCATACAGTTCTTATAAATCATTTATAAATCACATTCTTACCATTGTGTATGATGGTTTTTGATTTTTATTTGGGCTACACTAACGAATTTGAAGTAAATACATATCCTTAAAGTAAAATGTTTTCAGTTAATGAAGTCTGAGCTCTCTGAACTGAAGTGAAAACAACAACATAAGTATCTAATTTTTTTCTTCTTTTTTTATGTCAATCTCATCATTGAAACAGCAGGGATTTTTATTAGCCATAGGTATTTTTAAGTTTTTGATTATGTTAAACATTTGATTACGCCCTCTTTTAATGCATGCCCATTTCGAGTGGATGTAATTTTGTAGAAATAACTTGAGTTAAATTGAGAATCACAAAGTTAGTCTTACATTTTATTGAGTCGAGTTTGATCTGATGTGGATGCCAAGAGAAAATTCTTTGATGATTCACAGATTGTAATTTTCAAAACGCAAAATTTCATGGGTATTGATCATTCATTAATTCTAGGTCAGTCATCAAGAAGGCAACTTGGAGGTGGCATCTGCAAAATTCACATCCTCGGTCATTGGATCCGTTTATTTTTACTGGTTAGGTATAACTGGGTCCTTTTATGATGCATTTATCTACGCTGACTTGGTGTCAGCTAAAAAACAAGAGCCCCTGTCATTACACAAGTGGAAAATTTTTGTTACGGACATCCTGGACTCAGAAGCAGGTAAAATTCAATTTCATATTATTCAAGTGTAGACGGCTGTAAGAGACTCTTAAATATTTTATAATTCCTCAGGTTATCATTAGAAATCAAATGACGTCAGCTGAGGCCAAATTTCTTCAGGAATTGATTTCTTGCAAGAGAACAGCTCTACTGATTTTTTTAAATATATCTGGGGATTTGCTCTGTTGCATGAAGCAAAATCCCTGAAATGCTCAAGTTTACTGATGCAACTGTTTTCTTGTAAGTATAATGTAATTTACTAATGAAATTTGGCAACAGTTGCTGTCACTTGGTTTGCTTCCACAAAACGATGCTCTGACAATGGCAGCCTCTGGATATGGCAAAGATCTCCGGCACTCCATCCATTTCTATTCAAAAATATTCTCCAAAATTGTGCTGTCTGGTGAACCAGTGTTAATGTTCCATCTCAAAAATTTCTGTAAGAATTGACTGTAAAGGGATACATTTGCTCCATTTCTGTCGCTGTTTTTCAGGTCCATCTTAGTTTTGCTTTCAACTAAAATGCTTTGACCGAAAAATCAAAACCTTTTTTGTTTTTTAGATAAAGCTCGAGAATCATGTGACTCACTGCAAATAATATATTCATCAGCAAGTGGATCCGGAGATTTAGACACAAAACTGGGCCCCATTCCGGTTGGAGCACCTGTGATGTTCCGTGATCCGACAATCAGTAGACTTGACCTACATAAACAACAACATAGCTTCTACTTAGTAATTTATGATCACATTCATACTGGCAGCTACTTGACTTGTGCTAAAATAAATCTGCTAAAACCCATCACTTTGAAGTAAGTATCTAGAAATTTTGATGCCATCAGTCAGATTATCAATTAACGTACATCAGAATATAACCAATCATTAATTTTATTCATTAATGCAAAAATAATTCAAAATGATGCCATTTTAAGTTAAGTAGAATAAGATTACTTGATTCAGCATGTAGATACCAAGGCAAAGTGTAAAACGACGTATCTCTATAGCGTTGTTTCAAAATTTCCACTCCTATTTTATTTTTTCAAGGAGGAACAAGCCAACTTCTATAACTTGAAATTTATTGCAGTGTTTCCTTTCATTTTGTAATGCTTTTTACAATGTTTCTAATACTGCGTTTTTCTAATTCCTCCCCTTCATCTACTTAAGGTCTCTAATCAGTCACGCTGGGAAACGCGGAGAAGTGGTTTTGCATCAACAGTCTCCATTCGACCCAACTCTAATCAAAGTGAACCTGTCATTGAACTCAGATCCTGCTTTCGGTGGATTTCGAATTCATTCCTCTCCTGCCTATCCTGCCTCGGTTGCTAGCTCAAAATCACTTCAGTGCCTTGGCAGTCAAGATGTTTTTAATCCAACGGACAAAAAAATAAAAGATGAAGCGTTGGCTTATGGTAAATTTCCAAAAATAAACACAAAATATTTAGCTTGGTTTCTACTACTTGTTTTCCTTAGTTCACTCTGTGATAAGCATTGTGCAAAAATAATATTTTTCACCCTGCTCCCCCCCCCCCAGAAGTTCTCCAAACTTTGTCTGTTGATGACTCATACTTCGGCCTTCTTATCCCAAATTTTCAGATGCCCCTAAAAAATTTTGGGGGACAATAGGGGAAGGGACTATAGTCAAAATTTCTACAACTCATATCTTCAAACCGAAAGATAGAAAAATTTGATTTTCATCAAAAATTGCTGAAACTGTCCTGAATTATCCAAGATACGCTTCTCACAATTCACATAAGGAAATCTGTTATCCTCTAGAAGATTACTTCATCGAAAATCAATGGAAAACAGCAGAAAACAGCTCCGAAACTTTGTTGACATCTCTGAAGAACTTGCTATGGACACCTTCCTCTTAACTATTCGTAAAAACCCATTCTCTGCGCATTTTTTCTCATGAAATTGAAGTATTATTTTTTCTTCTTCTTCATATTCTATTTTTTAAAATCCGTTCACAGGTGCAGGAACTCAAAATGAATATGCTGTAGGTGACTTGAGTGGGAAGGTCGGATATGAAGATGGAACCTTTTGGGATGTCTTTCTTCCGTTATCTGGTCAACATAGTGTTGTGCATCGTTCCTTGGCCCTGTACAGGTAATTCAAGTTTCCTCACACAATGATTTTGCGCACTATCTTGCTGAAACTCTGAAAAAGTCAATTATTTGGAAACATGAGCAGCTATGGTGGGCATCTGATATTCAGATTGTTAATCTAATCATATTCATACCTCAATCCAATCTAGATTTTTAACCTTATGCATTATCATGTGTTGACTGTAAAGTTTAATTAACTGGTTTTTCCAATCAATTTAGTCTAAGTTTTGTTATAGTATGTAAATTTTGTTGCTATAGTCCAGCAGATACTGAGACTAGGCTCATTTATACTGAGACTTTTAGTTAAAATTTTTGGTGGCTCCAAACAAATGTCAAAATTGTTTATGATTTATTTGGGAATTAAAATTATAGATTGATCGATAACATCGGTAAGTAAAAAATATGTCCCATTAATTTTACAGTAACCGCTTTTAAGTTGAAATGGCAATCTGGACGTAATTGAACGGCTTTAGAATGTTTGGATGTAAAAGGATTTCCATCTTAGACGAGACATTTATGAACAGCTGTGTTATTGCTTCAAGTCTGATGCGCCCAAATGAAGTAAAATCTTGTTGAATGGGTGGACAGGTGCCAATTCTGTCCAAAACTGCTGAATTCTCTTGAAAAATCCATTTGACTCTGCAATGCAGTGTATATTGTTGAATAAATAGAGCAAAGGTCATGTCAATTCCATCAAGAAATTTAATGGTGGCTCTACGTTTTGATCCAAAAAAAAGTAGAAAAAATTGCTTTCATAAGATTTTCATTTCAAGGTAAATTCAACATATTGAGTTTTCAACAAATGTTTGTCACTTCTAGAAATTCGGCGGATGGATTTGAGGAACCTTGGGCCTGCGGTCTTCTAACTAGATTTGCGGGTATAAACTCCACTCTTAAAGTACCTCTCTCCTCGGCAGAAGTCACTTTTCAATATCCACTAGCAGGGCGAATCATGTTTCGCCAGTCTCTCGATGAACCTCAGGCAGATACTACCATAATTGTTGAGTATTTGGTGCATTCTGATGGCACATCCTTGAACGATACGAAAGACCTCTCTTGGCAAATTCATGAAAATCCACCGGGGAAAGATTTCTATAATTGGACTGCCCGCTGTGTTAGTGCTGGCAAACTGTTCGACCCGCACAAAGTAAGTAAATTATTTCTGATGAAATTGGGTATATTCACTAATGCATTAATGACTCACTTTTTTGTTAACTCATTTTGTAGGTTCCTCTGCTCATTGGTTTTGGATTATAATTTATTCTATTGGTGGTGAAATTACAGAACCCTATTTCTAGTTTTCACAGTATAGAATATTTTGTGTCATACAGCTTTTCAATTTAGGAATACTGATCAATTTCAATTTACCAAATTTTGCATGATTTTGCTTTGCCTGTCTGATGATGTGTATTCTTCAAAAATTTCATGAGAGCTGGAGCTGAAAATATGTATACCATCAAAAACATTTACATTTATAATTATGCTACCCAGTGAAAAACATGAAAGATTACTTTTTCCGATGAAAAGAAAAAAAAAAAAAGTAGAGAGTAATACCTAGTCCTCGTCGTTTTCACATGGTTTTATTCGATAATAATTTCGGAATGTTTTTGTTTTGCTCGTATCACAGCAGCAATCAGTGGGCCCTACAGCCATGTGGCAATTTTAACAAGCGATTGCCTTTTTCTTCTTTTCTTTTTTATTCTCATCACTTCTCAGAAAGTGAGGCCAATTGAAGATTTTGTCGCAAGGCAGAAATTGCTGGATGGTGGTAAACATTCCGCTTTTTGGAACTTTCTGAACCCCTGAAAAAACTTAACAGGAAAACAGTTCCTGTCAGAGGCATTAGTTATGCAAAAACTTCACAAACCTGAGTCCCTTTTGTGAATCGTATTTTTTTCATTTATTTATTTATTACACAATGAACGGGTAGAAACCCAAGATACAACAAGGCAATTAAACAATACAATAAGGTAACGAATTGATACACTAAACATTACAACATTTTATCTTATCAAAAAATTACCACTAATAAGTTTCCAAAGTCCGCCTCCTTGCTAAAAACTTAAAATGCATCAAATCCGGACATTTTTGTAGATCCACTGGAAGATCATTCCAGTACCTAACCATCCTGCACCCATCAGAGAAAAAATGGAAGTTGGTCCTGGAATGAAATTCCATGAATCACCTACCATCCCGTAAAGAATAAGCAACCTCCCTCAACCTAAAACAATCAAGTAATGCAGGAAAAAAATAAAAAAAAAATAGTGCAGAAAATATGTTTCCTTTGAGTTTAACCATTTTTAAAAGAACTATCTGTGCAACTATTAACGCTACATCTGATGGAATGCCTTCTCAATATTTTCAGATCAGTATGTTCAATAAGAAGTCCTTCTGTGCAGCTGGTGATGATCGCAAATATTGTAGTGTAGGTTCCATTTCCACACGGTTGGGGACAATCTCAATCGCTGGTCACAAAGCCAGATCCTTGGACATCAGTCGAACTTTATTTAGCGATGAAAACTTACCTTTAACTGGACATGGAAGTATCATTGGTAGATCTCTTGTCATTTTTGATCCTAATGGACCCAAAGCCAGAGGAGATCGTTTAGCATGTAGCAAGTAAGTTCAAAATAAAAAACAATTCAATTGTGGTTTTTTCTATGTATTTATATCAAGCCGCTACCTCAGCGCACCAGAGCGCTCTGCGACTCCAAATCGCTATCGGAATTGATCCTCCCACAAAGCATCAGGCAAATTACACTGCCTGATTTCCCCCTCCACTCCCTCCCGCCAACCTTTTACTGGACGCCCACGCCGTCTTCTTCCGGGAGGAACCCAATCAAATACCTTTCTGGGCAACCTGCCATCTGCCATTCTCCGCACGAGTCCATACCAAACCAGCTGCCTGGTTTTGATATGGTTTTGTTGTTTTTTCTAATTGGCAATATTGTCAATGGCTCTACTTAGCTGTCACAAGGAATTTCTTTTCGTGAAATTTTCACCCTTCAATCTTTATTCCACTCTCTTAGCATCATCCAAAAAAAATCAGCCTCTACTATGATAGATTTTCATCCAATGAATCATCAGAGAATCAGAAACTCAGCATAGAGACATATTCATCACAGCAAAATATTTCAACCTATATATTTTTAAACATGCAACACTTTCACTGCATTTTGCTTTAAAACTTGTTTTATTATATTCTCAGAGTTGAAAAATTATTTTCTCGACATCTCAGCATGAGAATTTATGGAAGTCATTATTTGCGCTCTCCCTCTTTTCCCCCAAAAGTTTCACAAAATTTAGAGAGTTTCGTCTGCTTTAACCTCTACAGACTACCTCTTAACCGTGAACAGTACCTTCAGACTTTTATCATCACCTTAACAAGTTATTTTTGAATTTATGTATCCCTTTTCTTCCAGGATCATTGCCCTCCACCGAAGGAAAGGTGTTGTTCGAGATTGGTTTGGTAACGGTCACACTAACTCTATCAGTGGTAAAATTGAATTTTTCCAAATGACAGAATATGATACAGTAGATGTTGAAATGGATCTGGAGAATCTCAGTGATAACGGTGGTTACGGAATTCACATTGTAAGTATTTTGGTTTTGTATTAAAATGTATAGGTACACCCAGTCGTCCATTATAAAAATGTAAACTCTGAGCTCCCTCACTTTTTTACACAAAGAATCATTGTTTTGGAGCCTCGTGTACTCTCATATCACACATCATCAGGTTTATCACGACTATCGGACTTTATCAGTTGATTGACAGCTTTATTACTGGAGTCGTAATAAAACTTATGACGGAGAGTGCATGAAGCTCCAAAGAAATTGTTCTTTGTGTTAATGACGACTGGGCGTAACTGAGCCTATTTTTAGAACTCCTTGTTTTAGAGAGATCTATCCTCATCTACATTAAAATTTATATTCTCTCAGAGAAACATGTTCAAACTTAATTATGAAATTAGTATCAGTATCAGTCAATGATTATTTTGAGATTTCATTGCTTTGTATAGGTATTCAAAAAATTGGATGCCTGAGAATTTAGGAACCCTAGTCTCTCTTAGAACAGTTTACAATAGGAACCTCAGTTTCAGTCAAATAGGGTTCTTGCATGTGACAGGGATTTGCGATTCATGTACTTTTTTGTGTGTAACATTTTGTCAAAAACTCTCCGGTGCAAATGATTTTGTCTTAAATGAAGTCCTGAGCTCAAAAGAAATCTTTCAAAATCAAGGCTGTAATGGAGGAGGTCGTTTAAGTTTTGGTAAGAGTCAAACGCTCCATGGATAGATAGGGAGCAAACCGATGATCAAAATGTGAAACAACGTATCTTTGTCTAGGACATTGCAGACTTCATCGCCATACTTTATTTTTTCTTTGAAAAACTACTCTAATTTCTTGAAAATTTCCTAGATTTCTCTTCTCTGTTAGAAAAATATTTTATATTTCTTCTCTGTTAGCAGAATATTCTAGAAAAATTTCAAGTAATAAAATTGCCTTGTTTCTCTTCAATAAAATAAGATTGGAGCAGAAATTTTGAAAATTCTCAATAGAGATATGTAGTTTTGCACTTTGGCTATCGAAATACAATAGGGAAATTGCCACAGCTGCAGCCACACAGATTCGCAATCCCAATATTAATAATCAGACCCTTCAAACATTTTTTTTTTTTTGCCCAATTTTACGCATACTATGCATACATTTACGCAATTTTTTTGTTTTATGAAGGGGGGAATTTTGATTAAAAGTATGAAGGCTGATTGAATCCAGGCGAAGACTTGGAATTTTCTGTACCCCTGATATTTTCTGAGCATAATTTTCAGAACTCTTAAATCTCATTAGTCTATTATCATTATATTATTTCAGGCTCCAGTTGAAGAAGAACTTGAATTCCCATGTGAGGATACAAGCTTAAATAGTCGCTACGACCCCTACAATAGTCTGCAGAATCTGTTGCCCGGATTTGGTACTCCTGATCAGTATGCTGTCGGTGATTTGAGTGGAAAATTTGGTACACTAGACGGGTCATCAATGGCACATCGCAGCTTCAATGATTCAAGCCTCCAAATTTTTGGGCAGCTGAACGTGATCGGAAGATCAGTTGTTATATATACAAGTGTGAAAAAAAAGAGGTAAGGCCTTTCCTCTCTTATCTTTTCGCCTAGTTCCGTCTTCTCTGAATTAGTAAAAAGAGGAGACTGTACGATGGTGATGGGTATGAATTGTTTTCTATGCTGAAATCTTTTTGATTACCGAGGGAAAAGTTTTTGTCTGAATGCCAAGTTTTCACATTAAATTCCTTTGAAAAATATAGTGAATAAGCTTTAATATTCTCTTTGTTTCTTTGTACTTTTAAATTTCTCTCTAAAAGGAATTTCCATTTTTGTCCACTAATATTCCCCTCTTTTCTTCGTCAGCATCCATACGAATCCTGTCTGCAAATGATGAACAGATATCCCTAGCAACCCTCTTGCAATCCTTTTTTTTTGTTCCTAAAATTTTACATCTGTTTCAGGTGGGCCTGTGCCACTATTGAAAGAGGCTATGCCCCCTCAGAAGCAAGAGAGCTTCGAGCAATTGCCTCGTTTCACCATCCAGATGGATTTGCTTGGGGTTACATAAGATTGGTTCGTATTACCTGTGTACCATTGAAAGAACTGGTGATGGGTTTTATGGTGGATGGCTGTTTACAAATGTAAATATTCTGTTTTATCTATGTTTTCTCTCATTTATTCTCTCATATTTTCATGACTAAGTAGTATTCAATCTGCATTATATGCACAGTGAAACTCCCAGATCTCTTATCTCTGTTTGCGAAGTTGCAGACTTCTCGCCATACTTTATTTGTTAAATGGGAAACTACGCAACGTCAATTCTTGAAAACTTCTGTAATTCCAAAATTCTAAAAAAACTCGAAGGAATTATGTTGATTTGTTCTCCTTCGAAATAATGAAGAAGGAAAGATTTTTATGTAACAAAAAGGTGATGCATGGTTTGCAAGTTTCACTGTCGAAATGACATGTGTGAAGGGACCAACAACTCATGGATGATTTTGTGGAATTTATCGATTAAAACATTGAAATAAAGGAAGAAAGTTCAGTGAAATTCACATCAAAATATATGCATTTGCTTTCCTTGTAGTGGATGAAATGTCAGCTGAGATTCTGAGATATGCAATCAAGAAGTGCCTTTTCAGCACCCAAAGCTTCAATTTTAATATTTAAGCCCCTATTGAGAAAAGGTTTGGTCTTTGACTCCATTTGAAGATTTTTCAGCTATACGACTGGTGAATAAAACTGTAACTGTTAGTTCAACAATCTGCCATAGATACACTATTGCTTCATGGTAATCTATAAACATTTTTTCACTAATTATAAGTCCTATGTATAAGGGCTGCTGGTTTTATTCTTCTTAAATGCTGGTCACTGTCCGACAATATTTTATACCATAAAATAAAATCATGTCAGCTTTGTTTTTAACTTACGCTCACTCATTTTTACCTCTGTATCTTATTTAACTGTACTAACTTATACAAATGCCTGCAATAGAGAAATCTTATCTAAACCAAGCCAATTTTGCCTGAACAAAATGCTAAGATTTTTCCGATTCCTTAATTGCATGTGATATATTAACCATCTATTCTCAAACTTTTCTGAGAAATTCAGAAGTTGAAAATAGTTTACATTATGTACATGCATATGCCAAAGGCATGAAGCAGAATATAAAACTTATCTCTGTCTTATTTTCAGACTCAACTGGTCCACAATGACGGAAGCAAAAGCGACACAATCATCGAGGTGAAACTCAGGCATCCTGGTGACAATAACAGGAATGTTGTAAGTTAAAGTTTTTATTCTACATTCCTAACATCATATACACGGTCATAAGGCAAGACTGTAATTCTTAATTCACATTTTTTTTGTAATTTGAATTGAAAGTTTTTGTGCATATTAAATAATTATGTTGCCCCCTCCACTCTGTATGGCTATGGTTCCATTGTTATATTAGAGCATATGGAGATGATTTAACCTGTAAGAGCCTCGCGATTGAAATGAGGGAATTAAACAAATATTTAGAACGAGGAACTTATGAAACGTCTGCATCCAATACCAGAGTACATGTAACAGCTGATCATGTCTGCAGGGCGATTTTTGAAATTTTGTGTTTGACGGGCGGACATTGATGACATAGGTTAAACGGAGAGGAGTGATTGGTCTGCCATGTCTTATCATTGCTTTGTCCTATGTTGGGCAGCATTGACTAATACTATTGGGAACTCATTAGGTACCTTTAACTTGTCGTTAATTCTACCCGACATAGGTATGAGTCTGTCTGGAAAGTATCCAACCTTGTTGATTATCTCGCCGTCAATAGTTGATAAGTCAGAAGTTTACTTTCTCTGAAGGTGGGGTCAAGACCCATAAAACAGTTCGCATTCTGTTTCAATCTGAAGGAAGTTTTACTGTCGCACCCTCACCTGATGTGTATCTATACCGGTTGGAACATCAGCACCAGCTCGCACCATTATTATATTTTCTCTCTTTCTTTTCATGTTCAATTTGCTTGTATTTATAGACAATGAACCACAACTGGGCAATTTACGTGAACCCAGTTGGTGTCGATGCAGCTGTGAAAGTTCTTCATACACGTTGCACTGCGGCTGGATATATTTGGAACCCAGCATTCACTCAGTTGGCTGACCCTCTCAATGTAAGTGCACTTAAAATTAATAGAGACCATCTCAATGGCTAAAGTGTGAAATCATGTATCTCTGTTTGCGATGTTGCTGACCTCCAGTCATACATAATTTTTTTTTTGGAAAACTAGTTAACTTAATTTCTTGAAAACTTCCTTGAGTTTTCTTCTCTACTAACAAAATATTCCGTTGAAATATCAAGCCATACAGTTGCTTTGTTTTTCCTCAAAAAAATAAAATAGGAGCAGAGATTTTGAAACACTGCAGTGGAGTTAAGTGGTTTTGCACTTTAGCAATGACTAAAATGCAAAACCACATAACAAAGCAATTGAATCTACATATCAATATCTGTAGATTCAATTGCCTTGTAAGAAAATTTTCTTAAGGTAGGTTTTTAATAGGTATTTCTCACTCATGAAAGGCATCCAAAAATAGAAGAAATCCTAAAGATCGTAGGGAATAATTTCTTTTTTACTATTTTGAGTTTTGAAGATCACTGATGTTCTCAAGTGTTGTATGGACAATTGTAAAAGAAAAAAACTGTGTTTTAAACAGGTAACTTTTGAATTAAAAATGCTATTGAGCTTAATGCTTATGCTTAAGTAGCAGAAAACCTAAATTTTCAGAATTCTCTCTCCTTTTAATTGTGCCTTGATAAAGGTGGATGACCGCGTGCATTGTGTTTTTTGAGGGGCAATATCTCTGTTAACACAATGACGTGAGAATGGTGAGAACTTGATGTTTGGACTGATCTCATTACTTTTTGCTGATCCATTCTCTGAAATCATCAAAAATAAGATTCTGTGACTGAGGCAACTGATCAATTGTGAAGTCTGTGCAACTCGGTCCATGGAGTCCAGTACCTTTGTTCTCGAATCTTTTTCCTTATCAAGATTTTGACTCCCGTTTATATCTTGGTCCTGATCGTTGACAATCAGAGCCAAAAAGTAAAAGTTAGTTAAAATCTTGATGCTTGAATCAACCCAATAAAGTAATGATACCTGGCAACTTTTTTTTCTTTTTTTTTTGGTGACATATTTTGTAAAATTAAAAATAAATAAAACACTTATTTTATGATCAAAAAATTTAAGCTGGAGCTCAAGAAAAGTAAAACCTAATTCAAGCCCAGGAGTATGAAATTGTTGACATAATAGTATGGATTTCTTCACTAAAAGTTTCATTCTTTTTTTGAGAACAACTGGATCAGTGTCAAAGCATGTTTCCATCTGAAGATCAACTTGATCCAGTAAGCCTCATGACAAAAAAAGAGAATGAGTTATATCATTTTTATCATTGTCATAGCTGTTTTAAAAAAGCGCAGTATTCAATGTCAGTTTAAATATCTCTCATAATTTGGTCCATAATAATCATGGTAATAACTACCTTTACAGAGTCCTCAGAATTAATAGTTTTTACTCTGTTGTAGCGTGACCTGTATAAACAAGAATGTGGACCGACGAATCAGTTACGTTGCTATGTTGGAGATCTGTCTGGTCGCCTGGGTAAAATCGATATCGGACTTGGGAGGAAAGTTTTCACAGATTCAAATTTTCCTCTAGGTAATACCCATTTCTACATTGCTCACTGAACTGAAAGTTATCATTACCTAAAGAAAAAAAAAGATGTTGTCTTTTGACGGTAATTTAATTTTAGAGTAAAATTCACCCTCTTGCTGAAATTTTGTTGAACTGTTTTAACCCTGGTATCTGAATTGGCTCATAGTCATTGTTTGATCATTCATTTTCATTTAAGAGCTCAGGAAATTCAATAAAAAACAAAAACAAGAAAACTTGCACTTGTGTATTGTTTTATTTTCTAAAACAAAGTGGAATTCATTGAAATCGTATCTAGTAGAGGGCATTTGTGTTTTACTTTCTTAAAGGAAACTAACTAACAGTTTTCCTTGAGATTTCATGTGAATTCTCCTTTCCCAAAGTAAAATATTCACAAAAAGTTTGAAGGGATCTTTTGATTGGTTTTGTTTGGGGAAATAAAACATAATTGAAGATTTATGAACTTCGCAATTTTTTACTTCAGCCATCGATATCATGATAATCTCAAAGTGAATTGCCAGACTGACCTTGTTGACTGGCATCTGCACTCTAAAATATTCCAAGACTGTAAAATCATTTTTTTTTTCTACAGAGGGTCCAATTGCCTCTTCCGCAATGGGGAAGTCAATTGTTATTTTGAACAAGGAAGGCGGAGAAGAAAGGTTTGCATGTGCTAACATTGAACCTGACAAAGACATTATTAAGTATGCAAACATTAAGCGAAATCCAAGATTCGATGTGTAAGTACTCCTTTTTCTTTTCAGGGCCCAGCATTTACATTCAGTATGCTCTTTTTATTTTTTTTTTTAATAATCTGCTTTAATGAAGTATATCTGTCGCGTACAGTAGAGCAATTTTTCAAAAAACCATTTTCAAATCATTGATCGAATTTGGATGCAAGGCAATAACTGCTCCCAAATTAAGAAAAATTGCCTCAGCTCTACACTCAGCACCTTACCTCTCCCTTCGATTTTGGAGTTTGTGCTGGTGACAAAGAGTTTTATTACATTCCCCCACTTTTTCTGATACTACCAATTGATCATGATGTCCGTTTGGTCTCCTTTTAAAAAATTAAATAGGAGTGGAAATTTTGAAACACCAAAACCGAAATAAGCATTTTTGCAGTTTTACCGTTGATACAAGAGTCTCTTAAGTCCTAAAGCCAATAATGATCAAGTATGGTCCTAATTACGAGTATGGTCCATAATTACGTCCTAATTACGAGTATGGTCCATAATTACGTATGTATCAATTTTTTCACAAAATGCTTATTTGGTATTTTTTATCTTGATTTTTTTAGGTCTCAGTTTTTGAATGACGTACGCGCTGTGATGGGAATACCTGAATGGTTTCTGACTATTGATCATCGGAAAACAAAGATCCTCCATGATGGAGCCTGTATTCAGTTTCTCTTTCATTTTAAAGGTAACATTGCTTTAAAGATCTACTTTCTGTTTTAATAATTTTCCTGTGAGACAATTTAATTGAAAAACGGCGCTCTGCACTGTTCTATTTGTAGGAAAAATATCCGAAAATTTGTCGCCCACCTTTGTCAGTAACTGAACTGAAAAGAGTCAATGAACTGGATCTCTGACTTGCAAAAACTGAATACTGCATGATAGCCACGACCTTCAATTACTTTTTGAACAAATGCTATAACAAAA
Source organism: Bemisia tabaci (assembly GCF_001854935.1). Taxonomy (NCBI): domain Eukaryota; kingdom Metazoa; phylum Arthropoda; class Insecta; order Hemiptera; family Aleyrodidae; genus Bemisia; species Bemisia tabaci. The sequence goes on from NW_017547090.1 coordinate 1,051,333, forward strand.
TTGACATTTCACAATCTGAATGATTACTTTTTCCTCCCTTAAGTGAATGTGGAATGGATGATGCACCAAAATGAAACCAAGAAAATTCAAAGGATTTTGGGATACTTCTTTTTAAGTTTGGATTAAACCAGGATAAGTTATTGGTTTTTTCTGGGAAGGTTATACTCCTCTAAAACCAGGAAATTTCATGGGACAGTGGTTAAAAAGTCAAGAAAAAATTTTCAAGTAGATCTCACTCCTTTTTTTGTTTTTTTACAAAGTGCAATTAATCTATTCTTTCATTACAGGCCCGGATGTAAACAGACTTGAGCAAGATTTTAGTCATCTTCTCAATACTGGTCGTCTCGATGCACCCAGCATACATATTCACGGGTACATAAACACTAATCGGAAAAACACCATAGTTTACCAATCCTGCGGTGTCAAAGACTCCAAAGATGACTTCAAATCAGGTAAAGTTTCCATGCATTCAATTATTCCTTCCAGTTTCATTTACATTAGAGTATGCACAAAGTATGCTAAAGTTGTATTTCTATTCTCTCCAGTTTTCATTTTGTGAAAGAGCTGGATCGTCTTAAAATTAGAGTTTCTGATGGGTGAGTGGCGCATTAAAGAATAGCATATAAATGGTTGCTGCATGTGAATTAACGAAAAAGCCACTATACAAGGTGCAAATTTAGCACTATTATATGTTGTTTCATTAAATTTTCACTTAAAATACAATTTGTGCAACAAAAATTAAAACGTTTAACATCTTGGTCAGGAGTTGATATCAGTAATTTTTGCTGGGCCAATCATGTTTTACATAAAATTTTGTGAAGGCAAAATATTTCATAATGCTTAATTTCGTACCTTGTCCAGTGGTTTATTAGATTTTTTGAAACCCACTTTCCACTTTTAACATCTATAGAGGTATGGTTTCTCTAAAAGGTATGATGATAATATCCTTCACTGTGTCATCGTAAGATTTTTTACTTAGGCTTCATCTATAATGTGCTTTCTTCTCCTTTTCAGGGCCCAAAAATAAGCTGTTCTCATACTCAATAGGCAGGAGTTCAGTTACAATCACCTGTAACTATTTGTTACTGCTTTTAGTTCCTCTTAATTTTTATTGGTTTTAATTAAAATTCTCACAACTGTTTTACAAGTTCAAACAAAACTCACTTTTAATAAGGCATTTCAATCAGTTTAGATAATATTCTAGTTAAAATATTTTTTTTACTTTTATATATTTTCATTTATTATTTACATCTATGTATGCTGTAGAGTGAATCTTTGGCTCTGTCACAATATTATTAGTTATCATCATTCGCTGTATTTGGGTGCCTTTTCAAGTGGCTACTAAGGCTCTATTAAAGACTCTTTGCAGTCTGATGTGTTGCCCTGCAGTCTGATTCTTTAAATTTTATGTTTGTCAACGGAACACGGCACGATTAAGGAGGAACGGAGTCGAGTAATTTGTCGGCTTTTTCAGTCGCCTTCTTTGTCGGGGCTCCTTTAGGTGGATTTGATGACAAAGTATCAGGAATTCAAGAGATGACTTTAGCTTCTAGTTGATTCCAACCGATTTACGCATGACAAAGAAGGAGACTGTTACAGTCAACCAATGACATAACTCCATTCTTCCTCAGTCTTGTCCTTGCAGTAGGTTCAACAATCAGGCTATGTCCACACCTTGAGTGCCAAAAGTAGGCATCAGTTTTGCTTCTGGGACATTAACTTTGCCACAAAATATTAGGCCATAAGAAATATGCCCAGAATAGTCAGTAGCATGCATTTGTCCAGCTCCTTCATGCTTTATGACATAATTACCGACAGCTTGACCAGATTACTTCCACAAGAAAATCCTTCAAAACCATTTGCAGCAGTAGTCGTATAGACTATCTTAGAAGTAGCTCTTACTTCTATTCTCGTGTAATGATCAAAGTAGAAAGAAGTTAATGATAGCTCTCCAATTAATTAGTGAATTTGTGCAATATTTTTTTTTTACAAGCCATTAGGCTCATTAGGTTTTTTGAATACTCATTATTATAGGAAAATCTAGGCAGGTAGTGTAGTGTCTAAATATCTATCAAAAGATAGAATTTTTCGGCTTTTATTTCCCAGCAGAATTTTGTGGGCCCAGCATTATTCTATTATTCTGTTGCAGTATTCAGTCCAAATTTTTATTCCCCCCCCCCTTCCCTATGTCTATCAACAGACAAGGTACTCAATTGAACGTTGCTCTTGGAGTCAGTTTGAAGCGAACTTTATGTGGTTGTTGAGACTCTTGTCTATCAAATAAATTAAATATTTTGGGGTAATGCACTTTTCCTTCATAGAGAGATGATTTTTACTGCTTTAAAGACTACAGTATGTATATCAAAAGCTCACTAGTTTTTAAGAAATCTGATAAAGAGGCAAAATGCAAACAAATTGCTTTGGACCAATTTTTCTGCTGTTGAATTTCCTCTCCTAAGAATTGTTGACAATTTTTTGTGCCTGTTTTGTTATTTGTCATAACTTGGCCTCATTGGAGCCATTCACAGAAGGCACATAGCAGAGTTCGGATTTTTGACCCAAGCATCACATGTCTTATGAGCGGTCCCTTATCATGCATGTATTGTGTTTTTGGTTTTAAAACGTTTCAAAACTAATGGGTGTATTTTTTTTTATTCTTCGACTGTGAAAGTCATAACAAATATGTTTAACACTGCAGAACATAGTGGAAGTTTCAATTTTTAGATAAAAAAATTGAATCAAATCTGTTCAACTTGTAGAAATTCATGAGGAATTGACCGCTTATAAATGTCAAACATTTTTGTCAGTGATGTCCTCATATCACTATTATAGGCGTACGCCTTCCTTTTCTCCTGAGGAGAAGATCACGCTAGGAGAATCTTCCCTGGCTGATATGCTTATGCTACAGATAATACAATAACATTCAGTTATATCTCACTCACTGTTTTTAAGTACTAACTTCTTCTCTTTTTTTGGCTTTTTTGGCCAATTTCTGTCTTGTAATTTTTTTGTCTCTTGACTAAATTTGAACTCAAGAATTTGTTGTCTTTTAATCAATTGATACCTATTTCCCTTTCCCCTCCTCTTTAATATAATTTGAATGGGTAAATGGTGATTTCGTATTATAATGGTACCTCATCATTTTGTATGAATTTCAAAGAATCCAAAATTTTTATAATCTTTGATGGAAAAATTTATTTTTACAGTTGCTCTCTTCATGTACCTACAGCTTTTTAAAACAAAACCTGTCTCATTCCTTTTTCTTTGCTCAAATTGGCGTGTATTATTATAAGAATTTAGGAAAGTTTGTTAATTATTGTGATAATACTCACTGAGCTGAGTCGAATTTTGTTGAATAAATATTTAAGTATTATATCGCAGTTTTGATTGTAGTCTTTTATCTCTCCTCGATCAGCATCCCGATATTTGGATTAGGTACCTACATTTTGCAATATGAAACCACTATCTCTGGCTCTTCCATAAAAGCACCTCTCTGCATAGAGAAACCAATGGCGTATATGTTGTTTCTAAAACGAGGCAAAAATAGTGGTTCCTCATTGCAAAATGTGGTCCATTTATCAAGTGTTAGAGACTAACAGAAACAGACCTTTACTACAACTTATCAGTGATAAAAATAATTTTTAAATTTGGCGCTTATTTCAATCTTAAGATTGCCAAATTTACACTAATTCATGCTTGAACTGATGCTATAATTTCTATAATTAATACATAGCTGAACATTTTTGGACAATTTCAGCATCAAACTTACGGGCTCTCCGCTCTTTTTCTTTTATGTAGAAAACCTGGGACTCTACCGAAATCTCCTAAAACCTACGGGTTTCTGTGACTTTAATTCATAATTTAAGTGTGAAATTTGGTGACAGTGCTGTTATCAATAATAAACTTGGAGGTTATGTTGTGTTGTGTTATCAGACTTGGTGACAGTTTTTTTCTCTATCAAACTATCTTTCTACGAGGAAATAAAAATCTTTGAAACTATTGAGTACGCCTTACGTAATTTAGTCGCTGAGTCTTTGTCTCGAACTATTCTTATTGTGGTTGAGTTCCTCAAATTCATGGGTACCTAAGTGTTTCGCAAGTGTCACAAAATGCTTTCAATATTAAGGAACTCAAGATTTGTCCTCTTCAATCCAGCCGTTCGCCGAGGCTTTGCTAATGAAACGAGCAAGTCACAATCCGAGGGTGATGCTAAAGATGGAGAACCTGAAGCGGCTTGCCAGAAAACAGCAAAGCTCGCCCAAAAACTCCGTGCTAAAACCCCCATCGGTGAGTGCCATCAGCGAGTTCTTATGATTTTATGTTCCTTGTCTCTTATGCATCTATTATTAGGCAAGTTTTTTCATCATAACAATGATTTTAAATTAATTCAAAGGTTCTCTCCTCATAGAGATCCTACGTAAAAATAGGAAGAATCTTAGCCAGAACTCTAACGGTCTGTCTGCTGTCATTGCGTGAAGAAATGTCAACCACCCATTGCGCATGTTAACTTCTAAGTCTGTCTCCTTACCTCAGTTCATATAACATCAAATTTGTAACAAATAGCTTTTTTTTCTAAGTACTGGATTTTATAGTGCATGTACTTAGCATCCTTTTAGCACATATTTTTAACCACACACTCTGTCTTGTTTGCAGGTAAATTGGACGAGTTAGATGAGGGTAAACATCCTTTTCAAGAAAAGGAGCCCTTGCCCCCATTTCCAGACAACATTAATCCAAAGACTGGAGAAGTTGGAGGTCCTAGAGGTCCGGAACCAACTAGATATGGAGACTGGGAGCGAAAAGGAAGAGTAACAGATTTCTAGTCTCTGAACGAAACACCTGTGCTTATTCTAGTTCAATCTTAATCTAGTTCTAATCTCAGACTCCTCTATAATAGCATCATCATACTTCTGAAAAGTCATCATGCCAGCAATTCAGTATTCAGTCATTAAAATGTGTTGTCTTTCTATCATGTCATATTTCTATCAATGGAACAAACATTACTCTATACTCTCTGCTTTGACCCTGAGTCACATTAAAATGCTTGCAAAATAAGACTCACACCGAAGTGTAGTGACGTTGTTTCCGATGGGAGCCAACAAATCTAACTCGGTAGTCTCGTAACTGTTCAACTACATAAAAGCTCCTCATGATTGCCTTCCCTTCATTCACTTGCAGACGACAGTCACTTTAAAAAAAGGGTATAGACTAGCCCCTCTGGCTTCACTGAAATTTCGCAACTTAGCCATTTCACAATTCCAGTACAAATGCCTTTAATTTAAGCGCAGAATATGTAGAAAAGTTGTGCAGGTAAAATTCTTCTGGTTCACTACGAGGAACACCAATAACTGCATAATGTCAGCAACCTCAAATGCATAAATGTGCCCTTTTTTAAATTGGCCATCCAGCCTAAAGGTATGGCATTTATAATGCGCAGGTCAGCAAGCGACCTTGGCGCAAGGATCTGTCAAAGGAGCTCACATGTATTTCCTTTGACAGACCATTGGACTGCCTTCAGTCACAGACTTACCCAATTTTTACGCATCTTAAGAGGCATACCCCAAGTTCCTGTGTAAGTGAAAATTTTCTTTGAATTTAAAATTTTTTTTAGGATTTTTTTAATACAAATAGTTATCAGCATCTGTTTTTTTTCAGCAAGTATATGAGAATAACCTGCTATAGTCCATTTCCAACCAACGTCCTCCGATGGATTCAGTACTTAAATTTATTTTGTGAAATGACGATTTTTAAGAAGGGGATGAATACACACAGCTCGGCAAGTATCCACAACACAATAACGCAAAATGAAATTTTAGCAACATAGCTTTTAAGTCTTTTTCTTTTTTTTCTTTTTCTTTCAGTTATCTGCGTTGCTCTCCGTCCAGATAAACTACTTAAGGAAGAAGTCAAAGTCACTCTTAAAGATTTCAAGTCTAATGTTCACTCAGAAGAGAATTTTGGGTTTTGTTTAACTAATTTGATATCAACAATAAAATTGGAGAAATGCCTATTTCGGTTTGCAGCGTTGCAGACCTCCTGTCATAGTTTGTTATCAACATAGAAACCTTTAAATGTCATTTCTTGAAAATTTAAGCGATTTTTTTTCTCTGTGTGAAGAATATTCTGTGAAAATTTCAAGCCATGCTGTTGATTTTGGGCTCCTTTTGAAAAATCAAATAGAAGCGGAACACTGCAACCCATAAACCCATTTTTACTCTTCACCGTCGATATATGGTAATTGTCAAAACACTTGAAAGCTTATTATACGACAGTCTGTGACATTTTGGCAAAAGAAAAAAAGGTCTGAATTTCTAGTGGACCATCAAGAACTGCTCTTTAAAGATAGGCAATCAATTCATCGTGTTGATCAGTCCTTAAGATATTTTTTACACTACTAATGATGTATTCTTCTCAATTATCAGTAATTCTTGTCCATAAAGAAGGAGTTTAAAGCTAATCTAGGTTTGGTAACTGAGAGGAATTTCAAATTTTCGAAAGTGATGGAATGAGTCAGTAAGGAAAATGATGATGAACATCCACTATCGGCTGTAAACCTTAAAACTGTGATTTCAATTGGACTCAACCCTAAAAATTCATTCTAGCTCGATAACAGCAAAAGATCTGCTCTCAAAATTATGTTTGTCAATTCTTCTCTAGATTTTTATGTTGTAAATAATTTAGTTTCTTTTCACTTGAGCTGTCACTAGGCAATTAATAATTATGTTTATCAGAAACCACTGTTACCTGATCGTTGTTTATTAAAAACTTGATTAAAAAATTATTACACCCAATAAGATGTTTTGAAGTTCTGTGAATGAGCCTTACAACCTTATGAAATGCTTTGAGTCATGATTACTGTGGAGCAATGAGCGTATTAAATAAATGTTCTTTTTTTCGCTTCACCTCTCACAAATAATTGACAGAGACTTCCCGAAGTTACTTATCCAGGAAATTCTTCTGATTTTCCCACTTTCCTCGAAAAATTCCTCATTCTTCGAGGAATATTCAAATTTTACAAAAACATTTCAAATGAATGAAATTTACCAATATTTAGGTTTGTCATTGCATATCTGATGAGTTTCTGTTGCGATCGTAAATTTCCTTGGGAATGTTACTTCAACCACAATCCAATCTTTGAAAGGAATATTTTCAGGGTTCAAAATAACGACAAAAAAATAAAATTTTATGAAAACTTGTTTATTGCGTGTGAAGGAGAGTCCATAAAAATTAAAAAAAAAAAGAAAAAAGAAAAGAAAACCTCTGAAATTAAGTTCTTCGGTAATTAGGTGTTGGCTGGATGAGCTGTAGTCCACTAATGTTGTTGAATTCCTGAGGAAAAAAGAACAAAGAAGATAGCAATTATTATATTGGATAGAAAATAATAGGAAGCTACATGAAGCAAAAACAAGGAAAACATAATTTAATAAAACACACACCACATGCACGTCAAAGCTTTGAAATACATTAAAGCTTTTTGTTGTCTGTGCAGGACGAACATCATCAGCAGAATGTCCAGCAACTAGAAAGTAGCAGGGAATTTCTTTTGTGTTATGAAAGATAAGGAAAGTGTCAGGGAATCTGCAAGATTCGGATCATCAGGAAATTTAATATTGCAAATCAGACTCTCACCAAAAATCAGAGTCTACTAGAGTCAAATCGAGCACTAAACTAAGAAAATTCAATTTGTTTCATTCAATTAGGGGTCCGTTAATATTTAAATCAGTCCAAAAACCAATATTTTCAGTCAGAGCAAATAGCTATTGGTTTTCATGATGACCCAAACGGTAATTGGCAATTTTTGAAACCATTATTTTGCCTTAATGTAGCCGTGGACATGCCTTCTCAGATACAAGAACACCGAGAGTTTTCCATTAAACCTACTCCTTTATTAAAAAATTTCCTGAGTGGTAAAACCGTAATTTTCATGTCAGTATGTACCTGCCTTGCCATTTCCAAAACTAGGTTCCACCACCTTTCCCATTTTGGATGCGGCTGGCCTGATCATGTGGTCAAGAAGTTTCTGCATCCCTGAAATAATAAACTAGACTACTTACGAGCAGTTTCAACATCTCTTTGGTCTCTGGGTCTACTTCGATGACATCTTGTTCAAGGGCAGAGACTTCTGGAACATAGTTGTCTCTCCTTTCTCTCTCCTCTTCTTGCAGCTTGATGGAGATGCCTCGAACTTGGCTGTGCCTCAACCTTTTCATTAGATGAGTGACGAAACTGAAAGAAAGCAAACTCAATATGAGAGCTCAGAAACCGTGAAAACGACTCTGCTGCCAGTTGAGTTCTTTGTGTTCCTTGCATACAAATTCTACAGCTGTGCACGCTTCGTCAAAGTAAACTTAATTGATATCCGATACTTTCATTCATGAGAATGGTCTAAATGGAGGGTTACAATAAGTTTGAATTATGATAACATTCTGTGAACAGATAAATGGACAAAAGATACATGCAAGGCTACTTTGAGCAATACAGGATTACTTTTCCGGAAATAAACGACAAATTTGGGAATGCAAGCACACCTAATGGATATGATGGATTTAAGTGTCAATTTAAATATTGCAGCTTGGCTTCAACGCTGTCCTAGTGTAGAATTGTGGCTAGGGATCTCCTACTTGAAGTAGAATCATGCAGTGGAAAAAGTATAGTTTAAGACATTCTTCACTACTTGAAAGATGAACTTTGTGAATTGAAATGTGAAATTTGCTCAATGCAGCGGTGTGGTAAGTGGGCAAAGATATCTCTACTTATAATTGAAGCCAATAATTGTTCCACTCAAGCCAAACCACTGAGAATCCTTATTTGGTGGCGCATAAAACAAAACTTTTTGAAGTCTTTACTTTCATCCACTAATAGCTGTATGATTACTCAGAACGGGGGAAAGAAAAGAATGGACAAACGGCACATGAGAAAAAGGTGCCATCCAACAGAAAAAGTGCCGACCAATGATTAACCCTTCAATTCCTGAGACAGATTTCTACTCATACTCCCCCACTCAAAGTTAGGAAAGGGAAACCATGCAAAAATGAATCTTCATAGTTTTCTGAATTTTATTAACTAATTTCTCCATCAAATAGCATGAAATTTTGTGTGCAGTCACCAAAAGTGAATTACAAGCACCTGATTTTCTTTTCAAATCAAATACACCAAAAATAATGCCTTTTAAGTTCCAAGACGAGAATTCTCGTCGGAAGGAGCCAAAGGATTCATACGTTCAGGTTAATATAACTTTTGTCCATTCTTAACTTTCCCCCATTCTACTTTCCTAGGTACTCTAATGTGATTACAGTATGCAGACTTACCCAGCAATTTTATTCCTAAGGGGTTTGCTAGGGATGACAGCTATTTCCTCACATATCCTTTTGTTGGTGTGGAAGTCTAATGTTAATTTTGGATAATACTTTTCAATGATTGTCCGAGATGCACGTTTGACGGTTTTCGTCCTGACTCGACCCTGAAAAATAACAATTTGTACGAAGGATTAGAATTCGTTTGGTAATATGATTGGTGCAAAGACAAAGATGAGACCTGAACTGGTACAAAGCGTACCATGCGATAGCAGCAGTTTTGAATTTCCATGGAATGGAATTCACAGCGAGAGCATGTGGCTGTGCTCTACGTAGATGCCTTAAAATCCTTGCAGACCGACAGCTTGTTACATGATTTAGTGACAGTTGCTCTTGATAGAGTAAAATGAATTATTTTAAGTAGGTGAATAATTTTACTTACCATGATTGATTGATTTCAAGCTGTAGCTACGAGCCGAGCACATGGATCACTGACGTTTTGACACAAGACACAAACACTAAAGGCCTAACCTAACCTTAAAAAAAAGTAAGGTGAGTCGTGAACAACAACAATCACCATTACGCGCCATCGACCATCAGCGCCAACTATTTCTTGAAAATTCCCGCGAAATTTCAGTGTTTCATCAGGTTTCATGCTGAAATTGAGGCACTGGATGCAAAAAGGGCAATTCTCAGTTGCATCGCTACAAAGTCTTCTCTAATTATTCATTCATTGTAAGGAAACTGAATGCATCCATTTTACTAAAGATTTTACTGAATATTCCTAATGATTCTAAAATTTTCTATGGAAGAATTCTGGAAAAACCACCCATTAAAGTCGTCTGCAAGGAATTAATTAGCGACAGAGATTCTAAAGCACCGCAATCGAGAAGTCCCCTTTTCGCATCTAGAGCCTCAATTTTGTACAACAGCAAAATAAAATTTCGTGTGAAATTTTCTCAACAAAATAAAACTTCATATAAAATTTTCTCAGCTTTATGAAATTGCATATGAAATTTTCTCAGCAAATAGAAGTTCCATGAAACTTAATTCTGTGAAATTTCATTTTACATCTCTTGAGTACATACCTCTTGCAATGTTCAGCATTATCATTGAACTTGGCAAATATTAGGAGAATCATCTAAATTCGAATTAAAACATGTACCTATTCAATGGGGTGTTCTTTTCACACCCATGCAGATAGCAAGTTCCAACATTTCTTTGAAATGTGTTCCTGCCTGTTATTTCTTTACTTTTAGAAGGAGAGGGTCAAAATTGTTTCAAGAATATTAATTTTAAAATAATATATTTTTTGGAACTTGTAATTTTTAAAGTTTACAACAGTTAAACAACAATAATTTTTTAAACAATAATGCATCAAATAATAACTTGTACAGAAATTCGTGAAAATAACTTCAATTAACGCTATGACATTGGCAACACTATCATTAGCATGTTAATACTTACTCATTGGAACCAAATATCTCAACTGCTGCTTTTTAGTATTTACGTTCATGCTTTAATTTTTCAGAGGGAGATAAGTCAACATCATTCCTGGAAATTTTCAAATAATACATAATATTCTTCAAGCAAGAGGAGAAAATTCACCAAAATTTCCCAGAAATAATTTTGAATGGTTTCCAATTGAGACATTTTTCAGAGGAAGGACGTAGATAACCAATCAAGAATGATACAAGTTTTTGCTGTTTCACCAACAATATTCTGCAGTAAAAGCGTTGTACAATAGAGATGGATATGGATCCTTCTTTCAAAATTGTCATTTCCAATCAAGTTTAGTTGTGAGATAGGTACATGAAATTTTGGCTCATAGTGATCAAAGCGATATGTACCTGAAACCCGATTCTAAAGGTTCAAACGGGTTAACGGCTTTGGAGGTGCAGAATTTTCAAAGGCGTTTTTCTCAAACCACACTTTTTGCTGTATTCCCTTTCATCAAAAATGCCTTAATTAAAAAGTTAATTATCACTAGGTATCTACAACAGCGCAAAGATACATGGTTTTTGAGTTCAACCGTCAATGTACATCATTTGGAGCAATACTTAGCATTCCAATTGAAATAAAAAGATATGAATTGCGAGATAACTCTCCCTGTCTCAATGCAACTTATTTTGGATTCTCCTGGTGAAATTGGATTGCCAAGTTATGCCTGATAAAATACAGTGTTGTATCTTACTACCAGTCTTGATTGCAAATGATCGAAAAATAGTCACAGAGCATAATGCCAGTGTTCTTAAACATAGATGTATCTATTTACAATAATATGGACAAAACATTACATAATAAAGGCAGTAAGAAGTTGAGATCTGCAACCTTGGTCACTGAGAACGGCAAAAACAGAGGTGCCCCATTTCAGTCATTGGACAATTTTAGTTTCTTGATATAATTCTTAAACTGATAACTTCTCTTCATTTCGTTACATGAGACTTTATAAAAGTCCTGATAGAACTGTATTCTCACCTCTTTTTTCCATCTTTTGACCAAATCAGTTGCTGGGGAAATTTCACATGCAAGGGAGAAATTGTTGAAATTGCAATTGAGTAAATGGCATCCAGCATGATGAACGCAATAAACAAAATGGTAATTTCACATTCTTTTGCAAAATTGACGAAAATTTTGTAAAATTGAACAAAATAATAGTTTTGAAAGTCTAATACAAAACCCTTCTGCCAAAAGAAACAGTGAGGGAAAAGAACTGTGGCATAAAGAAAACAGCGATAAAAAAACTAAAACTTCTGATATTGCAGGATTTAGAATCATGTAGAAATTGTGCGGTAAAGAGAAAGACAAAGAAAAGTAGGAAAAATTCATTTCTCCGTAGATAAACCTGTCAATAGTTACTCAGCTGCAAATGAGTGAGCCCTCTAGAAATCTGAGAGTAACATTTCAGAGGAGGTATTTTTATAAATTATAAATTTCCTTCCTGACATTTAGACTTTGAAATTATGAATGGTAAGTTAAAAATATGACAGCAAAGAAAAATTAACAGGTGCCACAAACAAAGTAATTTTCATTAGCATAGCAAAGTTAAGATATAACTTGAGGCAAAATTTATTACATGTTGGTTGGGACCGTACAAACTGGTTAAAATTGTAACTATTTTCATCATTGAGATGAATATATATCATCACCTTTCATCCTGCATGTCCTTGATTTGAGTGCAACAATTAAAAAAACCTGTGGAAAAAGAGGCTAAACCCTTAGAAGCTCGCTGTCTGACAAGTAAGAATAAATTTAATTTAGTTACACTTAAAAGTAAATGATAAGGAAATCGTGATCTTAAAAAATCTATCTAATTAATTTTAGAATTTGGAACTTTGTTAAGAGATTGGATTTACTTCAGAATCATAAAATCTAAGTGGGGAGATACTTTTGCAGAGATGAAGTACGTTTAAAAATAATGAAAACAACTTTTGGAAAAAGCAAGATCATTAATGATTGTCAAATGCAAATTATACAAGGAAAAAGATTTTATCGGCCTTCTGTTCAGAAAAGAACAATGCCTGCAATGAGTAGTGTTCAAAATTACGAATCCTGATAGAGATTTGAGTTGAAAGCTCATAATAAACTCTGATATGAAGTAAACAGATAACTAAAATCTTCAAGCTCATATTTTCAGAAAAAAGAAAGCCAAGGGTTATCTTAGATTACCTACACTGAAAGATATTTGGTAATCAAAGGTTTCTGTAAGAACAAGCTGCATTAGAATGCTTTGAGACCAATCCTAACCTTCGTAAATATTATTATCAAAATAGCCTAAGTCCCTGTAAAGTTCTTGATAATCTAAGGTTAGTAATTTTATTTAGGAATCTATGGATTTCATTACCATACAGTCATTAATCAATGCTACTATCTCCGAAAGTTTTCACCAAATTCTTTTAATGAAGGGTTTGTTTAGACTAATTACACCTGCAGTCAGATTCAGGTTGAAATTCAGACTACATCAGTTCAGGAGTTTCACGCAAAAACAAAGAAAAAATAAAAATAACAACTGAAACAAGAGAAGAATATAGGAAATGCAAAAGCTGAAGCATTCAAACCTCCAGCATTAAGACAATGTTTGAGAACATGATCAAAATTTCACCCTAAGTTTACCAACTATCATCGCTTGACTCACTTCTAAGTCGGAAACTTCGGAAACGAACTAAAATGCTGTCTACAGTGTCATCTTCAGGCGATGAAACAGGTACACTTTCACTGTTTTCTGGGCTGTCACAACCCTCTGCTTCTTGAGATCTCTCTGACGAGTCTCCATTAGATTCGCTAGATTCGGGTAAAGAGCTTGCTTTGACTTCTAAGTCTGCTTCCACTTGGCGCAGTCCTGCGACACCTTTCTTCTGGATTGTTGCTAGGTCTCTTTTGATTTTCCGCCTACGTGAGGGATCATTCTGCCGCACTTGAATCATCGCTTCAAAATCAGCTACGTATATGAACCCAGCTATCAAGAGCTGACACATTTTTTCACCCTTTTGATAGGAATTCTCCAACTCAACGCTTGTTCGTTCATCGTACTGCCACCAACCTGTGAAATAAAAATAGAAAGGCACACTTAGGTAAACTCATCACTTGAAATTTAAAGATATTTCAGGCAATGATGAAACAAACATTTTGTTTGTTTCTCCATTCATAAAAAACACAATGAGATTTTATACTTAAAATGTTTTTTCTTATTATCTGAATAGAACTAAAAGTGGAAGCTGCACGGAGTAATACATCTGTTAAGTCTAGAGTCCGAAGGGAAATCTGGTTTTATTGTTCTATTTTACTTAATTACATAGATAAAAAGACTAAAAGCTCTGTTCCAAAGGGAAATTTAGAAGAGAGGCAAGTGAGGTGATTGCCTCTGCTATTCCAAGAAAACTAAACCAGGGGCCTTAAAACGTCTAGAAATTATGAAATTTCAACTTTTTTTTTCCTTGGAGGATGACAATACTTCCTCTACCTTAGGGGAGCGAGAAAGTAAAAACAGAAGGAAAATCATACAGAAAAAATAATTTTTATCCCAAAAACCATGTGCTGCTTTCCCTGTGTAAGATGGCTTTGGCAACTTGTCTTCATTGGTAACATAATAAATAAAATAAAATAGTAAACAAATTACAAAAACTATGACAAAAACAAGGGATTATATTGGTGATTGTTTGACATTTTTTCGATATGCAAGGCTAATTATGTGTTTCTTCATGGAGTACCTGCTGCCCCTCCTGATATGACTGACACCGTTGTGGAACCATAGCACACAATATTATACTGCAGGACCCTAAAAAAAGTTGGGGACTGATGATGAATGAGCCAATAAAATTTTGTTGTGACAAATTTGTGTCATTTTGTATTAGTTACGGATAGGGTGCCTCCTGGAAGAAGGCTGCAGAGACCTCCCATGAAGGGATGGCGGCAGAGCATTAATAAAGAGATTTTACGACATAAGTTGCCCAAAAACCTTTGGGACAATAAGTACATGCGGCATTTGGGTGTAGCAAAGCGCCAGAGTGCACTATAGGAGCAATGTATATGTACGTAATGAAATTTTAAGCAAATTTTTCTTTGTTTATTTTATTGAGAAGCGCTAATAATTTTATTCAGTTTAGATAAATAGATTTTTTTTTCATGCTCCAGTTCTCACAACTAAAACCCTTGTAGCTAACAATAAAAAAAAAACGTACCATTTTTGCCTTCATAAAACCACTGATAGCCATCCTCAAAGACAGGCTCAATACTTTTGCTCGTATTCGGTGAATTCAGAAGACAAGGCTTATCAAAATAACTCAAAGGAATCTCTTGACGGCACATTGCACAGCATTTGTTCTGGAAAGCGATGCCCTTGACACATAGGAAGCAGAAAACATGGCCGCAGGGAAGAACTGCAGGGTGAATTATTGTTTGCAGACATACCGCGCATTCATTGCCTAAAAAGAAAAAAACGAAAATGTCACGAATAATTGGACTAAAATGCACTGAGGAACTGAGACCTTCATTAAGTTTGATGAAAATACAACCTGCGACCACAATGGTAGTTAGGCAAATTACTGTAAATGTACGGATATTGAACGAGTATCATGTGTACCTTACTGAAAGAGAACCTTCAAAGATTAAATCAGAATAATATTGCCGTGCTAAGGAAAAACGCCATATGAACATTCGTTGGTTGTCAAAGTTCCTCCGGTAAAGAATTTATTTTTGAGGAAAGTTATGAATATTTTTTCCTTGAAATTTTCAGGAACTTCAGATAAAATTGGGGACAAAGGGCTTACCAGAAAATTCATGATTTATAAATTGAAATTTGGCAACACCGGCAGGGTCATATGGCGTTTTTCCTCAGTACGGCAGCATACATATTCTAGTGTTGGAAACTTTCCATCATACTTCATCTATTCTTTGAAAGACTACCTATTCGATATTGTGTGGGCACTTCCATCAAAGGTGAAATTGCAGAAATTTGTAATTTGGAAAACTTGATTTTTCGGGAGGACAAAATAAGAAAGGTAAAAAGATAATAACTTTTGTAAACAGCAACAAAGAGATGCTCTTTAAAACTCTGTACGCACTTCCAAGAATAACTTCAACTACTCACTGGAAATCATGAGAGAAAAATTAAGATACAAATTTTGAGAATTAGATTCTGACACTTTAACCAAAGATACTCAGGGTGATCATTGATGAGTCTATTTCTGACATAAGTTTTCTTGAAAATAAACGCTAAGGTATATCAAAGCTCCAGCTTAAGGACAAAAAAACAAACAAACCTGCAAGATCCTTGAAGACTTGAGTGGTGGAGCCCATGATTCCTTCTTGCGCTCAGAGCTCTAAGGAAATAGCTACTTGATTCATTATCATGGAAGCCAGTACTCAAATTGAGAGGAAAGAGTATCAATCCGGAGTCAGTGATTCTGAAAGAGAAAGACGCCTTGGTGAAAATGAGAGCATAATAAAAACTGTACTTTCATTTCAGTCTATGATAATGTGATGGTTTTAACATTTGCTCTGCGACAAAGAGGTCCGATTTGCGGTAGCAGTGGCATGAGCTTGATAGTCTCCAGCAATGGTCAACTTAGCGTTAGTAATTGAGGCCCAGTCCCAGCTGACCATTGCCTGAGACCATCAAACTCAGGTCACCTGGCTGGGAACTGAACCCAGAACCTCTTTGTGATGGGGCCAGCGCTACAACCACTACACCACAGACAGCCGACGAATGATCTTCTGATGGTGATGGTCTAGTATTAGAGAAAAAAATTTGTGGAGGCACCAGTAGCTTTCAGTTAATGCTGTGTAAGAACTCTTCCTAATCCTTATCCAA
>NW_017547090.1:1067941-1099401 GCF_001854935.1 Bemisia tabaci
GGGGCAAACAATTGGGTTAAAGTTGGAATCCCAAACAGACTGTGCCTGAAAGGGTCAAAATGGTGTCATTGAATGGTTTGAGTATACTTCTCTGACAAATACGTGACAGATCAATGGGTTCTAAGGATCTAAAAGACAAAACAGGCCTTTATTTTCACTGGCAGCTAGAGCTGACACCTGTTTAGGTCAAACATCTAAGCTCATCACGTCGATTTCGGATTCTGGAGGAAAATTTGATCCGTCAATGACCCAAACCTTCCACCAATGTTTCAGGCATCCCTGCGGTGGCCTTGTTGATAATGATATGAATGTTTGAGTAGAAATCAGAAAGAGGGAGCATGTAATGGGAACATAGATAGCTGAATAATCTATAAGGTCCTGATGTATTCTCTCTTGGCAGGAGACAAACCAGGAATTAAGTCCAATGGGATCAATAGCTGTGAAGGGTTGTCATTTTGGTCCGCGGTGCACAATGAAACTATGGCAAGATTCAATGGTATGAAGTTACTGCCATGATGAAAAAATAAAAAAGGAAGATTGAAAAATACTTATTTCATACCAATTCTTTAGACAATGCCGTGCGACTTGACAGGAATGAAATCTCCGAAGCGATTGAAAAACCTTGAGTTGACATATACTTAGGATCTAGCCCTTTGGTCCACCTGATAAGCTAGCTCTTCGATCTTGAAAGTTTTACTTTTAAAACACTTAGAATGGAAAAATCAGAAAAGCAGTATGCAGTACTAACATTAGAACCTTTCCAAATTAAAATCAGCTGAGCGCTGACTGAAAGCTGAAAGTTTAGATGCTGAGCTTCAAGGAATGTTCGTCAGAGAGCGCTGTATCAATACCACCTGCGACAGCCGACAGGTTGACTTTTTGATGAACTTTTGAGGGAAAAAAGAAAACTTCTGAAATTCTGAATAAGATTTTGATGAGAACTGTAAGCAATTTGACGGATGTCAAAATTGATTTAGAAATAAAGAATTGTCAGTTTTTAATTATTCTTTCCTTCCTAACTTATTAAAAGCAAAGAATTTTGATCAAGCTCTCATGAAAAATTTTTTTTAGCTTATCCTTTGGACACACTGCAACATGTAAACAAACAGGAGAACGGAAAACTCGTGCCATGTGAGCGTAAAATTGGAATTGTTCCTGTTTAAAATCTCGTTAAACTTTCCTAATTTATCTTAAATTACTAGTGCAGTAATGTTCCTGAACAACTTTGACATTCGTTCAGGTGAAATTAAAAATATCTAACGGTAAGCATCAACTTATGTCCGTTCATACGATTAGAATTGTAGGCTTATAATATGTGGAATTCACTCCGAACTAAAAAATCTTTTTACATACATCAGGATTGACAATGGAGTACATGCAAACCGTGTCGGTCGAACCAAATGGTGTGCTCCTTAGAAGTTATTTCCGCACCACCCTCAACTTGACTGTAATGAAGGATGAACAACACGACAAGGCCCATTGAGCGAAAGACTGTTGTCGGTGTCTTCAATGTCGCACAACTTCATACTTCCTTTTCAATGCATTCAAGAGGAAACCTTTCTCCTCCTTTCTGTCGATGTCTGCAATCAACAGAATAAGTAAATCCTATAATCACCTGCTGACACTGTTTTAGTTGTCCTAACCTCTTCCGCATGTTCATAGTTTTCAGAAATACCGATCTTTGAATTGAAGCCGAGTGTCGAAAGCTCCCTTTGAATTTAGCCTTTCGACTTCTGCAAAAAAATTCAACATTCAAGGGAGAAAGAGGGAATATGCCACCGAGGAGTCTAAGTTTTGACATGATTAAGGACTGAAGATCTATCAGCACTCCCAAAGCATTTGCAAGCCTTCTGCAGGCTGTGGCATTTGTGTTTTTGCCGAAAAAAAAAGCACATCCCATTGTTTCATCTTTTGTCTCACACATTTGCAATCGTATCTGACGTGTGAATTAATAAAGATGGAATGAAAAAGGTTTGCTCCCAAGTCCTGGCCTTTTAACTTCATAGAGCATCTCAGAACCCTGTTTTCCTTCGAATTCATGCTGTAATGTGTGTCTCAATCCCATTTCTATCTTTCTCAAGACCTTTGACCATTCCACTAGAATTTGAAGTGACTGTCTTTTCAGGAAAATATTTGTCTGAAGATGCATGCCGCAATCACACGCTGAATGTGGCTTGAATTTTGAAGTCATCAGCCCGATGTCTGAATTTTGCGCGTACCTCGTAAAATTCAGCAACGATTCCCTGCGAGCATCGTGTAATGTTGGATTTGTCTGAACTTTTCAAATAGCTTTGAAACACATCTGGATGAAAGTAACTCGAATTTGCAAAATTTCAGCTGTTGAGCGATGACTGCTGACTTCCATATTCAGTTGTTCAATTCAGCTGTGATTCAGGCATTAGTGGTGGAACTTGTGGAAGGTATGGCATTAATTACTCAGTACACAGGGTTGCCAAAGTCAGGGAAAACTGGGGAATGACAGGGAATTTTAAAAAGTCAGGGAAAACCGGGAAATGTCAGGGAAGGTGACGAAAATGTCAGGAAAAATTTGTAAAATCACCTTCATTTGCTCTCTAGAAAGGGTTTGAGGTTTCAAACAACAAATTTTGCCTGAAAACTATTTTCAATTTTGCCCTCTCAATCATCTGTCACATCTTCAATTGTCAGGGAATTCCACCAAAATGTGTCAGGAAAATGTGAGGGAATTTCATGTTCTAAATTTTGTGGCAACCCTGTACAGGTGTTAAAAATCTTTTGTCGCAGTCTGTCAATGCACTATACTTTTTTTTCTCCATCATTTATGTGGAATTGTTTATTCTTTTGTTTAAAGATTCAGTCTACCTCCTAGCGACGGCGAAATGGATACTAAGATTCCAGCCAAAAAAATGAAACGTCTAGAAAAAAAGAAGCAAAAAGTTGCTGCATTTCTAGAACTTGTTAAACCAACAAATGAAGACTCACTGGTATGTAATTTTTTATTTAAAAAATGCCAAAATGAGTCTTTTAAGCTCAGGAGACACTGGCTTGCCAAAAAAATTTACTCTAAGTTTTTGGCATAAGGAAAACAATGACTGTGTCAAAGTCTTAAAAATTGTTCGTGTAGAGCAATAATGCTTTCGCAATGCTCTAAAAAGTGCAGTTGAACCGAGCTGCTTTTGCGGGTTCGCGAATCTGGCAAGGTACGGCTCCCAAACGAAATAGTCAGCAGTTCTGAGCTTGAAATCGCAACAGCCAACTTCAAACCTCTCGGTGAGCACACAGCCACGCTGCTGCTTTCTTAACCACCACAGATTCTGCCCACACCCAGCTTACATTATGTAACTTGCCAGACCGGCTGCCATGCAACTGCAACTCGAAACAACTTTTACAACTAGGTACCTGAATTTTTTGCACTTCAGAATCTACTTTTCCCCTGACTGCAATCAGCAAAACAAATCAAGAGAAGTAACCATTAGGTCAGTTCAACCAATAATTTCACAAGGTTTCTTTAAAAAAAATGACTTGACTAAGTCACTTGGGTGAGCAAAGGGAACAAAAAATTTGTTTCCCATGGACATTATTGGGAATATATGTATATTTCCATTGAATTGAATGCGGCGGCCCTAAGATTCATGTAATTTTTTTACCATCACTAATCATATGTGGTTTTTTTTTCTTAAAAAATGCAAGTATTTTCCAGACAAACATTTTCAGCTCTTAAAGCAACATGAAAAAAACTGGAGTGCAAACTGAAGTCATCAACTTTCTGAAAAGCTACCTCTAGTCCTGTAAAGCGGCTTTAATAATTCAGTTTTATTTTTTCATTTAGGAGCCCTCTGTCAAGAACAGAAGTATATCCGGTGTTTCTTCATCAAGTTTCACTGGAATGGGACCTTGGACTCCCGTCTCCAAAACAAACTCAGATACAATTGATCAAGCAGCTTATAATATATCAAGTGAAGAATATATGCAATTAAAGAGCGATCTGAAGAAGCGAAAAAAATATCTCATGGTAAAAAATCACAGAAGTTATTATTTTTACAATTGTATTCTTAAAATGTCTATTACTTTACAGGCATTAGATGAGTCATCAGTGTTGTAGTTTTGATTAAACTCAATCAGTAATAACAAAATATCGATTACTGAAGTAAAAAAACCGTTGACAGATTGTCAATTACCATAACAGACACTGCTCATAAACTCAATATATCGGAGAGAGATAGTATTACAATATCTGTCTCTCTCTGTTACAAATTAAATCAATGAGCAACATTGTTTATAGTACTTTCGGACATTTTTAACCCTCTAAGGCATAAATTAATTTTGGATCTCAGATTCTAGGAGACCCTAATCCATATTGTAGCTTGCATAAAAAAAAAAGAGTACCAAATTTTTTTTCAAAGTTTTAAAGTTAAGGGAATCAATTTTTCAACAAAGAAAAAAATTAATGAAATTTTGCGAAATCATAGCACAGAGGAAAGATTCGATTTTTAAAAACTCTGAAAACACGTTGTTACGAATTTGTAACGCTATGCCATTGAGAGTCAAATGAAAATCCATTATCTCATGGCGTAACACTCAGTATAAATGCTACTCCACATTATGCATCAATTTCTAAAATAAATTTTTAGATTTCAATAATCATTGCTTTTCAAAGACTTAGGCTTACACACTGATTGTAGCAACGCAATGTAAGGGCCGATCTCTACGCTAGATCACTTTAAGTTCGTATCATCTGCTATAATAAAGTCAGCTACATCTCAATTATTTATGAAGTAATCAACAGAGCTTTTATCCTCATTTTTTTTTGTTTCAGGCTAAACCCACTCTTCGGCTGAAAGAAGTTGGCGAAAAAGCATCAATCAGTATGAATGAGCCTGGGAAAATTATTCCGTTATTTGCAGCAGATATCCAGCATCTATTGTTTTTTCCAATTTTCGGTGGTCCCTATCATCCACCATACCTACCACCAAGGTTCGAATTATATTAGATTAACATCTCGAAAATCATTTAATTTAAGCCTAGTCTTATCAATTCCTTACCAAATATCATTTCCGGTAATTCAGTAGCCTGATCGTTGAAATTTTGTATTTATCTATTGGGTACAACAAGGCTAAAATTGGTGAATTCTTATTTGACTTGATTTTATAGAGTAATGGTTCAAAAAAAAGAAGATTCCATGAAACTTCGGGACCAACAAAGGGAACTTCCCAAGCTGCCGCCTCCGATCGGGCTGAACAAATTTGTAGGAACTCTTTGGATGAATCCATTAGACCCATTTTTTTTGTGTGTATGTTTTCCAATGCGCCCTGGAAACACCCCAAAAAAGTTCCAGAAAGTCAAGTTTTAAGCGTGCGTGGATAGTGCGCACCGGACACCCAGTGTACGCCAGGAGAGCTGGGCAAGGGGAAGTAGCGCTCCTTCGCCTCACTCAGCCCTCCCAGCGCACTGCCCAGGTGCACTCAAAATCGGACTCATTGGAATTTTTTAGGGTGTTTCCAGGGCGGATTGGAAAAAACAAATACACATGGGTTCAATGAATTCATCCAAAGAGTTCATACAAATTTTTCCAGCCCGATCGGAGGCAGCAGCTTGGGAAGTTCACCTTGCAAGTTCCGAAAATCATCAGAGAATTTTGCAAAGAATAGATAAAATTTATGCCACTCAGTAAATATATTAAATTTATTAAGTTAAGCTGGTCCCTTTTAAAGAGTTATCTTCTTTAAGAATAATGAGTTGAATTGACCCTGTCAACAAATTTCTCAATGGAGTGAGGATCCGCATTAAAGATTCTAAGTACCTCTTTTGTTAATTTTCAGATGGTGTTATTTTGAAAGAAGTCAAAAAGTTAGCCAAATAATTGTATTCGTAGTTGAAGGTGCCTCATCCTATACATTTTTCTCTAATGAGTCACAGTTTCCAACGTTATCAAAGGAGTTTGAAATTAAAGCTGAATTCATTTCTCCGTTTGGCTACCAATCCGACATAGCAGCAGAGTTGTCAGTTGTCAAATTGAATCGACAAGAGGAAGAAAGGCTGAATAAGCGTAATAAATTTTGTTTTTTATCCTAAATTCTATTGAATTTTAATGTGGGACTACCTATTAATTGGCTATCAATCTATGTGTGGTCAGAATCAATCCTGATTTTGGCCTGTTCCTAAAAATTAGAATGTTATAAGAAACAGAATCTGGAAAGTAAATCCTTTGCACCTTCTTTAATGCTGTTGTGCCAAAGAAAATATGCCGTATGAGCCTCTAGACATTGCCAAATTTCTTCTGACACAATAGAAATTATCTAGGGAATCTCTGGATATTTTTCATCCAATTTGTCAGAAAATTTAATTTGTTCCTTAATCTACAGCATGAGAAAATTTCAAGGAAAAATATTCATAAATTTCCTCAAAAATTAAGGTTTTACAAAGAGAAATTTGACAATATCCAGATGTTGATGCCAGAATGGTAGACAGCTGATATAAGTAATCACCACATCTGTAGGAATAATTTATTATTAATTTAATATATGTCAACCTATCCTGTAGAGCCTTTTATTGATTTTAGGTTTTGGAAAAATAACCTTCATGAATTCGGCAGACTCTGTCGCAGAGCACAAGAAACTCAAGTCAGCATTCCCTATCGACCTCTTTGAAAATTATTTAAAAGAATCCTCCGTGCCAAATGAATCGAGTCAACAGGATGAAAAAATGGATTCAACTTTGTCAATTTGTGAAACTCCTTTACCTGCGACCGATAAATTCTCTCGAGTGTCACTTTTGTTGTCACCACATCAAATGCTTGATGAAAACTACCCGCTACCGCTGCCTGGAGAACTTGCCCTCAAGTAAGCAATAATGTCTGGTCTTTCACGAATTTAGAGAGATAGTTCCTCTTGATTTAAGTACATTCAATTCAAGTCTGTGCAACAGTTCAGGATTTTAAGTCAACGATATTGAAGTTCCTCAAGTGAAATTCTGTGACTCTTCCTCTCTGATGTACCGCATTCATAGTACGACTCTAATCTGAAAGCTTTTTT
This sequence comes from Bemisia tabaci, assembly GCF_001854935.1. Classification (NCBI taxonomy): domain Eukaryota; kingdom Metazoa; phylum Arthropoda; class Insecta; order Hemiptera; family Aleyrodidae; genus Bemisia; species Bemisia tabaci. Next base: position 1,074,952 of record NW_017547090.1, read on the forward strand.
TTGGTTTTTGGGTTGATAATGGAAGAAACAAGTGGCATTTTCAAGTTAGCACCTATCACATAAGTTAGCACACATCAATTTGAGCACTCAAATGCCTCACTTAATATTTTCCGCTCATTCAAGAGGTGAAGCAGTCAGCAATTTTGTTCAATGGCCACTCATATTTGCAAGAAAATTATTTTAATCTCAGAAAAATTATCAAAATACAACATTGTAGCAAAGCAATTAAAAACTGGCAAAAACTTTTACTGGATGTTTAAGCCCATCCTACCCCCCCTCAAACCGAGCGAGAGAAAACTGATGGCAAAATGCTTACATTGCTAGGAGACTTTTGGCTGCTTGTATATTTATATTTTAAAAATAGGTTTTTTGTTTTCCATCCTACTTTCTTGGAAAAATACATTTTTCCAAATTGTACACACCAAGTTGGAGATCTGTTAACTGTTGGCATGTTGAGTAATTTTCATCAGTCTAAACACTGACATTTTAATATTTAATGCAAACTTCGTTAGTAACCTCTTCACCCTTCCTCCAGGTACTCAGATTTTAAATTCACAAAAGATACGTACAGTGAGGTCACAGCGCACTCTCCATTGTTTGGTTTAGATTGTGAAATGTGTCTCTCCGCTGAAGGTCAAGAATTGACACGGATAGCCCTTGTCAATGAAAAACATGAAGTGAGTATATGATTTTATTTAAGGGGCTCTTGATCTTACATAATAAACCTTTCGGAGATCAGTGAAGCTTTACGGTAGAACGCAAAATAAACAATAAAAAAGGGAGCCCAAAAAGGATTGGTTAATACAGGAAGTCAACAAAAACAGCATTTCCAACTTGAGCATAGGCTGTGAAAGAATGACTAACTTTGGAACTATTCGAGATTGTTTGTTTTTTATACTTCATATTCAGTGGGCTGCAAAATCGTGTTAAACCGTTGCGAAAAAAAATTCAAATCGATCATTCTTTTAATCTGTACACAAGCTGCCGTTTTGCATGTGTTGGTACTCAGTTTTCATTAAGTTTGCTTAGAGCCTTCATGCAATTGTAAAGTTGCATGCATTTTGTCGTTTCCTATGTGAAGGATTGTAACTCTATTCCAAGGTTACAAAGTTGATTCAGACAATTTAATATTTTACAAAAAGTACAGCGGTACATTCAATGTTTCATATGTCAATAACCAACAAAAAATAGCCGCTGTGTAGTCTAACATAGACTGACACAATATTTTCCTCTGTTACAAGTAAGACATTTTAACACTTTCATGTTTCACCAACGATTTCACTAAATCTTGTTCTCATTAATCAACTTTAAAATTTCCCCTTTTTGTCTTTAATAATATTTTTTATTACTTACTTTCCATGGAAACAAATTTCAAATGCGGCTTTTCCAATCTACTTTATAAGTAAAACTTTTTTAGGATATCTGTACTCTCAAATTAACAATGCTCCTATTGCTGATCACCCTGATGAAATGGTACAATAGCTTTTCCTTTATTTCTTTGCCTTACATTCTATTTAATTTTCTAGGTCATTTATGATTCCTTAGTAAAACCTACTAACAAAATAATCAACTACCTGACGCAGTACTCTGGAATTACAAAGAACATGCTTGTCAATGTTACGAAAACTTTGGAAGACGTCCAAGATGACATTAGAGCCATTCTTCCTGCTGATGCAATATTAGTAGGTCAGTCTCTCAACATGGATCTTCAAGCTATGAAAGTAAGCAATGACTATCAAAATTTACTGTAGATAATAAGTGGTAATTAGATTTGTCAAAGAGATACTCTAACTATATGAGAAGTTGCTTGTAGCTGTTTTTGATTCTATTATTCCTAACGTTTCAATGTCTCAGTACCCAAAAACATTATAATGAACACAGTAAAGATTCACCCGTGGTTAAACTTAACATTGACTACAAGGGGTCAATTCTATTGATGTTGGGAGGCAAAAGACAAAAGGCAAGAGAAAACTAAAGGGAGGCCATTTATAGAGAGCATGATGCCATTAGACAAAATCACAATTGAACAACTTCAAATAAACTTCATTGAGCTTGATTAGTAGCAAATATGTCTGACAAAGTCACATTACTGTGGCTGTACCAGAGAAGGATCACAGGGAGAACAAGAGGAAACAAGAAATAAACATGTTTAAAAAAATTTTAAAGTTGTGGTTTACACGACACAAGTGAAAGGTTACAAAGCGATCACCTCTTCTTGTGACGGTACAGAATCTGTTTCTGCAATATTTTTCTGTTTGAAATGGGGTTGAACTTTTGGTGACTTTGAAAGTCTTGAATTCAGCTGAAATTTTATCTAAAATGCAAGTATCCTCATTTTTTACGTACTTCCCCAAAATGAATTTTCAAAAATTTGTGAAACAGCCCCGTTCTTTATCAGGGCTATCTACATATTATACTCACCCTGCAGACGGCTGCTTACTAAGATAATTTTGTATTGTAAGTATTTTTGTAAGCTCTCAAAAAAATTTCTCTGAGTAGATAGAAATTCCTAGAGAAAAGAAAAGGAAACTTACAAATTTTTTTCTTTCAATCTCATATGCTTTGACGTTTTGAGGTGTGATTTTTTTCTCAGATGATGCATCCCTATGTAATAGACACCAGTGTTATCTTCAACCTTTCTGGTGTGCGCCGCCATAAACCCAAGCTGTCAAAGTTAGCATCTGAGTTTCTTAATATGGAAATTCAATCTGGCGATGCTGGACACGACTCTGTGGAAGACAGTTTAGCATCTTTAAAATTAGTACAGCTCAAGCTGATGAATAGTAAGTTTTTCATCACTTGTAAGTTTCATTTTAGCTTCCTCGGAAGCATTTTCCTCCTAAACAGAAAAACTACCTAACTGAACTACATTTTGCGATAGGGAATTACAATGTCTGACTCCTTTTAGAAACAATGCACGTGGCATTAGTCTTCTTATGCAGATAAGTGTTATTATCTATGAACCAGAATTTGTAGTTTCTAATTGCAAAATGTAGTCCAGTTGAACCAGGATTAGCCTTACCGCAGATCTCATCGCCAAATTTCCTCTTATGCTTTATTTTAACAGAACACCAAATAACATAATGCCTCAAAAGTTTATGTGAGTTTTCCATTGGTAACAAAAAATTTAGGTACTCAAAGAGTTTCAGATCGGAATGTTGCATACATGTACTTTTGAAATTTTTGTCGAATCGGTCATATATTTCGACATTCCTATCATGTTGACAAATTGTAATAGGTATTCAGAAATGTATGACTGTATGTTATCCAATACTTTTAACCTGTTATTTTTTCTACTTTACTCTCCATCTTATTTTGAAACAAAACTTGAGGAGTCGACATAAGCTTTTCTTTTCAGTTCAATGTAATGCTCATCAAGTATATTAGAGTTTACATGATCAACATCCTTTGAAAATTCGAAGAATTTATAGGGACAGAATTTGATCCATGAGTGGAGTGTCCAAATAATATAATTTGCTTTTACGCATCAACATTCGAGAAACGACACCAATAGCTTTCAATTTCCTATCCATCAAGCATTTTTATTTTTTGCTTATTCCCCTTCTTCCAAAACGCAAAACTGAATTCATAATAATATGTTTTCTTGCTTCATTATTTTCTGCAGGCATTGATTTTGGTGATGCTGTTACGAATGTTGTCGCAGAACTTTCAGAGATCAAGTGTAAGATAGATGAAGAGCAAGGCAAGAACATTACACGTGTCAAATCTGATCAAAGTGAATCTGAAATCCTCCTGCAGTACTGGCAGAGGAACACCCATAGAATCTCTAGTCTTTTCCGGCATACCATCCTTGACAAAAAAACAGGTAATCACAATCCTCATTTACTACAGTTAGAGGGGATAAAAAATATGGTAATATCTAGTAGGGATGCATAAAGTTTTGAAACACTGGCCTTTTCTCGCAATTTTTTTTAACCATTTTTCAGTGGTAAAAACAAAATAATTTTTCCTGAAAATTCTTCACACCTCCTCCGAACTTCATATTTTCTTTATTTATTTATTTTATTTGCAATTGAGCGAATAAGTGACACATATTGTAACTCATCATACTTGTTGATGGGCCCCCCAAAAGCACATTAAGAATCATTAAAAAATCATTTGAAGTATAATACGCCTCATCAACTAGTAAGGTTTTTTCGTCTTTTCGAAAAGCTCCGACCTCCATGCTTTTCAATAACCTACTTAAGTTTAAGGAAAGGTTGTTAAACAGCCTAATGGCATTATAGGACACACGCCTTATTTGCTTCAAAAACTTTATTTTTTTTAAAAAAAAAACTCATGAAAATTTCAATTTTCAGAATTGTTAATAGTCTTTTTGTCTCAAACTAGAAACAGTTTTAAGGAATTGAACAAAAACGTGTTTGAAAATACACTCAGTAAATCCTGAGAAAAGTGTACATTATCAGCGGTAAATTTTACATGGTGACGATAGGGACTCATGTTTTCCTTTCATTTTTGTGTAAACCTCTTAACTTCTTTCTATTTTTCACAGCGGCTGTGATTGGTTGTCAAGACATCATGGATCAGTACTCCAGTTACTTGCCTAAAGAAGACAGCTCCAAAATGGGGAGAATCGTCACCAGCGGTAATGAAGAAACAGTTGTGAAAACGTGCTCTTTGGCAGAAAAGTATTTTTTCAATGTGTCGCACATCACCATCAATCCAGAAAAAGCCAGTGATGTAGCCGAGGAGATTGATGACTGGTGTAAACAAATCAAAAATAGTACTAAGGAGAATGGGCTAATTATAGTCCTATTTCCCGGGTCGAAGAAGACCAATGCCAATGGTTTAGCATTTGTTAAAATTGTCTTTCCACCTTGCCCTATACCCACCAGAAACACGGGGAAGAACTCTTGATGGTGGGGTATGATAGCGACCTGTTTATCTGATCTCTGGGTGTCATCGACCTGCCTATCTCTCTTGCTTCTTTTGTTCAGTTTCTTGTTTTTCTTTATTTTCAATTACGTTCCTCCAGATTACTCCTGTTATTAAAGGGCAGTTTAGATTTGTTAAAGGCAAAAACGATTGTCTCTTTGTTAAGTGTTAGTCTCAATCAATGTTAATTCCAAGACTGGTCTTATCTTTTTATTGAAAGAGCCTTTTTTCCTAGATTTTTACTTCATTTTATGATCTTCTCTCAGCCTGTATTTTTCGTGATTGATTTTTTGCAAGAGAATAAATGGGTGCTATCATTATCCTCCAGAATCTGTGTTCAATTTTTCTTTTCTTACTTATAGACTTATGAAGAGATCAAAGGATGAAAAAATAAACATATATTCTCTTTTTCCTTAGTTTATTTTTACTCAGTTTTTAGTCAAACTGTGGAGCCGTATAGATTCTAGGTTTTGCCAGAGACCCAAAAAGTGTCCAAACCTTCAGGCTGTCCCCTCTCTCAAAAATGTAGGCTTTAAGTCTATCCTCTGATAATCTAGGGTACTGACGAAGACTTTGAACCAAGCAAGGGGTAAGAACATTGAACCTTCTGGGAGAATGTTATAACATTGAACTATGACTTTAACTTTCAAGAGCCCATACTGATGCCTTTCAGCTCAATTTCACAATATGGAATTCCTTATCATCGGAGGTAAAGTGAAAATCTCAGAAAGTGAAGTTTGTCGCCCAAATGACAGGGAGCACATATGTTTGCATTAAAGTCCTTCTGAAACCAATGTATATCTTGAAAATAGCTTGCTGCACATATCAACATTGAACTCAACTATGTTTTTCCATTTATATGTTGTTTGGGCCAACCCTGTTAGTCGACCCTTTCAAGGAAAAAACAAATAAATATGATGATAAAAAAAAGTGGCGACAAAACTTTTAGCCCCTTAGCTAAAAACGACCCATAGGTGGCCTCCACAGTGTTAGATTTTCCAAGAATTACAAGAACTCACAGGAATATCTCGTTTAAAATACAGTTCAAATAAGTCCTCATCCCTCCTCCCCACCCTCTCTACATTTTAACTAGTCAACGCATTGTTATTTAGTTTTGATGGGTTAAATATTTGACTTTTGCTTTATGTCTTAATAGAAAATTCCTCCTAAAGAAAAGAAAAGAAAATTTAGAGCCCATTGTTTGGAGTTAGGTGCATACAATGTGTCTTTTCAAGAGGGCGGTACTTATGCTTCACACTACACATCAATAAGTATCGTCCTCACTATGTCTCTCTGGGAGGATTATACCGTGATTTTCATAATAAAAGGGTAACTTCTGTTGAATCCTTTCTCTCTGATTTTGGCTTCCTACCTCTCCGTCAAATTTTTATCATGAATTCTGTATGACCCGTTCAGGCAGCATTCAGTAAAAGGAAACCAAACCATATTATCTATTACAAATCTCGTGTTGAATGAGTCTGCTATTGACTTAAGTATGACTTGTCAATGACTGAATTGTAATGAATTAACACAATTGACTCACAAAAAATTTGTACATGAGGTTATGTGAGGTAAGTTTTTATTCACAATTTTTCATACAAAACACTTGTATCAAAAAAGTACAAAAGAGTAAAAAAATAAAACTCCAACAAATTTCATAACTTAAACAAAATAAATATTAGTTTCTTTACATAGCTTCATCCGTAATCTAATTTTATTTACAAATAAATTAATTGAGGATAGATATGAGCTTAAATGCTCTAAGTTTATTACACTATTCCCTATTCACTGTTTATTAGAGTGAGGTGAAAAGCATCTACTGGCGGGCCAATTTTGGATGAGAATGTATCAATTTATAATTATTTATGTTTTCGATATTTAGGTACTCTCAGTTAATCGTAAAACTGGTTTAAGCAACCATGAAGTCACATACTGATGATGAAACTTCCAGACAACGTATATCGGTTTGCGATGTCACAGACTTCCTGTCATACTTTATTTTTTTGACAGAAAACTACTCAAAGTCAATTCTTGACAACTTTCGTAATTTTTCTTCTCTGTGTGAAGAAAAATCTGGGAAAAATTTAAGGAATGATATTGGTTTGTTCTCCTTCACAAGAGAGTAAAATGAGAGCGGAGGTTTTTAAACACCGCAAATGATATACATAGTCTGGTAGTTTCACCATCGATAAGTGTGGATTGTAGCTCATATCAAACTGACAGGGCCTAAAATAAGAAAAAAGGCAGTGACAAATTAGTTGGAGCACTTTAAAAAGATTTGAGGAGTTGTGAAGGATTAGATGAAAATAAAATTTTCGTAATTAAAAAAAAATAATAAAACAATGCCTCCGAATTTGAAATTTATTTGATGACAAAAATAAGAAAACCATTTGGCAGAGAATGAATCTTAGTAATTGTGCATTGAAATGTTTATTTACAGTAGGACTTTTATGTCATAGCAAAAATTTGCGTAGAGCTTCAAGTGATTATCCCAGTTCAGAATGATTTTGATGTAATTAATCAAAACCATGAATTTTGAATAAGTCAGGTAGTCAGTCATTATAACCATAACCCTTATTTTCATTCATTTCTGGAGAGTGACTTCCATGTCTAAGTACTTCTGCCGAAACATAATGGCAGATAAAGAGATTTTAATTCATCAAGACTTTACATTTTACTCCTAAGAGATTGATGGGCTACAGAAATCAAAATTAGTCAGAATACATTTACGTCAGCACAACTTATAACTTGATGTTTTAAATGATACAATTTTGTACCATAAATAATGATCATAAACATTTTGAGAACTTAAAAGTCAGCTTTGATCACTCCAGATATTTGGAGACATGTGAAGAGAATATATAGAATCCACAGAGTGACTAAGAATACGACAGATGCAACTCTTCCAATCTTGGGTCCACCGATTTCAGCCAGACCAAATGCAGGCAGTCTACGCCTGATGAGTAGGAGCGCCACTGCCAGAACAAAAGCAATTGAGAACAACAGAACACTGAATCCGAGAGCCCCTGCTGGTACCTTGAATTGCGAGTCCTGCGAAAGAATAAAAAAATATATGATGTCAAAATTTACTTTTCTTGAATTCGGTTCCATTCCCTATATCTATACTATAAGCTCTCAAGCCTCCTAATTTTGCGAAACTGGTAACGCTTAGTTCCAGCGTTCTACCGGGCCGATTTTTATGATTTTTGCGGCTATCGACGGGCAATTGTCTCTAGAGAAGCCAACTCTTTTCAGATTTTCAAAATATGGCCTAGGTTTTTTTATATTAAGTGGTAAAGTTGCGAATTCTCCCATTTAAACAATGTAAATTTATATTTTTTGTCATAGTTCGTTTGAGCGTTCTACCGGGCCGATTTCTAAGTTTTTTGCGGTAATCGACGGGTAATTGACCCTAGATGAGCCCGCTCTATTCAGATTTTGGAAATAGGACCCAGGTTTTTTTACAATCACGTTATAAAAGTGAGTGAATTTTCAGAATGCTCCGAGACTGCTACCGCTATGCGCGGGAGGATGCGCGGTGGTCGAGGAGGTTGCGCAGTAGCTGTGTAGCCTGCGCATCAGCTCTACACTTATCTACACAAGATTCGCCCCATCTGCCTCAGGTAGAGCGGTGGCCGAGTCGTCAAAGACGTCGGAAGCGTCCACTTGAATTATGGTGTGGGTTCGATCCCCGTCTCCCGAATCTCTTAATAATTACCTGATTATCAATGTTCGTTGTTTTACTGCAATATTTCATCAAGTAGTCATTCCAAAACGCGTCCTTTAGACTTCAAAAAAATGATTTTGTTTCTTTATTCATCAAAACCAAAAATTATTTCATTCTAAAAGTAAAGTATACCTTATATCGTAATTTTTTAGGGGAAAAAATAAAACTAATACCGATAGGAGGGTAAAAATAGGGCCGCGAAGCGGCCCATTGATGGCGCGGAGCGCCTTCAGGGGCGTAGCCCCCTAGTTTACACTAAGTCTGCTATGCGTTCTCAGGCATTCTCAAACAAGTCAAAATGAAGTTTTTAAAATCGACAAGCTGATGAATGGGAAAATAGCCTAAAATTCTCTTTCACAAGTTTTTAGAAGTTATTTCAACATGTTCCTCGGGGTCAGTGTGATTGACAACGGGCTCCAGAGGCATTGATCTCTAAAAAAAACCATTATTGATGGTAGAATCTTACTGGTCAGTGAAAAATAATGAGACTTATCTGTATGTAAAGTTTCTTCACCCAATTTCAACAAGCTTAGTGCCCTTGAGTAGTGTTGATGGCACCGCTCACTGTGCTAGTGCAAACCATCGCTCTGCCGAACTAAGGAAGAACGCCGTAAGAACATTTGAGAATTGCCAAATTTCCTTCGAAGAAATGTTTATTTTTGAGGAAAGTTATGAATATTTTTCCTTTATATTTTCAGAAAAAAATTACCTGAAAAATTGGGAGGAAAATTTTCATAAGTTTACCAGGAAATTCGCGTTTTATCAAAGGAAATTTGGCAACGCCTGAAGGTTCATACGGCGCTTTTCCTTAGCATGGCAGCACTGCTCTCGGCTTGAATTCCGAAACTTGAAGAATCTGCCTCCCAATATGTAAAGACTGAATCTCAAGACTAGAAAATGTTAAAAGTTTCTCAGTTCTTTTTATAAATACAGATATCTTTTGTGTAAAGATATAACTTACGTGGTATGAATGGTAGCCGGCAGCAACAAACCAAGGCATGCCTACACCCATCAAAACATTGACAGCAATACTGCCTGTGATGTGTATCAAAGCTCCGTCAGCAAACTTCTCATAAATTGTCACTAATCTACTGGCGAGGAGATCAGGGAGTGCCGTGAACAAAGCGACAACAGTGATTGCTGAAAGAGCAAGAAAAAATAACTTGGTCTCATGATTATGCAATAATTTAAAAACTTGAGCTATGAAAAAGGCAAAAACTTATGCCAAATAGAGAATTTTCAGGTGTCTGAAATTTGATGAATTACGTGCTTAAACGGAAACTACTGAGTGAACTGAATATGAGGATACCCTTGGTTCATGAATTGAACAATTATTGGAGAAGATGTGACAAAATTATCTAATCTGCTAAAATACATGTGTTTAAATGGGAAATGCCGCCAGATGATGTCACTTGACGGTGCATTTTCTCACTTTTAGATCTATTTTTATACTATTTCCCATATCAGAAAAAAATTATAAAAAATACTATGAAATCAATTTTTCAAGCACTTTCAGATGAAGCAATAAAAAATTTGCATGCAAATTCTCCATTGGTCCCAAAAGCAAGAGGATTTTTAACCAAATGGCTTCAAAAGTAGGTAGAAGTTTTTGTAAAGAGAATTACAAAATCAGGGCGACTGAGAGCAGCCAACTTTTGAAATATCAACTTCAATCACAAAAAACTGTAGAACAGGAAGATTCAAATCATTGGCTTGGGCTTGATTTCGGCGCTGTTTTTTTATTACAGTGTATCAGAGTTCTTGTTTATAAAGGTGAAGAAGTTCTAGGTCGAAGAGTAAGCATGTTCAATTTGTAGAGCCTATTTTCGTATGAATGAAAATTTTTCAGAACATACCTGTTATCGTATCATCTAGTCCTACTAGACATCCAAATATTGTAGCTAAGTCTCCAATAATAGCTGATAAGATACCAATTCCAAATAAGGAAACAAAGAAGCACAACCATCCTCCGAAAATGCCTGGTGGAGGGATAAGAGCAAAGAACACCTGAAAAATTGAGTAAAAATTATAACTTGCCACACCGACACAAGAATTATAGTGTCTATCATTGTTGAGTGGGCGACTGGACAAGGTCTGAACTAATAAAAAATGTCACATGATTTGTCTTTTTAAAATCTTACGCAAAAAACGTTTCACCCAACGGAAAATTAAGAAACCAACTCCTGAATGATATATTAACACATATTTTTCACACTGATCAAATGCACTGTATTTTGCAATTAAGAACTAAAATTTCTGGCTCATCCGTAAAAACACTAATGTGATTGGAGGAACTGATGGTACACGCGTTCTATGTAAACTGAGTGAGAATTTGCAGTTCCTAATTGCAAAATGTAGTCCAAATGGAAGTTAAATTACATAAATGCCAACTAAGGAGACACATTTGTCCTCTTTGTTAAAACCAGGTAATTAGAAAGTTAGAGTTTTTGATACAACTCATTTTTTGTCAATTTACATTTTCAAAGTTTATAATCTCGTGTTAATAGTCAAATACACAAATGCCAAAATTTGTATTTTTGCCTTTTGACCAATTTTGATTGTAAATACCTTTATCTTGTTTCGGAGTTCACTCCCAGACTTTTAGTGGTGTGATTTATTTTCCTTGTGAAATTTTTAAGAGGAATCATGATACATAGTACTTTAACTCATACCTTGCCTAGCGGTCCATTCTGATGAGAAAACTGGATCAACAATGTAAAATTTAATAAACTCAGAACATTTGATTAGTTAAGTCTTTCAATTACATACCTTCCAAAAGAAGGACAGGAAATGCATGACATAATCAAATGCAGTAGCGTTAGGAATGTCACCTCCGTTCACAGTCATGGCCGTTTTGATTTGCTCTCCCCAAGTTTCCGTATGAATACGAACGGCATCCAGATTTGTATTCGTTAAAACCATCAGTCTATCCATAACAGTGTTGAAATCTAAAATTTTGAAGAGATAAATATATAGGAGAACAATCACGGAAAGGAAAGGTAAAGTTTAAATTTTTTTAAAAATGATGCCTCTGTGTAAACTTCTTAAATGTGTACATGTATACTTTGGAACAATTTTTGAGGGAAAATGTGACAAACTGTTGTACTACATCCTTGGCTGTAAAAATTGATTGATTTACTATGAGTAGGAACAGCGTACTTGAGGGTTCAAATGCAGATAAGAGCTATGAATAAATAAGAGGAAAAAAATTAAAGAATGTGAGATTCCTCTTTACCATCATCATTAGTTATAGTAACTGCCACTCGATTAATATTTCCAATTCTGGCTCCTCCTGAAGGATCGAATAATTCAATTTCGAAGCACTCATCCTTTTCTGGGTCCATATCATCAATGATAGGAATTTCCAAGATTCGCTCCACCTGAATAAAAAATCAAAACTTCAGTCAGTTGAGAAGAGTTTGAAGATAATCCATAAATAAGGAAAACCTACAGTTCATAGTATTGCATTCAAGTGACTAACTATATTAACTTAAAGTTACCAAATATTAGCACCGATCACTCTTTTGAAAATGTTCCGGTGGGCAGAATATAAAAGTAAAAGCTGATGAAGATAAGAAATTATCTCACCAGTCATTTTGAACTCAAAAACTCGAATATAAAACGTACAAGGTTTCATGCCTTGCAGGTGTAAACTGAAGGTACTTTTTTAAATCACGATTTGCTTGAAGCAAATAAATACATACGTGAAGATTAAAAATTTTCATCGGCACAGAAAAGGATCTAAGGTTCTGGTTGGAAGATTCAGCGAATGGTAATAACATGGAAGAACAAATACGTACTTCTCGGTTTTTGAATGTGATTTCGCCCTCTCCTCCCTTGTAGTCTCTTCCAGAAATTGCAGATTTGTCAATGGTTCTGTACTTCACACTGATATCTCCGTCAGCACCACAATTCCTGCGTACCGGGATCTGAACAACACCTGCGCTCTCTTTTACAACAAATCCTCTTTTTGCAAAAGACAAAACACCAGGCTCTGAAAGAAAATAATTTCATTAAAAACTCAACTCATGAAAGAGGTTGTATGATTGCCAACTTGTGTACATTAATTTCACAATTGGACAAGCAATATTTTTACGATTATTTTCCTTGAAAAAATCAAAAATGAAAAGTAGGAACAACGAACTGCCTGATGAAAAAATTTGAATGATACGGCCAATGTGATGAAAATAAAATTTCCCTTACGGAAGAACCTTTCCAAATTCTTACCATCAAACTAAGATATCTTCTGAGAATTTTTGATGAAGCATTTTTTTTGGAGATAAATTTGTTTTACGGACAACATGGGTAGGATTGTAAATAAAATAGCTCTTGATGATTTGAAGAGATTTCCTCTTTAATCGATTAAAAACTTACTGTCATCGTCAATAATTGTAACTTCCATAATGGAGATTCGTCCAAGTTTGATAGGCTGTTTCCGAACATTGATCAAAGTCAGTCTAAGGAAAAATTCTTCATTTGGCTCCCATTTGTTATCATCAATGATTTCAACGGTAACCTGAAATAAGGTATCAAACATATCATATGATAAATACCTTAAATATAAAATTCATCTAAGAGTACTTCTAGCACCAGGTAAAATTTCTGAAACTAATGGCAGATACTGTGCTGAATACTCAGTTTCATAATAGTATATTGACAGTGAAACTCCCAAACCATTTATCTGGTTTGCAGTCTGCATAGAGTACATAGAGTCGTAATGTAAGTGGGAGAGCTGGCGCCACTTTTAAGCATTTTCCATGTCCCGAATTCTGAGACTCCTGTGTGACGCCGGGTCACTTTTTCGATACACAATCGATTGTTTGCGATACATGGGTACCCGGCCATCCGATGACAACAACAACAACAAAGGAGATAGGAATTACCACATATTCCACACCGCCATTTTGGATCGAAAATGTATCGAAAAAGCGACCCGAACTCGGCGCACACCGGGCTCGGAATTCGTTGAGCAGAACATGGCGCCAGCTCTCCCATTTACATTACGACTCTATGTACTCTATGGCAGTCTGTTAAAATACCCACTCCCATTTTATTTTTTTGAAAGAGAACAAATCATCATCATTCCTTGAAGTTTTCACAGAATTTTCTTAGCACGAGAAAGAAAAATCAAGGGAAGTTTTCAAATACATATTGACTTTGAATAGTTTTCTACTCAACAAATAAAGTATGACAGGAAGTCTGCAATGTCCCACACCAAGATTCGTAGTTTGGAAGTTTCACCATCAATATGTATGGTAAAAAGTATATATTTGCATATGAATTCGCTGATAATCGATCACTTCTTTCTCTCTTCTTCTTCTTTCTGAGAGGCTGACATTTATTTTTTTCAAGTTCAGGAAGATGAATGTAATACTTGGTATGAAAAACATCAGATCAGTTTTAAAAAACATGATATTCAAGGGAAAAAATTACTCTGGCTCAAAAACTATTAAAAATAAAATACACACCTGTTTTTCCTTCTCTCCAGGTTCAAACGTAACAATTTCTCTTAAAGCAACATAATCTTCCCCTCGGCGTGCTGTTCCATCTATTGTTTCAACTCTAAAAATAGATATAATAATATACAAAAGTGTCAAATAACAGATGAAACAGATGAGTGTAAGAGTTTCATCACTGAAATTTCTTTGAATATTTTTGTAGGAAAACATTTAACCTCGGTACTGAATCTAGGAAAAATAGAGAAAAAGTATTGAATTAGAATGATATGGACGCCATGGAAAAAGGCTGAATCTTGATTCTAAGAACATTACCTTGGAAGTGACAAAAGTAATGAGCAAATTTCAAACGATAGGAGTGTAATGAATTCATTTCTGTTAAAATTTTGAGAGATATGTGTTACATCTGAATACATCAGCTGTGATTTTAAGTTTGATTATAGGCATGTAATCGATTACTAAGTCTGTCTTTAGTCAATAAAAACTTAGTATAATTAGCTGATTATTGTGACATTAGTTACACAAAACTTACCTCACTCTAACTTGGGGTTCCAGATTACCGTGACGCCAAAGAGTGACATTAAATTTACCAATGTTTTCTCTTACTGCGACAGTCGCTGCATGGAATTCAATGACGGAGTGTGTATCTAAATCTGGTAGAGGTGGTGCTTCACCAACAGTTGGGGTTTCAGGATGGCTGTTCATAATTTCGTAAACCTGGATGAGGAAAGAATACCTTCATTAAAAAAAAAACAATTACATACAGCCTACTCATTGTGGGCTGACAATGGAGTCACTAAGTTGGAAAAAAACTCACCATCTTTTTTCTGAAACTCTTTTCTCGACCATTTTCAATCAACTTGACTATTCTTATCACCATTCTCCTACAAGAAAGTGATTCTAGGCTTTGACTGCATCTGCTCTGTTGCGTTGGAAACTATGCATGCTAGGTATCAAATTAAATCACTCAAGTTGGCCACTTTTCATAAAAATTGGACAGCATGTTTTCCAACTATACAATTTATTATTTTAGTTGCTTCCCAGGTTTAGCTCTCCCATGGCCCAGAAAAAAATACTTCCAAAAAAGCTCCATCTTTTATCAATTTTAATATTTGGCATGTTACAATTAGGTTGACAAATAGCGCCCTAGCATTGCTGAAGGGTTTGAAATACAGAAGCTAGTTGGAGCTGTTATCATTGAAAAAGGAGTGTTTTTCTTCCCAGCTTCGTGGCGCTCCAATCTCTGTAATCTTGACATGAATGTGGGATAAAAATTTGTTTGAAGTCTACTTCATTTTTAACTTACAATTTTTTTTCAAATTTTCAGCCATGATATTGTGATAATACAACAAAACAAATCATGGTAAAGGCTACTGTTTCATAATTGTTATCATTTATTTTTAATGATGAAACAAAGTTTTCTTCCATAACTTAATCTCTTAATGTTGCGTAGTTCATTCAGAATAAGTGGATAAATTTAAAAAGAACAAAAATAAATTAAAAAATAGAACTAAAAAATTAAAAAATAAAACTCCAGAGTGAAAGATCAAATCAAACTAATGAATTTATTATACCTGTTTCAATTTGTCATTTAAAACTGGTTCCATTCGCCGGCCTCCTGATATGGAGCGAACAGCTCCAATTCGATACCACATTGCAGTGTGGTGCTGCGCATTCACCATCCTGTATGATAACAAACATTATTTTGAGTATATACAACTTAATGGGTTTCTTTGTTCTAACAGTGTACTAGAGTTACATACAGAATAAAATTTTAAATTTCTTGTCTTCCAAGAGACAAGACTTCTTGCTTTTTTTATTTAAAAGAGCACTCACAGAGTATCTGAGGTGTGCAAAATTTTGGAAATAAAAATGAATCGACTTTACTAGATTGTACTATTCCTAAAGGTATTAGACTCACTTTTTCAAGTATTGGCCCAAACAATTTGGATTTAATCAATAATTGTTAGCAAACAAGACATCAGGTCAGCTCACAACTTGTCCAATCGATGATCCTATCAAATACAAAACAACCGAATTGTGTCTAATTCATAGTCAAACTTTGAAATGGAAAATAAAAATGCTACAAAACGTGAAAGTTGGCAATTCTTCAAATGTGAAATACGCTCAGAGCCACCATACGATTATTTTTGTCATTCAATGACATTTCACTGGAGTTTTTCTCTTGAGCCGAAAATAGAGGACAGATTTGAAAAAAAAACAACTGTTATGGGATTATATTTTCCCATGACACCCTTGAAAAATGTTTGTAATATGTACATCAGTACTAAAAATATTAAAAATAAAGGAAACATACTTGGCAGCGGCTAAAACAGCAGCATCTTCATCTGTTAGGCCAGGATATTTTT
This sequence comes from Bemisia tabaci, assembly GCF_001854935.1. Classification (NCBI taxonomy): domain Eukaryota; kingdom Metazoa; phylum Arthropoda; class Insecta; order Hemiptera; family Aleyrodidae; genus Bemisia; species Bemisia tabaci. Next base: position 1,091,400 of record NW_017547090.1, read on the forward strand.
TAACTTCCTTGACGAATTTCACTAAATTTTCTCTGTCCAATTTTCCTTCTCTGAAAAATTCACTCGCACATTCTTGGGCTTTACTTCCAACTGTAACAACATACATTATTTCACTTGTAGTATTGATAATTATTTTTCCAGGGACATAGGATTTTCTCTTCAAAATAACAACAGAACACTTAAGAAACAGACTTACCTACTGAGTTCTTTGGAAATCTAAAATGTGTGATTAAGTCATACAAAATATAAATTTTTCTTGAACTAAGTGCTCATTAAAGATGTTGTTTTGGACTAAGAGCTCACTGAGGTTGAATACTGTGAGCTCGGGAGAGGATCAGGATGAAAAATGGGAGTGAATAATCAAAAAACGTGAATTTTTACTTCATTTTCATCAATCTCAAACCGTCAACTAAGTGCATGAAAGTACGCAAAGTACAAGAATTTGATTTTTAGAAAAGTTAAGTACCAGCGTCCTGGATTCAACAACTTTCATTTTAAATCATTTTACGGCAAGTCATTTCTATGACAATCTAGGCAAGTACACTGGGAAGCTAGAAACAAAAAGCGGAGGTAAACAAGCAGAGTCCTATACTCAGAATGAGGCTAAAAAAATGACCTGTTTGGATTTTCATTGAGGCAACCTATCAAGAATTAGAGATAAATTCAAGACATCATTTACTTACAACACAAGGTAACGAACATTTCAAAAGATGTAGTTAGGGCTATTGCAGTTAAATGAGTTTTCGTTTGTTATTTATTTTTCATGTACTCACATTTTACGTAGAGTCTTGCACCCATAACGCAAAACCTCCCACACAGAAAAGAAAAGAAAGTCTCTGATACTCTTCGGTAGCACACTCTAACTAAAAAGCAAGATGCAATGGTAACTTACTACCTTGTGGTAACTAAAACATTAGCCCCTAGTCTTTTATTTGGAATGATTGTACACACCTCTTTCATCCTTCATTGGGCCCAGTTCAAGCTGCCGTTTACTGCGTCCAGGGCGGATCATGCCCAGACCGCACCAACCTTTATCGGCAAAGAAGGCAAAAATCGTCAGAACTGGGAAGAGGATCATTGTCACAGCAGCCTCCCATAATTCAACAACATTCGGCGAGATGAATCGCAGAATGATCAGCAACCAAATGTACGCGAAGAAACTGAAGAGGAGAGTTACAAAAAACACCTGGAACATGAGTAACATATACAGTTGGACTATTTTACATGTATTGACAATTCAAATTATTAACTTTTGATTAAATAGACGTTTCGCCGACCTTACAGTGTCATTATCAACTGCTGAAAGAATAGAAAAAAAATTAAAACTAAAATTAAAAATATGTTTAAAAATCTCGGCAATTACATAGTGATATGATTTAATTGCAATGATCAATGCGATTGATTGATTGACAGAGTAATAGGTCGTCGGAACGTCGTCCAATTGTTTTACATGTTAGTTTTTTACCTTGCTTCCGTGATTTTCCCCTGTTTCTCAATTTTTTCTGATATCTAGGGGCTCGTTCCCTGAGAGAAAACCGGAGTTTCTTCCCACTTCCTCAGGATTTTAATAGAGAAAAACTATAGTACATGTATGATTCTCTGGAGTTCCAGACATGAATATCGATTTATTTTCTCATCTTTCAGCCGATTCTTCGGCGCAAATTCGAATTTTTAACTCAATCATCAAATCTCTTTATATACTATTTCCCATTTGAGGGGCTCGGAAGACAAGGCGCATGAGTGCAGTTTTTGCTATTTCGAGAAATACGTGCTTGATGTTCCGAAATTTCATGGATCCTTATGGTGGTTTAAACTGACTTCATGATGCTTAAAAATTGGAATTTGGGAGCGAATTTTTCACAGAGTATGCATTAAAACTAGTTTTACTTGAAATAATTGACAACTCAATTTTTTCAAAAACTGCACTCATGCAACTTGTCCTCCAGGCCCCTCATTCAGAAAAGCCCAAAGCCCAAAAAATACTGTGGAATCAGCTCTCCAGGCACCCTTAGATGAAGGGATAAAAAATTTGCAAGCAGATTCTCCGATCCCTGAACCTATCTGGAATAGATTCCCTGATTTTTCCGAAACTTCCCCTGGAGAATATCAGTTTCCCGGTTTTTCTCGGTTCTAGATACCACACTGGAAAAAAGAAACACATTGGATCTAGAGTCCAGACTCTTGAAAACATTGACAAGAAAAAGGACTCTCGATTCAATCAGATTTAAGCTTAAATCAAAAGGAAATCCGCTCAAATTAAGAGGCTTGGTTCTTGATTTAAGCTCAAATCTGATTGAATCAAGGGTATTTTTTCTAATCGATGTTTTTAAGAGTCTGGACTCAAGATCCAATGTGTTTTTTTCCAGTGAGAATAGAGAATTTGCGGGTGTCTGAAATATTATGAATTTCGTGTTTGAGTCAAAACTACTGAGTGAACTGAACACGAGGATACCCTTGGTTCCAGTGTCCGAAACTCACAGGCGCCTACGCGCCAAATGCGCCTAAAAAATCGGCCATGACGCCTAAAAAATGAAGGCTCTGCGCCAATGTGGCCCCTAAAAATTGAATTTTCTGAATTTTCAAATTAGGTGATTATTCGAAATTTTTAGCACTATAAGTGAAAGTTTTTTAGAGTCTGGACTCTATATACAATGTGTTTTTTTTTTCCAGTGCATGTCCTCACCTTGAACCTCTGGATCCTGCGGATGTCCCCGGCGGGGAGAGCGAGCATGCAGACGCTGGTGATGATGAGGAGGTTGAAGGCTGCGGACCCGACGATGGTTCCCGGCCCCAACTTCCCGGACTCGAAGTGGTGGCCGACGATCTCGACGACGGAGATGAGGATCTCGGGTGCCGAGGTCCCTAGCGCCATGAGCGTCAGGTTGGCCACCGTGTCGTTCCACACCCGCACTTCGATCACCTCCGGCTCGTCTTCCTTCAGGTTCGTCTCCGGCTGCGGACCGTCCTCCACCGCGTTGTAGCTCCCGTTCTGCTGCTCATCAAAAGTCAAAATAACAAGAAATTAAAAAAATAATAATAATACATACATACAAGTAGCTTTACAGCACTCCCTCGCGCTCTACGACTCCTAACCTCCATACTGCTCTCTTTCGAACCACAAATCTTGGGGCATCGAGCACCTTAACAATTCCGCTTCAATCCCCTTCCTCCAACCTTTCATTGGGCGCCCTCTGCGCCTTCTCTCAGGAGGGCGCCAATCAAGGATCTTCGGCAACCTGTCTCCTGCCATTCTCTGGACATGACCATACCAAATGAGTTGTTTTATAAAATATATTATTATAAATAGTATATATTATATTTTTATATATAATATATTTTTAAATATTTTTAAATTATTATAAATAATAATAATACATCTTCGATAATTTACGAGAAAAGACACAAACGAAAAAAATTGCGGGACATAGGGACAAGAGGTCCAATCCCTCTTCCTCTTCTTTTTTTCCTTTTCATTTTGTGTGTCATCACGCACTGTTTGACGCAATGCGTGAAGTATTCATGCAGTCTTGTAGGCGTTATGCGTTTCACGCCGACCGCTGCTGAAAGACTTTCCTGAAAAATCGTATTTTAAACCGAAAAAATCGATTAAATCGCATCGATTATAATGGATTCGATTAATCGAGTAATTCGATCACTTCCTTTAAAATCGAAACGACATATTTTTTGCTACTCGAATGTATTAACAGGGCCGAATTTACCTACTTGCCGCCCATGGGCCGTCTGTATTTTGCCGCCTTCTTCTCATTCGCTTTGAAACATCAATAAAAACCATCAAGTGAACGTGCCGGAGTGGGGGGAGGGGGTGAATAAGACGTGTTTACTCGTGTTGGACACATTTTTTGCGAAAGCCCTGTCAGCACTACTAGCAAAATTTCACGGAACTTTGCGCGAAAGTTAAGTTCCGTAAACCTATCTCTGTGTGGACAAGGTCATCCATCTATAAGAAATGAACGAAAAAATTATGAAAGAGCGAACATATGTGGTTTAATAATTTTAACTTCCGCCGCCGCGCTCATTGCACTCTGGCGCAAAGCGTGAAGTATTCATGCAGTCTCGTAGGCGCTATGCCTTTCACGCCGACCGCTGCTGAGCTGAGGCTGAACGCAATGTGTTTGACGCAATGCTTGTAGTATTCATACAGTCTTGTAGGCGCTACAATGAGTTACTTGCCGACCGCCGCGCCGAGAGCTTCTCCTTTTCATCCTAAGTCCTCGTCATCATTGCTTTCTGCGCCGCGCCGCCGTTACGGGCCAACTTGTGTGTTTAATTTCTCTTAACTTGAATAATTAAAGGTGCTGTCTCTTGCATCACCGAAAGACGATACAATTAGAAATTACTATACTCTGAGGAAATGAGAGATTTTGTCGCCTTTTCTCGTTTGTAATTTTTTTATACCTACACTTGAAAAAATTGCAAAAACTGCTGCAACGGGCTGCAGCCCATGTGGCCCCCCCTAAATCCGGCCCTGTGTATTAAATTGGCGCATGAACCAAGTTTTGGACCAAGATTTTAGTAAACTTCACCTTTTTTTCTTATCTTGTAAAGAGCAAATGTTAAGCCTTCGTAATTTCCGATTTTTTAAAATCGAATTTCGAGAAGTCGATTTTCCTCACGATTTAGATCGAAAGGATTTCGATCGAGATTTAGATCGAAAGGAGGATTCTGGGCGGATTCTCGAAATCGAATCCATTGGATTCATCGATTTTCTCGAAAAAATCCCCAACGCTGAGTGCTGAGCGGTGATTAGCCTGGCAGGCGAGTCTGCGTGAACCAACTAGAGCGTTAAAATTGCTGTGCATTATTCTCGAGTCGAGTTATTTCGCGATTCGTTGTCTCTTGGCGCTGCAGTCGGCGTTTATCGAGTCCAGTTCCCGTTCCATGAGCCAAGATGCACGGCTTGCAACAATGTTCCCGATCCCATTTCGTCTATAGTCGTCTTCAACGGACCCACGATTCCAGTGGGTCGATTGTTGCGTCGATATCGAACGACATCGATCGATAAATCCCTATCTTAACAACGATATATATCGATCAAGGTCGCATTCAATAACGATTCAACAATCTAGCCACAGCTCAGGGACACGTGTTATAGCATCGTGACATAGCACAGTGATCCCTTTAATGAAGTTAGGGATGCCATTCCGACCAAATCTGGGAATGAAGGGAGGAGCGTCAATCTCGGAAAATGTCCTGAATAAAATAGGAATGATCTAATCTGCTAAAATACGTGTGCTTAAATAAAAAATATCGCCAGATGACGTCACTAGGCGGTGCATTTTCTCACTTTTAAATCTATTTTTATACTATTTCCCAAATGAGAAAAAAATTATAAAAAATACTGTGAAATCAGCTCTCTGGGCACTTTCAGATGAAGCGATAAAAAATTTGCATGAATTCTCCGTTGTGTACAGAGACAAGAGACCCTCCACTAGTATCTTAACCCTGGTGGAAGCTTTAACTTTCGGGATTTGAGCATTCTACTGTTGACTTACCTACATGGTTGATGATTGACAACGTGTTGGCAGTTTCGTTTTGCAAACAAGCCGAAGTTTGGGAAACTTGTTTGGCTCATTACATCACCCAAAGCTCATCATCCACCATATAGGTAGGTCAACAGCCGAAGTTAGGGTGATGACTGTTGCTCCCGTATAATTATCATAAGGAATTGTTGAATCCCCAAAAGTAAAAGCTTCCACCTGTCGCCAAGAGGCCAGTAGAGGGTCTCCTGTCTCTGGTTGAGTATAGGAGGAACTAACCTTCTTGCCCTTGGCAAGTTTGGAGAGGTAGACCTTGCGGGTCTTGCTGGTGATCATCTCGATGGCGGACATGAAGACGTCAGTGACGATGGCGACCCCGATGAAGCAGTAGAGGAGGGCCAGGAAGTAGAGGGTGGCGCGGAACTTGAGGTTCCAGAGCCGCTCGTCGACCAGCGGGAGGATCAGACCGGGCCCGCACACGTCCGGCGGGCCCCACGGGTAGTGCGAGACGTTATGCCCCGTCATGGCTCCCCAACCCTGAAACACCAATTTCAAATTACAAACCAAAACCTAGAATTACAAGGAGCATAGGATAACTGTATGAGCCGGGACCTTGGACCGCACGAACACCAGTGGGCTGATTAATGAAATTGATAGACGAAGCTAGACAACCCTGGTAAAAATTGGCAGTAGAATCTGTGTTCCAAAATACCATAGACCTAAAGCCGGCTGTAAGATTTTCAATAGCTTCTATAGCCAGATGCACAATTTCTTATAGCCATTTATAGCCGATGGCGATTAAGCAACAGCCAGGCGATAAAGTGTGTGCTAAATGTTACTAAAACGGATGCTAGGACTTGTTGAGTTTTTGGACTACCGCTCTATTTTCGGGCCGTAGTATCTTGATTTATTTTGCGCGGAAAGCTTTTCAAGGATGCCTGCCATTCGTAATATGTTGGAGCGCTTTCAATTTCGTATGATACTGTGCAATACCTCTGGTGTGAAATAGTTGCTTCAAGCGACGTGGCACGCTGCGGCGCGGCGGGCGGGTAGCCAGCGCGAAGAGCGCATTAGCGCCTACAAACCTAACAGGGATACTTCAAGCATTGCGCAATGCGTGAAGTATCCCTGTTAGGTTTGTAGGCGCTAGCGCGCGCTTAACTCTGGCAGCACGCCGCGCCGCTCCGCTCTGTGTTAGGCTCCATTATATAAGCTCGCGGAGTCAGCGTTTTTCAACCCATGATTTTAAAATGTTTGCACATCCTGTATGGATTATTCTCATTTTAATTGATGAAAAAAAATAAGTATTAAAGGAAAATATAATGTGTGTTTTGTAGATATTATGGCGGTTCCGTTATAAAACTTAATGATTTCCAAAGCGCACGAACTTCTACACAATTTCTTATAGCCTTTTATAGCCGATGGCGATGAAGTGTAAAACCCGGCGATAGGAGCTACAGCCCGGCTGCATACTTTTTTTATCGCTTCTTATAGCCCGGCTATATGATTTGTTCCGCTTTCTACAGCCAGCTATATGATTTTCTATTGCCTTCTTTAGCTGGCTATAAGAATTCCTATGGTATTTTGAAACGCAGCTCCTATCGCCAATTTTTACCAGGGAAAGAAGACATGGCGAGCATGGAGCGATCCTATTGGTTGAAATGGGTGGTTCGTATACTGCCGTGCTAGGGAAAAACCGGTAAACCAGAGAAACGCGCAAGCTCTAAAAAGTACGTAAGGAAAACTTGTCCGGCAACAAGTAAGCTGCAAAATTCGTGAACTTTGTCCACTGCCTACACGGTATCACAGGATGTCAGGATCCTGTCGGGCGGCTATCAGATGAGACACTCACACTTACGCACTTCAACGCCTAATTCCTTGCGCGCTTTCCTTACTATGATTAATATGATGTTTGCGCGCTTTTCTAACACTGCCTTTTTCTGAATTTTCCCCTCTTTGCGCGTTTTTATAGTGCAGCCGGCAAAACGCCGTATAAACCTTCAGGTGTTGCCAAATTTCCTTTGATCAAACACGACTTTCTCGGTAAACTTAGGAATATATTTCTTCCGATTTTTCGGATAATTCTGTTCGCGATCTCACCCAAAATTCCTGAAAATTTCAGGGAAAAATATTCATAGTGTTGGGGGTTTCAGCAGTGGCGTGTGGCGTGACGTGCTTTGCGAAAAATCGATTTATCTGCGATTTAAACATATGGAAAAATATCGATAAACAGGGTGTTCGCAACAAACGCCTTGATAATCGATCTTTTGCCATATTTTCAAATGGGGAAAAAACCGAACATTCACGCCTCACCTTGGGTTTTAAGTTCAAATTGCCCTGATCTTCTCTGACTTTAGGTACAAAAGGAAAATAAATCCTTGACTACGCGCGATCTTCTGACTTCTCTACGTTGAATCGACGGTGGGCTACGAACTAAACACGCCAAAAAGCGCCCACACCCTTCTGCCGGTTCCTATAAATAATGATGGGGCGGGGGGGGGGGC
>NW_017547090.1:1099773-1138540 GCF_001854935.1 Bemisia tabaci
CGAGGGGAGAGGGGGGGAGAGGGGGGGGGAAGGGGGGATATCCAAATTGGTATCATTCACGAACGAGACGCCACCACGGTCAAGGCCGCTATTACACATCACGATCCATCGTTGCAAGATTAAAATTCTTGAGGCGCGTGTACATGAGCGGAATTTCGGCGAAAGGCTTTGATGCACTTTTTGAACCCGATAAACAGGATTCCAGTCCACGGAGAAAAACGTCTGAGGACTCAGTTCTGTTATTTACGGGCAACATTTGCATCCATTTACTTCTAAACCTACCTCCGAGCAGGGAATTTACGTCAACCGTCTCGGGTTTCGAGGGGCTGCCTAGGACTCAAGAAAAATGGAAATTGGTGGAATGGCGGAATTTGTAAACAGACGCGGCTTAAAATAATTGAAAGAGTTGTTTTATTTGTTTGTATCGTCTTAAATGTCACTGAAATTACATTCAAAGAAGGGTGCATACTCAATTATAATGCGAAACGGGTCTTATTCGATTATTTTTTTTTCTACCTTCAACATAGACAAAGAAAAGGCGAAAAGAAAAATATTTATCCCGACTAAAGGTAACAAAAAGTCAAGAATTAGACCTAGCTCTCGAGGGATTTCGATTACAAAAGTTCCGACTGTAAACTAAGTGAGAGTGAGATCGAATAGTGGTCTATAGGAAGTGTTGATGAGTCAATCGACTGACCAACCCCCTAAACATTTTAAGAAAAAAAATCCCTAAAGTTCACAGAATTTCCGATTTTACAAATCCTAAGTTTCCTAGATCTAGGTATTGCAAGTGCAAATATTAGGGAAAAGTATTTCAAATAACATCAACGAAAGTGAACTGCACAAATAGTTGGAAATAGTTTTCAGTATTCGCAAGCATTTTGGGGTGTTCCTTGGGGTTCAAAATGGATTCTCGGGAATATTTTTGAAAAATTTAATCATGGGTTATAATACCGCGTTGTGTTATCATTTCGCCATTGCTCATCTTCTGTTTTTTCCTGGCAAGCCGCAAGTGTAGCAAATAGTTTTGACTTTTGGTTTGTTATTTGACGAGGACGAGGTGCGTGATCACATTAAGCGTTACAAAAATGTCAAAGTAATTTGTCCGTAAAAATAACTTCAGGTTTCAGCAGGCCTTGTTGAAAAATTAGCACCTCTGTTGTTTTCAACGAACCATTAGCTTTTTGACGGTTCTTTTCGGTAAAGAAGCTGAGTATTTAATTATGAACCACCACTTCCAGCAGCAGTGGCGCTGAAACATGACCAGGATTTAGAGACACGCAAACGCGAGGTGATATAACCGATTGATATGATACACATTATAATTTGTTTTTGACAGGGATTACCAGAGTTCAATTTTGAAAGAAAATGACGATCTCAAGGACTATTTTGCTGCGCTGAAACAATAACTCTATGGACGAATCATCGCTGTTGGCTTAATGACGACACATTAAGAGACAGGAATTCATTTAACATTTCACAAATTAACACATATGTCTTTGCACTTCAGAGCAGAGCTGGAAAACTCGTTAGGATTGAGAATTTGACATTTATACATGTATCACCATCTCTATGGAATCTTTTCAAAATTTATAGAATAAATTATAAAACGGTTAGGCAATAATTCGTACACACGCGAACACTCAGTAAACAATAAATATGATTAAAAATTACCAGCGTCTTATAGCAGTGAATAAAAAATTTACATTTTTTAAAATTATTTACGATAACAAATTTTAAAAAAATAGCAGAAACGTTGTTATTTAATCAGGCGAAGTTTCTCATTTTTCGATTCTTCTCTGATTTGTATTTCTTTTTTTACCTCTTATAAAGTTAACATTGGCGCATTGTGTTCAATTCAAAAACGACCCATTTCTAAAAGTTTCCTATCGCTTAATCCCAAGACAAAATAAGCAAAATCTTCGGTTCTACTCTCAGTCTGCGATATCTTAGCAACGTGCAACAGTAAATATTTTAGCGAGTCATCGGTTCCATTCAATCTTTTGTTCATTTTCTTCACTTTGTGTCGATAGGACGTTTCCGAAGTGAACAAATTTTGAGACATAATTCAGTGGCGTGGCGTGCTTTTGCGATACATCGATCGATCTGCCATTCGAACCTATGGAAAAGGATCGATAAATAGGGTGTACGCAACAAACACCTTACACTGAAAAAAAAGCTCCTGGCTACAAAGCCATACCGTCCGTTCCGGGCTCAGAGGCCGGAAGTTCCGGGTGCTGGAGCCGCAGCTTCGATTGCTCCGGGTGCTACGTCCGGGATTTTAGGCCTCTGAGCCCGAAACGCGGACGGTAAGTCTATATAGCCCGTAAGTACGGCTTCCACGGCTGGAGATTTTTTTTCGGTGTAATAATCGATTCTTTTGCACAGCTTCAAATGGGGAAATATCGATAATCGATCATTCACGCCTCGCCACTGGTAAAATTAACTGGTTTTAAAGAGTATCTAACCGAAGCACTTCCGATTATAGCCCATTTTCGTTTTTTGATCTCCCAGCTTGGGAGTCGTCCTTAGAGAACAATCCTACACAACTAAATATAAGTGTCTTGATAAAGGTCAACCGAGTCCTGTATTCCAATTTAAAAGCTTCGCTTGCTCGCTCGGAGATTTATGTCATTTATCGCACGAGCCTGAAGCGCTACGAACATTTCCGGCTTTGCTCGGGCAAAAGAATTTAGAGACACGGGCAGATGATAAACAAAATGACTCAAAACGCCCACCGCATTTTCTCACACGAGAACAACGAAACAGTGGCGTGGCGTGCTATGCGATATATCGATTGGTATGCCATTTAAACCTACGGAAAAGGATCGATAAACAGGGTGTTCGCAGCGAACACCTTAATAATCGATTCTTTACCATAGGTTTAAATGACAGAACAATCGATACATTGCAATTCACGCCACGCCACTGCAACGAAAGAGCATTGGTTCCCGGAGAGTTATGACGTCTTCATCGCCGTATCGAATTGATGATGTCGACCGCTTAACAGTGGCGTGGCGTGCTTATCGATATATCGATTGATCCGCCATTTAAACCTATGGAAAAGTATCGATAAAGAGGGTGTTCGCAGCGAACACCTCAATAATCGATTATTTACCACAGCTTCAAATGGGGAAATATCGATGGATCGCAAAGCACGCCACGCCACTGCCGCTTAAGTCCAAACCACGTATCTCCGTTCGCGACTTTGCCGACTTCAAGTCATACTTAATTTTTTTTTCTATAGTGAACTAGTCAACTTAATTTCTTGAGAAGTTTCTTGATTTTTCTTCTACATTAGCAGAATATTCCGTGTAAATATCAAGCTGCATACGGTTAACTTGTTCCTCCTCGAAAAAATAAAGTAGAGGCAAAGATTTTGAAACACCGCAACGAAGATACGTGGTTTCGCACTTTAACCATCGATATTCTCATGTTACTGAATACTTTTGTGACCGCCGCGCCCACGAGAACCCGTAGGCCCAGTAGAGGTTCAAATGCGCGCTTTTCGTTTGCTTCCTTTTTTCTAACCAGTCGTTTAAGTCTCTCCGTCGGTTCATTGTCGGTCACAAGTGTGACAAGCGAGGATAATCCATCGAAACAGATGTCGATGCTTTCGGATTTCATTGAATAAAATTACTGATAACAACCTCATTTAACGCCTCTTACATGAAATTATTCGTCCCTTTGCTCGTTATTTAGGCCTGAAAGAGAACGTTCGAGATATCACAGGTGCTGCATTATTCCAAATGAATAAGTCGGTTAAAAAACGAACCAAATCCGAGAAATTCAAACATTTATTTTCTGCGAAGAAATGCTTTTCAGGTTCCAAGTTCAAACGTGCACTTTTCATTTACCTCCTTTTTTCTAACCAGTCGTTTAAGTCTCTCCGTAGGTTCATTGTCGGTCACTAAAGTGACGTGCGAGGATAATCCATCGAAACAGATATCGATGCTTTCGGATTTCATTGAATAAAATTACCTACTGACAACGACCTCATTTAACGCCTATTACATGAAATTATTCGTCCCCCTTAGCTCGTTAATTACGCCTGAAAGAAAACGTTCAAGATATCACAGGTGCTGCAAATGAATGTGTTCCAAATGAATCTGTTGGTTAAAAAACGACCCAAATTCGAGAAATTCAAACATTTATTTTCTGCGAAGAAATGCTTTTCAGGTTCCAAGTTCAAACGCGCACTTTTCATATACTTACGTCCTTTTTTCTAACCAATTGTTTAAGTCCCTCCGTAGGTTCATTGTCGGTCACAAGTTGACGTACGAAGATAATCTGTCGAAACAGATATCGATTCTTTCGGATTCCATTGAATAAAATTACTGACAACAATTACCTCATTTAATGCCTCTTACATGAAATAATTCGTCCTTTTTCTTTACCCGCTAATCATATAGGCCTGAGAAAAAATGTTCAAGTTATCACAGGTGCCGCAAATGAATGTGTTCCAAATGAATCTGTTGGTTAAAATACGACCCTAATCCGAGATATTCAAACAATTAATCACTGTAGAAGAATGCTTTTCAGGTTCAAAGTTTAAAGGCGCATTCTTCATTTACTTTCTTTTTTCTGACCAGTCGTTAAAGTCTCTCCGTAGGTTCATTAATGTGGACGGAATATTGTGGACTAGTTGTTGTATCGTACAGCCAAGATGTAATTCTGAAACTAGTGAATCAGTATTTTGTCGAAATGTATAATATAGCTCTCAAGAAAGCCGATAAATCAATATCTTTTCCCCAGTTAAAATAAGATGGCTGATGTTCCAAACACCTATTCTCTGTTTAAGACGTTGCAGACTTTCGGTCATATTTTGTCTTTTCTGTGGAAAATTATAAGGTAACTTAATTTCTTGAAAACTCCCTTAACTTTTCCTCTCTGTTAAAAGAATAATCTGTATACATTTCAAGCTATGTAGACGGCTAGTTTCTTTTTAAGGAAACAAATAGGAGCTGAAATTTTTAAATACTGCAATGGAGATACCTGGTTTCGCACTTTAGCCATCGACATTAGGGATCACGAAAATGCTCATCCCTCTGACTTGAATGAAAATGCATTCTTGAGACAAGATAGGATATATTTATTTCAACAAAAGGTAAGACCTTTTCATGTTTAATTCTTCGAGGCGCGTCTCAAATCATGCGAACAAAAATCCTCTGTTTTAACCTTTCCTTGCATCTAATGGTTCTCATGTTTACTTGGCCAGCTTTCAAGAAGTGCCTGTAGACTCCTGGCCGCCTTATTCTCGTATTGTCTAATTGTGCATAAATACCAGTTTTATTGCTTATATTTTTACATTGATTCAGTCAGTAGCCTCAAAAATGTGGCTACCGTCACCGCCTAACGACAGACACCGCTGCCGATTTATGCTTTAATTACCGGAATCGTTCCTCTTTTTTGAGATTTGTTCGAATCATTTTTCCGAAAGATGGCAACGGCCACTGGCTGGTGGCTACGACCTTACCTTGTCAAATCTCACTCGGTAGCCTTGTTTTGAAGTGTTCCGTTGCTCGACTGTAATAAAACTCACTGAGCTTTTCCCTCAAATTTTATCATCTTAACGTCGCTGTTTAATGACTGTATGGGCCGTGATTCTTCACGTTTAGGTCAACCTGAATTTCGGTGCCTTTAAAGTTGGGAGAAAAATCATCTTTATTGTGATCGAATACAAATTGGATCGCAGAAATGAACCAAGCCACATCAGCTATTGCCAAATTTAATCGGACATTTCAATTTTTCACAACAGAACGGTTGTGCTGATTTCTTTGAAAATTTCGAGGAATTTGCTTCGCATTATGAAGGAAATTCACTGGTATTCTCACAAAAACCCGCACAACCATTTTCATGTAAAAAACTAAATTGCTCAATTTAGTTTGGCAATAGCTGACGTAGCTTAGCTCCTTTCTGCTTAAACCGGTCCAATTATTTAACCTGTCAGTTCGAATCTCGAAGTGAAAAAAATGTTTGAAAAAAAATGCAAACTGATTTGAGCCGATTGTTTCAGTGATTCGAACTTATTTTGGTGCATATTGTCGATAAATCTTAATGAGATTCACGAACAGTGGTGCCAAAGTTTTCGCTTCTTTGACCCGAAAATTGAAGAGATTGAAAACTTCGCTGAGTCGTTTCATAACTCGTTTCATTAGGTCGTATCATAACTCCAGATATTCGCTAGTGTTATGTGAGGTGAACAAAATGTTTTGAAAAACAAACTGATAAGGAATAGTAAGAAAAAGTGCGCGTTTGAGCCTAAAATAAAAAGCATCCTTTACAAAAAATGAATGTTAGAATGCCTCGGATTTTGAATCGATGTATCTCTTTCGATGGATTATCTTTGTAAGTGGCATTAATTGTGACGGAACGCACAATTATGTCGGAACGCTGACCTTGAAATCTTGAAAAAAGTGCTAAAGGAAACCCCCCGAAAAGAGCTTCATTTCCAAAGTTGAACTCATGAATGCTACTCAAGTTTTGCAAAAAAATGTCCTATTTATGATGCTACTAAGAGGTTGTTTCTACTAAGAACTTTGTTCTTAAACCTCTCATGTACAAAGTAAATTATATAGGACCTCCTCAAGGATAGATAGTGGCAAGGCGTGAAGGATCGATTTTCGATATTTCCTCATTTGAATAAGTCGTGGTAAAGAATCGATTATTATGAGTGTTCTTTGCAAACACCTTGTTTGTCAATTCTTTTCCATAGGTTTAAATGACAGATCGATCGATATATCGTATAGCACACCACACAGTGGATCGAGTCAATGGGAGAGGTCAGACAATATTTGGAAACTTTAAACGATTATACCTCCGTTTACAAAACTTTGAGGTCCTAAAAGTGATTGGTTTTCTCGTGAAATTCTCTTCTGGAAACACCCCTTGAAGTTTGAGATGCGACGAAATATATGTCAAAATTTGTAATTCTAATCAAAAATTTCAAGTCCGACCTCTCTGATTGACTCGCTCCACTGCGGAAAGAAGCTGTTTAAGGAACGACAACGAATGCGGCCGATAGGATCATCATCGAAGCTTATACAAAATGAAGATTAGGCGGGGAAACTGGCAAGCAGTTGAGGTGTATCGGCGGCGGCTCGCGATCTGATCACGAAAGTAACGAAAACGAAGAACATGAACCCGACGTTCCCATCGTTACCAACGCCGCGCCGCCGCCTGCAACGAGCAACGACTTCCAACTTCTAATTATACGCTCGGATCCTTGAGGCAGGTAATGGTGGGAACTGGACATAGGGTCGGAAATCAACCACTCCATCCAATGGATCGTATTCGATAGTGGTTCGATGTATCGTTTACTTCAAAACAATAGAAAATAACCTCGGAAAAAATTTTTAGGATTTAAGTTGGAAAAGCTGAAAGTGAGAAAATGTCTAACAATGTCACTTATCATTGCCATTTTGGTGCTCAGAAGAATAAAAAATCTATCACAAAAGACCCGTTCCCTCAGGCAGATTTCCAAATTGACTTTTGGGGCTATGATTGCATGTTAAACCAATCGATATCGATACGATCTCACTTGTTTATCGAATACGATGTATGAAGACGAGATGAACGTCGTACAAGGACGCACATCCCGTGCTCTGGCTGCGAAAAAGAAAACTATCAAACGTACTTACTATGAAACCAGCGAGCCAATTATTGAAATTGATAGACAAAGCTATAGAAAAGAAGACCAAGGTGATATGGAGGGATCCTAGTGGCGGAAGCGGGTGGTTGTAATGGAGGAAGGAGACGGGCAATAGACTAACTAACACAAAACATGGGAGACCCTATAGTTGGACTGCATTTTGCAATTAGGAGCTATAAATTCTAGCCCGGTTCAAAAACAACGTACGTGCCATTAAATTCCTTATGCACGGAAGTGTTTTTCCAGGAGAGCCAAAATGTATAGTTCCAAATTGTGTAATGCAGTCCAGTTGGTCCATCATTTTCTCACTTGGTCGTACAGGAACGATTCGTTTCAACCAATATGACTACTCCATATACTCCCTATGTTTTCTTTGTCTTTTGCCTTGTCTATCAGTTTCAATAATCAGCCCGCAAAATGGGGGTTAAACATTTTCAGTTTTATCTTCGAATAATGAATTCTAGAGTTATTCATTTTTGTTGAAAAGTGCATGTGGTGTAGCCAAACATTTTTCAAGGGGAAGGGGAGTCTACGATAAAAAATTCCTCATGAAGGAGGATTCGTGCGTAAAATATTCCATCAGATCACGAAAAATTACGTTGGGGCAAGGGGGGGCTTTTCCGGTCAAGGGGGAGGGAAGATCCCCTGAACCTCCCTCGCCCTAGCTACGCCACTAGTTAAGGGGTTTTTGATAAAGTCCACGTGACCGTTAGCAGGAAAAGAAACTTTGGTCCAATGAGGCACATGAAATTTGCCGTAGAGCAATTTTTCTCGAGGTATGTTGAAAATTTGGATTTGAGATTTCCTCTTTTTGCTGGCTTACAAAGAAAATTTCGAGCGGTTGAGATTAATTTTGTGCCAAAATATCACGAAGTTGTACCTAGCATAATTTGGCGATTTTATACGCTAAGGCAAATTAGAATTTTAAACGGGTTTTTTCTCTAAACTGCGTAGTGCGTATGAACTGCGAACTAAGTTCTATGTGACATTGATTGACTAAATACTTTTGATTCTAAGTGGGTGTGGATTGTTCTTTATTGCCGGAATTGAATATTTTCATATTAAAATTTGTTGTTGCAAAAGCAAATAACTTTTCCGAAGACACTCCATAAATTCAATTTAACAGTTCGCTGCCCACAAGATCATCTTTAATCCAGGCCCATCTCAAAGCATGGTTTCTTTCCCGGTTCAGTTCCGATGCACTGAGGCATCATCGGTGACGTCACGTGAAAGCAACGATAGGACCGTGACCACATAACTCGCAGAACCTACAATCACGTTGTCGTACAGGGCCGGATTTACCTACTTGCCGCCCATGGGCCGCCTGTGCTTTGCCACCCCCTTCTCATTCGTTTTGAAACATCAATAAAAACCATCAATTGAACGTGCCAGCGGGGGAGGGGTGCATTAAACGCGTTTACTCGTGTTGAACACATTTTTTGGGAAAGCCCTGACAACACTACTAGCGAAATTTCACGGAACTTGACGCGAAAGTTTAGATCCATAAACCTATCTCTGTGTGGACAAGGTCCTCCATTTATAAGAAATGAACCAAAAAAATATGAAAGAACTAACACAACATTTGGTTTAATGATTTTAACTTCCGCCGCCGCGCCGCGCAGACCGCACCGTGTTTGGTGCAATGCGTGAAGTATTCACGCAGTCTTGTAGGCACTATGCGTTTCACGCTGACCGCACTGTGTTTGGCGCAATGCGTGAAGTATTCATGCGGTCTTGTAGGCGCTATCCGTTTCACAACGCTGATCACAATGACCGCACTATACAATATAATATTTACCTATGCAATTTACCTATATAAAGTAACCAGTATAATATTTCCAGATAGGTATAGATCTTCAAGAAGAAGTTATTTTAAACATGCACGACAAATGGCTGTGGACATGCACTTGGCAGGATATTTCTAAAGTTATTCTTTTACTAAAAAAGCGTCATTTGAGAGTTATTTTTGAATTCATGCTGATGCTTTAATATAATATTTGGTTTGAAAAAAAAAAAAATTCTTAGAGAATGCTCGATGGTTCGAGAGAGATGGCGACATCCAACCCGATATGAGAAACGGCTTCACTCCCATCCTAACATAGGAGCGCTAGCTTTGCTCGATAATACGAACGGGCTAAGAAGGTTAAAAAGGACTAAGATACCTATACTGCCATGCTAAGGAGGAACACCGTATGAACATTCGAGAGTTGCCAAATTGACCCGGAGAAAACTTGAATTTTTGAGAACAATTATGCGTATTTTTCTTTAATTGTGCGTTTTAGCCTTGTTTTCCGGTTTTCACCCTTGTTTTTATGCTATTTCATAAAAGCAAGACGGATTGTGCTATTTTAGCTGTTTCAGTGATTGCATTTAATAGAGATCAGACGAATTTTGAAAGAAACTGGATTATTCGAAAAATTGAGGGACACGGCTCTCCCTGCTATCTCGGCAGCAAAATGGAGATTCTCTCTCTGTGTCTCCGTCCATGACATGCTCAAACCTGAACTCCAAAATTTCCGACATGCCAATACTCTTCTTGGACAGGTACTTTGAGTTTCCCGAAAATTCACCTACGAGGTGTGGATGAGAATTTTCACGAAGCTAAACACAAAATCATTGACAAGCAGAATACGTATCTCTGCAATGAGTTTGAGAATTTGAAAGGCATCCCACGCGTTTAAAATTCGAAGCCGGATTAGTGTCTGCCGCGTGATTACACCTCTCACACACATAATTTCTCTGAGTCAGTGGGAAGCTGATGAGCTGCAGCGAATATTTATGACGAGGTATTTCTTCTTATAACCGCCGCGTCATACCAAGTTTATTGAATCAGGTGATATGATACACAAACTAGAGTAAGATGAATTTTAGAATTAGACGAGACGTCGAGAAATTGGTTTGACTTTCTGCTCATCTGCAAGCAGATAGCAAAATTGAATAATTTGGATAGACACTTTAACATAATTCAACCGGCCGAAATCAGACGAGAGTGATTTCATATAGCGATGGGTATAAGCCGAAACCACGTATCTCAGTTTGAGACTCAGCAAACTTCTGGTCGTATTTTGTTCTTTGATTGGAAAACTGATTAATGCATTGTCTTGAGAATTTCCATGACTTTATTTTTTCCCATAATTTAAAGATGATATGTTGAAGGAATTTCTAGAAATCAATTGAACTCGTTCCCTTTCCGAAAAAATAAAATTGAACCGGCAATATTGAAACAGTGCAGTTGAGATGCGTGCTTTTTAAATTCAGCCATCGACCGATCTAAAAACTGAAAACGGGACGGATGGAAAGTTGGGACGAAAATTTCTGAGGAGTGAAAGCTGCGCGTTGGCCGGGCTGAACTTTGTGGACTCGCTCCCTTGATACAACGATATTGGATGATCGATCAAACTTTACTGGATCATTTAATATTGATCATTTTAAATTTTCGTCCAACTACGTTTCATATTAGTAGGTACGTACCTACCTACATATTTCTACCAGGGTTGCAATAAGTGTGAAATCGCTAAATCCGCACAAATTCGGATAGCTACTGGATTTAGATTGTTTTTACATTAATCTTAGTTCCTGAGCAGGTGCATTTATCTTTTTTTCTCCATATTTTTTTATCTTCCAAAATTTTTTCGAGAAAACGTGGGAATATTCCAACTTTGTCAGCAAGCTTCCGAGCTTCCTTAATTTTTTCGAAAATGTATGAGAATTCTGGATATTTTAGAATTTTTCGGCAACTTTTAGAAAATTCCTTCCTTCAAAAGGCTCCCACATTGGACCGCGTTCAGCAGAAAGGAACCAAGCCACGTCAGCTGTAGCCAACTTAAATTTTATACACGAAAACGATTGTGCGGATTTTTGTGTGCTCTAACTCCAGTTTTTCTGCATAGTACGAAGAAAATTCCTTAATATTTTCAAAGGAATCCGCACAAATTTTCTTTTGCAAAAAATTAAATTGCCCAGTTAAATTTGGGAAAAACTAATGTGGCTCGGTTTCTTTCTGCTAAACGCGGTCCGACTCTGGGACTTTATTTTTAAACTCGACTAGCTTTCAATGGAAGCATCGGACTCCCCCTAGCTGTATCCGTAAAAATGTATGGAAGTCTCTGGGAAGTTGTGAAATTTCTGGAGAGAAGCGTCAAATTGGTGTTAATGCCTGAACCAATACCGTATGAAGCGGTGGCGAAGCGTGAATGATCGATATTTATATGATATTTCCCCATTTGAAGCTATGGTAAAGAATCGATTATTAAGGTGTTCGTTGCTAACACCTGTTTATCGATCCTTTCCACAGGTTTAAATGGTAGACCAATCTATGTATCGCAAAGCACGCACCACGCCACTGGTATGAAGGATCTCTAAAAATGGAGAAAATTCGGTAAACTTTTTTTTTTCAGCAGGACCTTGCATGCATTCGAGCGGATTTTTTTCAGCTGCTCTACTACATTTTTCCCGTAAATTGAGACGATTTTGCTTCCGATAACGCTGAATTTCCCAACAGCCGACAACCTGGTGGATGATGGGCGCGGGAAGACCGGAGCTTCCTGCGTCGGGCCTTGAGATGGGCATTTTACGAGTCGCGTTCAGCGCACAATGACATCATCGTCCGACGCCACCGTCTCCTGCGCACGCCTTGTCTTCGTATACATACCTACCTCATGGCTCGCCAATCCCCCGGCCGTGCTACTCTATCACCACTTAATTCGCACACGCAGAGTCGCCAAATTATACGCGATTTCCGATTCAGACGAAGGTGAAGAGACGGTTTCGTTGCGCGCGGGAAGCATCATACTGCCGCCGTGATACGGAAAAACGCCGTATGAACATTCAAGAGTTGCCGAATTTCCTCCGATAAAATGTTTATTTTTGAAGAAAGCCATGGATAATTTTCCTTGAAATTTTCAGTAAATTCAGGTGGAATTAAGAACAAAATCATCAGAAAAATTGGAGGAAAAACGTTTGCAAGTTTTCCCGAAAATTCGTGATTTATTAGAGGAAATTTGGCAACGCCTGAAGTCTCATACGGCATTTTTCTTTTAAGAGGTAGTATACAGGTTCTTGCACAGTGAATGACTCAACAGAGTGAGAATTACAGCTGGACCACGTTTTGCAAATCGGAACCGAAATTTCTGGCTCAGTTCAGAAACAATGTATGTCCCATTGGTTTCCCTATACTTAAAAATGTTTTTAAAGATGAACCAGAAATTATAGTTCCTAATTGGAAAATGTAGTCCAACTCATACCAAGATAAGATATCGACAGCCAAAGTGCAAAACTGCGTACCTCCATTGGGGTGTTCGGAAATGTCCGCTCCTATTTTATGTTTTCGAATAGTAGCAAGCCAACTTCAAAGCTTGAATTTAAACAGAATATTCTCCTGGTAGAGAAGAAAAATCAAGAAATTGCGCAGTTAAAAATAAAGAGAAGGAAAATAAAGTATCATCGACGTCACGCAGAGCACGTTAAATATGTCGAGCAAGTTTAAAATCGATAAAATTAATGTAAATTCCAAATTCTAAACAAAGCAGTTCTAAGAGATAATGTTTTCTGTTATCACCTCCATTGTTTCGAACCTAATTCCACGCGGTACTGTGCGACGTGACAACAGGTAGCGCCACACCGCGCCGCGCCGCGCTATGCGTTATTCGCCGCCTATTTGCATTCGCATGCCATTAATCAGACCGATTTTGAAAGCCAATCTAAGGCCACCTTTTATACTTCACAAGACAATTTGCCGTGCTTGGGGTCACAAGTCACAGGATGATTCATCCCTCCGTTGATACTGGATCGGAAATGAAACACCCAAGCATTTCATCAATAGAGTTCGTTCGTCCTCTTATACTTTGACCTAATTCAACCCGGAGATCAAAACCTTAGATGATGCGCATACTCAGCTCTTACACTCTTGGTGCAGAAATATTACACGAAAAAAAACATTAAAAAATGACCCGAAATTACTGCGTGTAACAAGGTGGAGAAATGGTGCTGGGTCCACAAAAGTTCACGGAACTTCGCGCGAAAGTTCAGTTCCGTAAACCTATCTCAGTGTGTACAAGGCCTTTTGTTTGTAAGAAATGAACTAAAAAATTAAGAAAGAACAAACATAAATGTGGTTTAATAATTTTAACTCCCGCCGCCGTGCCGCGCTGACCACATTGTGTTTGGCGCAATGCGTGAAGTATTCATGTAGTCTTGTAGGCACTGTGCGTTTCACGCCGCGCCGACCGCTGTTTACCGTACTGTGTTGGACGCAATGCGTGAAGTATTCATGCAGTCTCGTAGGCGCTAATATGTGTTACATGCCGACCGCCGCGCTGAGGGCTTCTCCTTTTCATCTCAAGTCAAGTCCTCGTCATCATTTCTCTCTGCGCCGCGCCGCTCCAGGCCAAATTACGTGTTTGGTTTCTCTCTTAACTCAACTAATTAGAGGTGCGCAGTCTTTTGTATCACCGAAATACGACAAAATTAGAAATTAATAAACTCTGAGGAGATGAGAGATTTTGTCACCTTTTCTTGTTTGTAATTTTATTGTGAATCCGTTTTTTTGTACCTGCATTTAAAAAAATTGCAAAATTTGCCGCCCCCTAATTTTGCCGCCATGTGGCCACCCCCTTAATCCGGCCCTGGGGGAGCACGCATGCAGCCAATCCTATTGGTTGAAATGGGTGGTTCAGGGTGAAAATGAAGTACCAATTATAGGCGTCTCTCGTGGGTTGCCGTTAGTTCCATTGCAACCACCCGCTTCCACCTATAGAATCCCTCCATATCTCATTTGTCTTCTTTGTCTATAGCTTCGTCATCAGTTTCAATAATCGGCCCGGTGGTGGGTGATCATAAAATGCAGTTAAACGTCTCTTGGCGTGTAGACAAAAGAAATCTTGAGGGAAAGTAACGCGGGTGGACATGTTCCATTAACGATCAAAAAGGCTTTCTTTGAGCAGGTCATGAACTGCTCCCAGTTCACGAAAAGTTTTGACACAATTGGACTGAGTCCATCGGGTTAATAAATGCATGTACTCTGTGCAAGTGACGTGCAAATAATAAACTGCACTGAACGATTGAGATTCCAGGCAGGAACGTCGGAGGCCAGATCACGTGCTTTTAGGAGGTACGTACTGCTGCGCGTGGCGATCGCCAGCGTTTATGGAACTTTCGCTTATGAATCCGGTTCATAAACCCGCGGATTGTAGGGAAAAAAGTCATAGACTAATGTGCGCAGAGCGTCGAAAAAACTGCCCTTCACTTTCTGACTGAACTGCTCTCGAGAGGGGAAAATAAATACGTACTGCGTACTGTAGGGAAAGAACCGACGAAAGAGCGGTAACTTTTTAGGGGGCTTTCGCCGTGGTAAATAAAGGCAGTATACCGCCACCTTCCGGCGAAAGTATCACAAGCGCCATGCGACGTTTAAAAATTTCCGCCGCCATTTTATTTTTTTTACGGAGATATTGTTCAACAAAGCTGTCCGAAAATGTCACTGAATATCTTTCGTGCTGCCGATAAAATTCAGTGAAATGTTTAAATAGATTCAACCAACAATACTGCCGTGCTAAGGAAAAACGCCGTATGAACCTTCAGGCGTTGCCAAATTTCTTTCGATAAAACACGAATTTTCGAGAAAACTTATTATTATTTTCCTTCCAATTTTTCAGATAATTTTGTTTGCGATTTCACTTAAAGTTCCTGAAAATGTAGAGGAAAAACATTCACAAATCTCTTAAGAAATCAAAATTTTACCGGAGGTACTTCGGCAGCACTCGATTGTTCAAACGGCGTTCTTTTTTAGCACGGCAGAAAATATCTGTAAAAAAATAAAATGGCGGCGGAAAAATGTAAACGTCGCATGGCGCTTGTGATACTTTGGCCGGAACGTGACGATGTCTGCGGATGAATAAGCTGATGCTCTTGTATACCAGTGCGGAAACACCATTGTAAATCTACTCGTCGCTTAACTGATGTAAAACGTATCTACACTTTAAGATGAGCTGTATTGTCCATATAACTCCACACTTTCTACGGCTCACAGGAAAATGAAGTTGGGCGCTTACGTTAGTGGAGCGGCGAAATGTCGCGGGACGCGAAATGGACGGTGAGCTCGTCGTCCCTCTCACCTCACGAGGCGAATTTCCATTTGTACGTGAGCCCTATTCTACATATAAATCCATGCTCTCTGAGGCTCATGCGAAAATCGAGATACGTCTCCACGCCAAAGGAGCGACGAACTGTCCAGTCTGCCTCTGCCGTGCTAAGGAAAAACGCCGTGTGAACATTCAAGAGTTACCAAACCCTCGATAAAACACGTATTTTGATGACATTCATGCACATTTTTCCTTGGAATTTTCGGATGCTTTAAATTAAATTGCAAGCAAAATTGTCTGAAAATTTTGGAAAAAAATAGTCACGAATTTCCCAGCAATTCCGGTTTTCATCGGTGGAAACTTGGCAACGTCTGCAGGCTCATACGGTGTTTTCCCTTAGCACGGCAGCAGTGTCCACTTGCTGTGGACCAAATCCCCGATTCCAGCGACAGCGCAGCGGACCGTGACGATCATCACTCCACTAACTGCCCTCCCTAGCCCAAGTAAGAACAGCTTAACTCCAGTTATAACTTTATGGAGATCTGCGCTTTTTGTTGGACTACGACACGACCTGGACCAGGGGCCCGGGCGGATGCAGTTTAGTGACCGCTACAACTCCCACCTTCAATATCATTGCCACCTCGGGCTGGTTTCCCTCTGGGCTCTGCGTCAGCGCCAGTCAGCGGACAATCGTTTTGTTTTTCGTGGTTCAGCCATACAGGAAAAAATACGGGTTAAGCGGCGAGACTCCATGGAGAAGGGAAAACCGTGTTAGAATTAAGCCGGTTGGCCCTACACGGAGAGTTACAACCCAAAAGTTTGGTTAATACAGGAAGTAAAACACAAAATAACCCTAGCTTTCAGCTGACGATTTCAAGAGGAAATGCCAGCTAGTTTCCTTGAAGAAATTTAGTAGAAAACCAGTGGTGAATACCAACGCCGCTCGGAGGAATGCATTTCCCCAGTCTCTCCGATGTTTTCTGCGCTAAGTCACCACAAACTGTAACTATCACAATGAATACATAATTAATGTTGATTTGTATTCCACTTCCTATATTCACCAAAAGTACCATGAAAACACAAATATTTTTATCAACGAGGCCCCTTAGTAACGCGCACCAAAACGCTGCTCCCTTCATTTTTTAAATCGCTTAGTTCCTGACAGGATCTTCTCTACTGAATGGCTGCAGTCAGGGTAAAGTTGGTAAAGGCAGGGGTAAAAATGAGTCAGGACAGGGTGTCTAGTTCATTTCCATTTTGGGGAAATCTGATGAAATCCTGATTTTTCCTGATTTTTGACTGCTAAACCCCGAGTTCTTAATTTTTCCAAATCCTGATTTTTTGCGGGGAGAAAATTTCTGCATAAGAGTATGGGAAAGCATAGAAAATCCGATCGGACCGCCGACTTTTCTCAAATTCTGATTTTACGACCGATGTTTCCTTAAATCCTCATGAGATCGGGATTAAAACCTGATTGACCTGAAATTCTGATAGAATCTGGAAAATCCTGATGCTCGACACCCTGTACAAGAATCAAGCATCAAAACACGATTCTGTTACCAGCACAACTGGCCCATTCTCAAAAGTCGAGGGAAAATTATGTTGGACTAAAAAATTCCAGCTTCGGACGAAATAAGCTGCTGAACCCTCCTGCGGGCCGATTATTGAAATTGATAGACAAAGCTACAGACAAAGACGACAAAAGGGATTCGGAGGGATCCTATTGGTGGAAGCAGGTGGTGGCAATGGACATAGGAGGTAGGTAATGGACTAACTAACGGAAACCCACTAAATACCCGACACTTAGTCCATCATTTTCTTCCTTAGTCTATAAGAACCAACCATGTCAACCGATAAGATCGCTCCATACTCCTTATGTCTTCTTTGTCTATAGCTTTGTCTATCAATTTCAATAATCAGCCCGCAGATTTGATCCTTTATCCGTATGCTGGGCAACGCGGGCTGCGGGCGAGATCGGAGCTGCATCCATTGATCCTAATGCACCGCGACTTGCGTGGGTCATTAGTGTCATTTCCCTGACCATAATCATTTCCAGACGCGAGCGCCCCGATGGCAAAAAACGAATTTAAAGATTCCCCGATGGTAATGGCACATTGTGTGCGAGACGTTTCCGAGCAGAGCGACTCTTTCGGAAAGCCGAAACGCGGACACTGTGGCGAGGATTGCGCTTCAGTCGACCTCTTGTGAACCCTCCGCTGTTATTGTTATTGCAGCGTGTTACTATGTGCGGAGGATTTTCACTTTTCGAGCTATTAATCAGTGCGAGATCAAGGATTTCAGTTACGGGGCAGTTTCGGCTGGAGTGCCTTCATCCTTCATGGAGAAAGTAAGGAGACTTCGGGATATGTTTCCGATTGCTCAGTTATCTTAAGCACTGGAAAAAAAAACACATTGGATCTAGAATCCAGACTCTTGAAAACACCGACAAGAAAAAGTACTCTTAATTCAATCTTGATTCAAATCAAGAACCAAGCCTCTTAATTTAAGCGGATTTCGTTTTGATTCAAGCAAAAATCCGATTGAATCAAGAGTATTTTTCTTGTCAATGTTTTCAAGAGTCTGGACTCTAGATCCAATGTGTTTTTTTTCCAGTGCAAGACCTTGTCTCCGCGGGCCGTTTCACGGAATTTGTCCCAGGGAAAATTTCCACTTACGAAGTCGGGAAAATTATTGAGTTAATTGATATTTTTCCCAGTCAAAGTATGCATGGCCCTTGTCGAGCCTTCAAAGTTTGACTTATACCGAAAGTAGATACCTAACCGACGCGACGGCTCATCATGTCAAAGGAAACTTCTACACATCATGCACGAATACCTAACTTTTCCCGATTTCAAAGGCCGCTAATGTTGTACATAAAACAATTATATACTGCATTTCTCGGAACATTGATAATGTCCAGAGGCTAATCCAGCAATTTGGCAACACCGGCTTTCCTACATGTAAACCTATATGCTAAATAATAGATTCTTGTCAGAGCACCTACAATTTGGCCAAAAAAATCTTCATAGCTCCTAGTTACACCTCCTAGCAGTGAAACCTGGAAATTTTCCACCGTTGCTAAGTTGCAGCAAATTTCCAAGTTTTTGGGTCCTCCCTCGACCCTCGTATACCTCCAGTCTGCGGGCTGATTATTGAAATTGATAGACAAAGCGAACGACAAAGAAGACACATAAAGCGATCTTAGTTATAGACTAAGAGAGAAAATGATACACGAACTAAAGGGTCTCTCGTGGGTTGCCGTTAGTTCTGTTAGTCCACTACCTACCCCCTTTGTCCACTCCAAGCTTTCACCGACATGATCCCTCCATATCCTTCTTGTATTTTTTGTCTATAGCTGTATGTATCAATAAATTGCAATAATCGGCCGGCTGTGGGTCATCTCTAGCCCCTCCCTCTCTTTCTCCTCTCCGGGGACCGATAAAACTGAAAGAACCGAGCTGACTGTGAGACTGACTGCAGCGATTAGAGACAGACTTGAGAGACCGACTACAAGAGAGGAAGAGAACAAGCATCCTGCCGAGTCTGGTGCTGTATTGGGACCGGACTGTCCGATAACGGGAACCTAGTGTGACACACTGCCATCGTTTCCCGATCACATCATCGCCGTGTTAAATCGAGCATCGGGCACTTACGGCCGGACCGGACGACTGCCGACTCACTATTCGCGAGAAGTAGAGTGAAAACACCGCGGGGATCGCCCGGTCAGGCCCCGCTTCCGACGACAACAAGAGGACCATTTTACTCCATGACCACGCGCACCGACCAGCACTGTTGGAAAGCATCCACTTGCCGCAATCGAAGAACACGCCTCTCCAGCTAGGTACACGGAGAAAAAAAATTCGTGCGTGGGATCCGAAGTTTAGGTCATATGGATCTCTGAAGTTTTCAGATTGAGCATCTGAACACTTTAGATCTAGCTGTCGAGTTTCGGATCACACATCTGAAACTTCAGTTCTTACATCTGAAGTACTTCGGTTTTCACATCCGAAAAACTTCGGTTCTTACATCCGAAAAATTTCGTTTCTCATAACTGAAGTACTTCAGATGTAAGAACTGAAGTACTTCAGATGTAAGAACTGAAGTTTCAGATGTGTGATCCGAACCTCGACAGCTAGATCTAAAGTGTTCAGATGCTCAATCTGAAAACTTCAGAGATCCATATGACCTAAACTTCGGATCCCACGCACGAATTTTTTTTCTCCGTGTACCTAGCTGGAGAGGCGTGTTCTTCGATTGCGGCAAGTGGATGCTTTCCAACAGTGCTGGTCGGTGCGCGTGGTCATGGAGTAAAATGGTCCTCTTGTTGTCGTCGGAAGCGGGGCCTGACCGGGCGATCCCCGCGGTGTTTTCACTCTACTTCTCGCGAATAGTGAGTCGGCAGTCGTCCGGTCCGGCCGTAAGTGCCCGATGCTCGATTTAACACGGCGATGATGTGATCGGGAAACGATGGCAGTGTGTCACACTAGGTTCCCGTTATCGGACAGTCCGGTCCCAATACAGCACCAGACTCGGCAGGATGCTTGTTCTCTTCCTCTCTTGTAGTCGGTCTCTCAAGTCTGTCTCTAATCGCTGCAGTCAGTCTCACAGTCAGCTCGGTTCTTTCAGTTTTATCGGTCCCCGGAGAGGAGAAAGAGAGGGAGGGGCTAGAGATGACCCACAGCCGGCCGATTATTGCAATTTATTGATACATACAGCTATAGACAAAAAATACAAGAAGGATATGGAGGGATCATGTCGGTGAAAGCTTGGAGTGGACAAAGGGGGTAGGTAGTGGACTAACAGAACTAACGGCAACCCACGAGAGACTCTTTAGTTCGTGTATCATTTTCTCTCTTAGTCTATAACTAAGATCGCTTTATGTGTCTTCTTTGTCGTTCGCTTTGTCTATCAATTTCAATAATCAGCCCGCAGACTGGAGGTATACGAGGGTCGAGGGAGGACCCAAAAACTTGGAAATTTGCTGCAACTTAGCAACGGTGGAAAATTTCCAGGTTTCACTGCTAGGAGGTGTAACTAGGAGCTATGAAGATTTTTTTGGCCAAATTGTAGGTGCTCTGACAAGAATCTATTATTTAGCATATAGGTTTACATGTAGGAAAGCCGGTGTTGCCAAATTGCTGGATTAGCCTCTGGACATTATCAATGTTCCGAGAAATGCAGTATATAATTGTTTTATGTACAACATTAGCGGCCTTTGAAATCGGGAAAAGTTAGGTATTCGTGCATGATGTGTAGAAGTTTCCTTTGACATGATGAGCCGTCGCGTCGGTTAGGTATCTACTTTCGGTATAAGTCAAACTTTGAAGGCTCGACAAGGGCCATGCATACTTTGACTGGGAAAAATATCAATTAACTCAATAATTTTCCCGACTTCGTAAGTGGAAATTTTCCCTGGGACAAATTCCGTGAAACGGCCCGCGGAGACAAGGTCTTGCACTGGAAAAAAAACACATTGGATCTAGAGTCCAGACTCTTGAAAACATTGACAAGAAAAATACTCTTGATTCAATCGGATTTTTGCTTGAATCAAAACGAAATCCGCTTAAATTAAGAGGCTTGGTTCTTGATTTGAATCAAGATTGAATTAAGAGTACTTTTTCTTGTCGGTGTTTTCAAGAGTCTGGATTCTAGATCCAATGTGTTTTTTTTTCCAGTGCTTAAGATAACTGAGCAATCGGAAACATATCCCGAAGTCTCCTTACTTTCTCCATGAAGGATGAAGGCACTCCAGCCGAAACTGCCCCGTAACTGAAATCCTTGATCTCGCACTGATTAATAGCTCGAAAAGTGAAAATCCTCCGCACATAGTAACACGCTGCAATAACAATAACAGCGGAGGGTTCACAAGAGGTCGACTGAAGCGCAATCCTCGCCACAGTGTCCGCGTTTCGGCTTTCCGAAAGAGTCGCTCTGCTCGGAAACGTCTCGCACACAATGTGCCATTACCATCGGGGAATCTTTAAATTCGTTTTTTGCCATCGGGGCGCTCGCGTCTGGAAATGATTATGGTCAGGGAAATGACACTAATGACCCACGCAAGTCGCGGTGCATTAGGATCAATGGATGCAGCTCCGATCTCGCCCGCAGCCCGCGTTGCCCAGCATACGGATAAAGGATCAAATCTGCGGGCTGATTATTGAAATTGATAGACAAAGCTATAGACAAAGAAGACATAAGGAGTATGGAGCGATCTTATCGGTTGACATGGTTGGTTCTTATAGACTAAGGAAGAAAATGATGGACTAAGTGTCGGGTATTTAGTGGGTTTCCGTTAGTTAGTCCATTACCTACCTCCTATGTCCATTGCCACCACCTGCTTCCACCAATAGGATCCCTCCGAATCCCTTTTGTCGTCTTTGTCTGTAGCTTTNTTGTAGGCGCCAGTGCGTCGCCGCTCCGCTTTGTGTTAGGCTCTAATATTTAATCTCGCAGAGTCAGCGTTTTTCAACTCATGATCTTGAAATGTTTGCACACTCTGTATGGATCATTCTCATTTTAATTGATGAAAAAAAATATGTTTTAAAGGAAAATATAATGTGTGTTTTGTAAATATTAAGGTAGTTCCGCATCAAACTTGATGATTTCCAAAGCACACGAATTTCTGCACAATTTCTTATAGCCTTTTATTGCCAATGGCGATAAAGTGTAAAGCCCGGCGATAGGGACTATATACTTTTACTACGACTGTATACTTTTTATAGCTTCGTATAGCCTGGTTATATGACTTGCTCCGCTTTCTACAGCCAGCCATATAATTTTCAATAGCCTCCTTTAGTCGGCTATAAGAACTCCTATGGTATTTTGAAACGCAGCTCCTATCGCCAATTTTACCAGAGGTGATGGCACAGATCTTCTTATTTTTAGATCATTTACAACGGCGTGTCTAGTTTTTTTCATTTTGGGAAATCCAGATGAAATCCTGGTTTTTCCTGATTTTTGACTGCTAAACCCTGATTTCTTAATTTTTCCAAATCCTGATTTTCTGCGGGGAGAAATTAAAATTTCTGCATAAAATTATGCGAAAGCATGAAAAATCCGATCGGACGGCCGAATTTTCTCAAATCCTGATTTTACGACCGATTTTTCCTCAAATCCTGATGAGATCGGGATTAAATCCCGATTGACGTGAAATCCTGATAGAATCGGGAAAGTCCTGATGCTTGGCACCCTGCAGGAAAAACAGGGAAATGTAGGTGCGAATTAACGAGCCAAAATTCTCCAAAATCAAGGAAAAATTGTGTTAGACTAAAAAATTCCACCTTCGGACCAAAATAAGCTGCTAAACCCTCCAGCAGGCTGATTATTGAAATTGATAGACAAAGCAATAGACTAAGAAGACATAAGAGGTATAAAGCGATCCTATTGGTTGAAATGGGTGGTTCCTATAGACTAAGGGAGAAAATGAAGGACTAACTATCGGGTCCCTGGGTTGCCGTAAGTTAGTCTATTGCCTACCTCCTTTGTCCATTGCAACCACCCGTTTCCACCAATAGGATCGCTCCAAATCTCTTTTTTCTTATTTGTCAATAGCTTTATCTATCAATTTCAATAATCAGCCCGCAGATTTGATCCTTTATCCGTATGCTGGGCAACGCGGGCTGCGGGCGAGATCGGAGCTGCATCCATTGATCCTAATGCACCGCGACTTGCGTGGGTCATTAGTGTCATTTCCCTGACCATTATCATTTCCAGACGCGAGCGGCCCGATGGCAAAAAACGAATTTCAAGATTCCCCGATGGTAATGGCTCATTGTGTGCGAGACGTTTCCGAGCAGAGCGGTTCTTTCGGGAAGCCGAAACGCGGACACTGTGGCGAGGATTGCATTTCAGTCGACCTCTTGTGAACCCTCCACTGTTATTGTTATTGCAGCGTGTTACCATGTGCGGAGGATTTTCACTTTTCGAGCAATTAATCAGTGCGAGATCAAGGATTTCAGTTACGGGGCAGTTTCGGTTGGAGTGCCTTCATCCTTCACGGAGAAAGTAAGGAGACTTAGGGATACGTTTCTGATTGCTCAGTCACCTTACACTGGGGAAAAAAACACATTGGATCTGGAATCCAGACCCTTAAAAACACCGACAAGAAAAAGTACCTACTCTTGATTCAATCAGAATCCAGCTTAAATCAAGAACCATAAGCCTCTTAATTAAAGCAGATTTCATTTTGATTCGAGCAAAAATCCGATTAAATCAAGAGTATTTTTTCTTGTCAATGTTTTCAAGAGTCTGGACTCTAGAATTCTAGATCCAATGTGGTTTTTTTTTCCAGTGTGAGCTCCGCGGGCCGTTTTACGGGATTTGTCCCAGGGAAAATTCCCACTTACGAAGTCGGGAAAAATGTTTAGTTAATTGATATTGTTCCCAGTACCAAGTAAGCATGGCCCTCGTCGAGCTTTCAAAGTTTGACCTGTACCGAAATGAGATACCTAACCGACGGCTCATTATGTCAAAGGAAACTTCTACACATCATGCACGAATACCTAACTTTTTCCGATTTCAAAGGCCGCTAATGTTGTACATAAAACATTTATATACTGCATTTCTCGAAACATTGACAATGTCCAGAGGCAAATCCAGCAATTTGGCAACACCAGATTTCCTACATTTAAACCTATGCTAAATAATAGATTCTTGTCAGAGCACCTGTCCCCTCCAAGAATCGATACATTTCCATTGGTTTAAATATGGAAAGAAGACGATGTTGCCAGTTTGCTGGATCCGCCAATGACAATGCCGTGATAAAATCAGTAATAGTTAACTTCATCGGCATTGTAGGCAACGCTGGAATTAAGTTAAGGTGCACTGGGAAAAAGCAGAGCTTCAGTTACTGTCACATGCGATGGATAGGTACTAAACAACTTCCATTATAACGTCTGGATGCAACTATTCGGGCTCCATGGATGTCCATGTTGCATAGGCACGGAGTTGAAGGCGTTTTGACTTCAGACACTACCCGCGTCACCGGCGCGGCGCTCAGTGGAGCGAGTCAATAAGAGGATCTTAGTGGTTGAAATGGATTGTGCCTATAGACTAAGAGAGAAAATGATACACGAACTAAAGAGTCTCTCGTGGGTTGCCGTTAGTTCTGTTAGTCCACTACCTACCCCGTTTGTCCACTCCAAGCTTCCACCGACATGATCCCTCCATATCCTTCTTGTATTTTTTGTCTATAGCTGTATGTATCAATAAATTGCAATAATCGGCCGGCTGTGGGTCATCTCTAGCCCCTTCCTCTCCTTCTCCTCTCCGCGGACCGATAAAACTGAAAGAACCAAGCCGACTGTGAGACTGACTGCAGCGATTAGAGACAGACTTGAGAGACCGACTACAAGAGAGGAAGAGAACAAGCATCCTGCCGAGTGCCGAGTCTGGTGCTGTATTGGGACCGGACCGTCCGATTAACGGGAACCTAGTGTGACACACTGCCATCGTTTCCCGATCACATCATCGCCGTGTTAAATCGAGCATCGGGCACTTACGGCCGGACCGGACGACTGCCGAGTGCCGACTCACTATTCGCGAGAAGTAGAGTGAAAACACCGCGGGGATCGCCCGGTCAGGCCCCGCTTCCGACGACAACAAGAGGACCATTTTACTCCATGACCACGCGCACCGACCAGCACTGTTGGAAAGCATCCATTTGCCGCAACCGAAAAACACGCCATTCGCTAGATACGATTTTTTCTTCCAGATTGAGGGAAAAGAATCCCTGGCCAAAGGATAAGAGCGCAGTTGAGGTTTCATGATTTGGACCGCGTTAAACAGGGGCTGAACTTTGTCGGCTTTTTCACACGGAGTGCAACAGCCATCGATGAGTTCAAACCGCACCACCGGCCAATCAGAAGCGCTAAGCCGGACTTACGTGCAGTCGAGACCCGTCCTAAGTATATTTAAGTACGGTGGAAGGACCGAGAAAATTCGGCCCCAGAGGGGCACCAAGCTACATCAGCTATTTCCAAACTTAATTGTTTACATGAAAACGGTTGTGCGGATTTTCAAGTAAATCTCAATGAATTTTCTCCATAGTAAGAAGCAAATTCCTTAAAATTTTCAAAGGAATCCGCACAAACATTCTGTTATAAAAGATTAAATTGATCAGCTTTTGGCAATTGCCGATGTGGCTTGGTTCTTTTCCGTTAAATGCGGTCCATTTCTGCATATTCCAATAGGCCTGTTGCAAGGTGCAGGGGATTTGCGAATCGATAGCTGATTCCGACGGAAAATATCACGAAAAGAACAATGGCGCTATAAAAAAAATCTTGAAATCACCTCCAAAACTCAAAAAAAGCTATTTTAGGAACCAACCCATTCAAAACGGTTACTTTTACGCGGAAACGGACCCGGGACACTCGTGACGTCACAGTAAATAAAAAACCTGGTCTCTTCATTCATCGGCTGCCAATTCCTTATGGAGAAATGCATTGATAACGGTGAAGAGATCAGGTTCGTCATGTACTTTGACGTCACGAATGTACCGAATCTGTTCCCGCGTAAAAGTGGCCATTTTAGAAATCCGAATTTTGGGGCGTTTTAAGTTAATTTTTGGGGGGTTTCCGGTAGTCACTAAACTCCGGGAAAATTCCTCAGATCCTAAGTTCTTTTGATACAAGCAGTAAAAAAAGTGCAGCACGGCCATTCCCTAACTTTTGCCTGACTCCAAACTTTTCAAGAACGGAACTTCCATTTAGACTCGTTTCCTATCAGTTGCGCTGCCCTCTGATACTCTTATTTGGACGAAACTTACGCGAAAATCGTTCACGCTCTCTCAAATGGTACCCAGCGGATCGATTGTTGAATCGTTATCGAATAACCTGAATCGATAAATTACACTGCTAAGATAGGAATATATCGATCAAGGACATTCAATAACGATCAGTCAAGGCGCATCCAAAGACACTTGGTTCAACGTGTGAAATCTCCTGACTTTTCCAATGACTTCCCTGACTTTTCAGGTTAGCTTAGCGCCGGCAGGTTTAATTTGCTGAGCACAGACAGTGCCAAGTCTAGAAATGAATTCCACGTCGCAGGGCCGATGTCCGAAAAGAGCGTGAAAGCATGAAGCAAGAGATGAACTGTTTTTGGTAGTGCTTGCATAAGAAGTTGATATAACTGTCTGCTACAGCCGTCGCTAATTACGATGTCAATTCAATACGATCTCTTTTTAATCAGACTCAGATTTCAAACCGATGGGGGATTCAAAACGATACGTGCTCAAGTATATCGATGGCCAAAGTCCGAAACCACGTGTCTCCATTGCGGCATTTTGAAATTTGTCGGTCCAATTTTATTTTTTCGAAAAGGAACAATCTAACTTTAGCTTGTTTATACACAATATTTAGCTTAGAGAGAGAAAAAATCAGGGAAGTTCTGAAGAAATATATGTTGACCAGTTTTCCAAAGGAAAAATGAAGGATGACACGAAGTTTGCGACGTCGCAAAGGGACATACGTAGTCCCGCATTTTGGTCATCAAATACAGAAAAAAGGCACTTGAGGGTTTTCACACAGGCTGACGCTCCTCAGTTGGTTTTCATACCTTTAAAAACGAAAGTTTATCCTTGCGATACAATGGAAAAAAAATCGATCGTCTAGGTCGAATTTTCAGTGTTCCTTCTCGGTCAAACTATTCGGTTTTTTTTCAAACCTAACTTCAGATTTGCTAAACCAAACATTAGGTTCATGAGACCTATGTCTCCCTCAACTCTTCGATTCAATCTATAAGGAGTTCAATCTCATGAGCCATATGGTTTGAAAACTCGAAAATTCGGACTGACAAAAACCAAATGGAACTTACAAAGTTGATTTTGATACCTCAGGAGCTAATCATAGACCACCCTCCATGGGCAATGAAAACTTACAATCTCAATGTTTTGCAATTTGTCGAAAGTTGACTAAAAGTTTTGATACAAAGCGCCTCAAAACTTTCAAATTGTCGAAAAAAAATGACTAAATTATGTAAAATTCAAGGAGTTTTAAGTAAAAAGTTCCCCAAAGTTGTCCGGAATCAAACATATTCAAGAATCTGAAAATTTGAAAAAAAAATTTAGGATCTTCAAGGACTTTTCGAGGCGACACGAACCTCACAATCAAAACCATTAATCTACACCACATAATGGATCAATCTGACGAATCCGTCAGAGGAAGGCTCCTCGACTAGACAACGATGGTCGACCGGAGCCGATGAACCGTATTGTTTTTCTGGCTCTTCTCTTTCCTATCTTCCTTCCTTTTAATTTTTTCACTTTGTCTTACGTTAGACGGAACGATTAGTTAACAGCCCCGGCGCGTGTGGGTAGGAGCGGCGCGACGCCAGACTCAGGGTGTAGTTTCGACCCGCCGCACAAAGGATCAAGCCAATGGGGGAGGTCGGACAAAATCTGGAAACTTTAAAATCTCATAACTCCGTTAAATCAAAAGTTTGAGATTTTCAAAAGGGTTCTACTGGTTCCCTCGTGAAATTTTCTTCTAGGAGCACCCCTTAAAATGTAAAATGTGCCGATTAAACATCAAAATTTGCAGTTTTAGTCTAAAATTTTATGTCCGACCGAGCTGAATGATTCGATCCACTGTGCGCCCGACCAGTGGAGCTGTTTCCTCAAGATGGATGTTTTTCATTTCCGGCGACCAAAAACATTAAAGTTGCATTACAAGATAGGAGGGGTAGTTCCGCCGGGGTTGCGTTGGTGGAAAGTGTTAATTTTACGTCGCGTGACTGGCTTACAGACACTGCGGGGCGGTGGAAAAAAGAGCGACGGAGACAAAATGAACTCGATTTACCGAGTAATTCGTCATCAAATTGCACTATCAGTCGTTTAGCCATGGCAAGGACTCGCTGTTGGATGAAAATCGATAGTATGAATTGGTTTCACCAAAGAAAAAAAATATATGACCGCTCGTTGAAAGAGGGACTTTGGTCAACGCAGACTCAAAATTAAGTCATTGATATACACAGACAAAAAGACCCTCTGCTAATATCTTGGCTATGGCGGAAGATTTTACTTTCAGGATTAAACCATTCAACTGTTGACCTATCCACTAGGTAGATGGTTGACAACGTGTTGAAGATTTCGTTTTGATGACTATTTTTCGTTCAAAATACTTTTTCTCGACTTGAAATTTTTGACAGGGGAAAATTTACCACTGGTTGATTTCATAACTACTTTCAGCTAACTTTCTTCAAAAATGCAACTTATTGCGTTTCTGATAAACTCAGCACATCTGTACCGAAAAACCTTTCCACTCCTAGTGAGAAAAACGACAGATATGGATGATTTCCAGAGAAATAAAGCACCGTTTAAAAGGATCGAAGATTTGATTCCAGAATCGGAGTGATGATAAAAATCAAAACGTCAAAAGACCGCGCGGGAACGTCTCCTTAAAGAAACTCCAAATTCCGTTGCTCCCCGAAGGCAAGGAGAATTATTAAGGGGAGGGGGGGGGGTCATTGGGCGGCCAATGCACCCATCTCACCAGGCGGGCGCACTTTTGACTATAGGCGACACGATATGACCGTGCAGCTGTGAGTTACGAGCTATGCGTGGGCCGCATGAATCAAATTCCTCAGCTCATATCGTTGTCAAATTGGACGAGCTTAGAAGGTAGAGATAGGAAGTTTCGGTGCTAATGACCCGGCATTTTTTCGAAAAATTCACATAAAAACGCACTCTCGTGGCTGAGGAGTGCCCTAAAGCGCAAGCCCCACATTCTTTAACGATGCTTTAGAGATAGTGTGTGTGAATGCGCATTGGGAGCTGAGTGGAAGTGAGAAATGCAGTCGTAGATTTTTTAGTCAATCCCAACTGAAATACTTGAATGGTTTTCACTCCTCCTCTAAATTTCCAGGGTAACTGGATATTCTTTTAAGAATAGGATCACTAAAAATTTAAAAAAACTCAAACTTTCCTTACTTAATTATTTGTCAAATAATTAAGTAAGGAAAGATTGAGTTCTTAAATTTTTGGTGATTTTATTCTTAATTTAAGTGCGCTTTTCTCGTTTTTAGCCTTATTTTCATTATCATTTTGACTGGATATTCCATGTTCTGGACTTCTGAAAAATTAGAGGAAGCTGGGTTGGAGTAAAACAAAACTCTCAGAATGATTCACGCGAGACGTCTGCATAACGTTCTTACTCTAGTAGAGTAACTCTACTGGATAAGGGGCAAAATATCCTGAATCAGCAAAAGTGCATAACTTTTTGTAACCCAATATGAGATTAGGGAGCACGGAAAGGAAAGAGCCTTTCAAAAAAATTTCCGTTTTCGAACAGGATCCTTTTAGGGATTTCGTCCAGATGTGGCCCGCAGCGAACCTTGTGACTGCATAATCCTCCGGAGAAAGTCTTTGGATTTGAGTTCAAAACTCGTTTTGGCAATACAGCGTTGCAAAGTTTACATTTTTTACCAATGAAAACTGTAAATATTATGAAGTACTTCGGTTTAGGGAAAAAACGCCTTCAGTTGATCTCGTTATGTTTTTCGTTATGTGATCCTGCGCCTTAAAAAATAAAAAGGGACAAACTAAAGTTGCCTTTTCAACCGAGAAACTTCAAAATATTAGTATTTTTCAAAGGTAAAAAATGTAAACTTTGCAACGCTATATTGTGCCAAAACAAGCTTTGAACTCAATAAAAAACTTAAACTGGAGCATTACCTCATCATAATAAGATTTCATTTAGTCCACATTTGAACAAAATCCTGAAGTTTCCGAAAGAATGGGCGCAAAAAGATCTTTCTTTGACAGGCTCTTACAGAATAAACTATTATTTTTGTATTTTTCACCACTTTTCATTCATCTTAGAGACACGGATACAAACATAGAGCTAGTATCAAAATAGCCGAGTGGAGTTTCGTGTAATTTACGCCTAATCCCGCAAAGAGATAACTATTGCTGCACGGGCGATGCTTTGTGGCCTACCACGAAAATTGAAGGCGAAACGGCGATATGCGTTTCCTTCATACATCCACCGTATTAATTCTGCCTCCTCTTAAGTCTTAATCAGAAAACGTCACTGACAAGGCAACGTCCGATTACTTATTCGATAATTGAAATGAACATTGTTAGTGAGCGATCAAAGAATTATTTCCACCATAGGGATCGCGTAACATCCTCAATGTTAAAAAGTAGGTGCAGGCTCTTGTTGAACGATCGCGTGGGTTGGAAATAACCAGAAGAGAAACACCGCGCACGATATCTTATGAATTGATGATTCATCTGCCATGCTAAGTTAGAACGCCGTAAGAACCATCAGGCGTTGCCGATTTGTCTTCAACAAATCACGAGTTTTCAGGAAAATTTGGGATTATTTCTTCTTACATTTTTCAGGGGATTTCGTTCGTAATGGAGATGTTGCAGATGTGAGGAATTTGCGATTTGACTGTTGATTCTTACGTAAAAGTTTACGAGAAACACGATGGTGCCACTGGTTTTTTCTGAAATCAACTCCCAAGCTCAAGAAAAGCTCTCAAGTTGAGGCCAAAATGGAGGAGATAGCCCACCCTACCCTGAGAGTCCACCTCTACATCAAGACAAACTCTCCATGCAAAGATAGGGAGCAAATACATTGACAGGGCTGCCACTTTATTTGGGGACTCCAAAACTGAAAACACGACAACCCTGCTAAGGTATTTGCTCCCTATTTTTGCATGGAGAGTTTGTCTGGATGTAGAGGTGGACTCCCAGGGTAGCGTGGGATATCCCCTTCATTTTGGCCTCAACTTGAGAGCTTTTTTTGAGCTTGGGAGTTGATTTCAGAGAAAACCAGTGGCACCATCGTGTTTCTCGCGAACTTTTACATAAGAATCAACAGTCAAATCGCAAATTCCTCACACATGCAACATCTCCATCCGATCTGAAAAGTCTGAAAATTTCAAAGAAAAGTATTCATAACTTTCCTCACAAATGAATATTTTCAAAGAAGAAATTTGGCAACATCCGTATGCTTGCATGGTGTTTTTCCTTCAGTACAGCAGTCATCAGGTCTGGATCAGTGGGTAACCGCCAATACAGACTGTCCACCTCCGAACCCCCAGACAATGCGCGAATGAATTGCGAAAGAAATTTTACAGGCAGCAAGCATTGTTGTTAATACGGTATAATCATCGGTTTGCAAAAATCATCAAATTATTTGGATTGCATTTTGCAAAAAGGAACCAAGAGCATTCCGATGTTGCTAGGATTGTGCAACTTACATTCTTTGCAATAAAATTACCGAAGTCATGCAAAAAATTTAAGTTACGAAGGTAATTTTCGTCTTGGATTTATAATTTATTGCGAGTAAGGATGAACCTTGTTTAGATGATCAGTTTAAATTTGCAAAGTAAAAAAAGTTGCACCATCTTAGCGACATTGGAATGCTCTTGGTTCCTTTTTTTAAAATGCAATGCATTTGATTGTGGCCGTTTACAGGAGAAACGTCGCGAGATGGCAACACTACGGGACGAGTTTTAAGTGCTCCCCTCCCCTGTCATCGATTCAAACCTTTTAACAAGCATACCTTTCCTGACACTAGGTGGAAATTTATGGATGGACGGTCCGGAGAAAAATCGATTTCTCGCGACTCGGCGACAAAATTTTAGTCTCGTAAAGTTCAATTCGTCTATTACTCGATGACCGGAACGAAACTCAAGGCCAATTTTGACGATTTACGGGATATACCGCCTGAAAGGACCCACTTCGTAAAATACGAATTACCTCTTAACCTCAACAGTGACGTGGCGTGCTTTGCGATGAATCGATTGATCTGCCATTTGAACCTACGGAGAAGGATCGATCAACAGGGCGCTCGCAACGAACATCTTAATAATCGATTCTTTGCCATGGCTTCAAATGGAGAAATATCGATAATCGATCATTAACGCCTCGCCACTGGACCTCAAAGAGCCCCCGATAACGGCCCTCGAAAAGAGCCGCCTAAAAGTTCTCCTTAAAAAGACTCTTTAATAAGACCCCCGAACCTGAAAAGGGCCGTCTCACGGGGCTCCCTGTAGAGGCCCCCCAAAAGAACCCCGTGAAAATGACCTCCTAAAAAGGACCTTTCTCATAGCTAACAGATTGGGAGTCCTTCAGAAGAGTAAGGAGAGGGAAAGGGGATGGGGGAGAAAATAGCGGGTAGAGATGGAAATTGATATTTCCTACAGAAAAATTACGCACCTTTTTGTGATGGGTAATTCAAACTTCTTGCCAGTGTTTTTTTTTTCTTCTTTTTTTTTCTTTTTTTTCCCCCATAAGGGTTTACAATAAAAAATTCGGTCCAAATAGGCTTTGAATCCTACTAAGAAAAGATTGAAGTTCAACTTTTTCGACCAAAAAGAATGCGGCGAAAGCATAATATTTTGGAGTGGGCACTTAGTTTATCAGTCCAAGAAGCTGATGTAATGACAGTGTTAGCCACTTGAAACGGTCTTGAAACACGCTACGTCCTTTCCATGCAAATAAAGCCGGCAGTAAAGTATTCTATTTAAACGTGTATGCACTCGATTAGCTGACACCTCTTTCTTACCTCTTATCACCATTTTCCCCCCGGAAAAGTTTGTTTATGATACGTACACTACAAGGAGGTCTCTAATAGCCATGACAGTGCAGAAGGACTTTTCTTCTTCTTCAAAATTCTTTCTTATCCGCGCCTCTTCCATTTATAACTATCGCGGATAACCCAGATTTAGCCTTCGAACTAAAATGTTTAATCTCGAAGCTTACTGTAAGTTATAGAAAAATTCATATTTCTTATCTTTTCTTTCTTAAATCGAATTATCCGCGGTTTCCGCTAACCGCGTGACCACCACAACCACTTCCAATAACCGCGAATCAACGAGACGCAGTCTTCATGCCAAAATTTTGATTCACAGCACCTGGTTGTTCCAAAATTATATTAATTTCATACTTGTTTTCCTTCTTTTTTTGATCGACTTATCCGCGGTTTTCGCTATACGCGCCTCTCCCAACTCCAGTCACCGCGGATAAACGAGACTTAGCATTCATTCTAAAATTTTTAATTACAAAGCTTAGTTAGTGAAAACTAATACAATTTCATAATTTTCCTCTACATTGTATCAATCGAATCATCCGCGGTTTCCGCTAACCGCGCGACCACCACTACCACTTCCAATTACCGCGGATCGACGAGACGCGGTCTTTATGCTAAAATTTTTATTCATAGCGCTTTATTGTTGAAAAATGACATAAGTCTCATATTTGTTTACCTTCTTTTTCTGATCGACTTATCCGCGATTTTCGCTATCCGCGCCTCTCCCAACTCCAGTCACCGCGGATAAACGAGACCTGGCTTTCATTCTAAAATTTTTTATTACAAAGCTTATTATAGTTTTCCTCTCGTTGTTTAAATCGAATTATCCACGGTTTTCCCTACCCGCGCTTCCCTCCTACCAATAACCGCGGATCAACAAGACGCAGTATCCACGGTTTTCGCTACCCGCGCTTCCCTCCTTCCAATAACCGCGGATCGACAAGACGCAGCCATAACACTAAAATTTTGAATCATAGCCCTCGGTTCGTGAAAAACGACAATTTCCACGGATCATCCGCGGTTTCTGCTATCCGCGCTCCTCCCACTTCCAATATCCGCGGATAAGCAAGACCAAACCTTCGGACTGTAATTCGTACTCACAAAGCTCAGCTAGCGATCGAGAAAATCCTGGTCCTGGGATGTTCGTCACAAACTCGAATGCAGCCAACTACACAGACACTCGCAACATGTTCGGAGACAATGCACGGAACGAACCGCGGGGTATTCTGATAAAACACGCGCCGATCGCGAAGCCAATCACGAATTTTAACGGCACACCGAGAGGCGACAAAAGACCGGCGTGGAAAAAAGCGAAAATCCGACGCGATTAGCTCATTCCCGAGTTGAGGTGGCGTAAACAATGCACTGTCGGCGTGCTCGCGGTGCGAAGCGTGGACGGGATTCCTTTCTGGGTTCGTGGCTCGTGGTGGGGCGGTTCTGGTAGACTTGTCTCCCCCTCTCTGCCGTGATGGAGAAGAGAGCCGTAAGTACATTTCTGTATGAGCCATAATAAGCACGTTCTTTTATGTGCCTCGAGGTTCATCCCACCATGCACAAACTGCTCTCTTCGCTATCACGGCAGCTCTGCTGGCTTCGTGGCCCCCTCGCCCGGGTGGTTGGATACGCGGAGGAGGGGAGGGGCTTGTCATCGGTGAGTCATACTTCAGCCCTCCTCTTACTCGCGGTTTATGAATGAAACATCGCGGACGATCAAAGGAGGGGTTTTGCGTACGCGTAGTAAGCATGCGTAATGTTGTAATC
Organism: Bemisia tabaci; assembly: GCF_001854935.1. Lineage (NCBI taxonomy): Eukaryota > Metazoa > Arthropoda > Insecta > Hemiptera > Aleyrodidae > Bemisia > Bemisia tabaci. The sequence continues at coordinate 1,134,807 of NW_017547090.1, forward strand.
ACGTGAGCTGAGGGGGTATGCTGTCGTGCTGAGCAAGATCGCCGTATGAGCCTTCAGATGTTGCCTAATTTCCTTCGATAAAAACCGAATTTACAGGAAAATTATTAATATTCTTTTTTCAAAATTTCCAGCCAATCCTTTAATGTCCCGGGAAAAGTCGAGTTCCTCAAAGGGTGGTCCCATTTTCCAACTGTTGGTAGGAAAACTCCCCCTTCGAGGGTAGAATGACGTCATTCTACCTCCAAGTGATTGCAACCAAGAGCAAATTTTCCACTCAGGTGATCAAGGAAAAAAGGAGTAGAAAAATCAGCTTAAACTTCAAAATTGAAGCTTCTTAATAAGCCGATTATAGGGCATTATGAACATGAGACATGACTGTCATTATATTAAGAAGGTATTAAGAAGAACTAAGCTAAAATAGTGAGGAAAGAACTGAAGAAAAAATACAATTATATATTTAACAAATACTGAATAAAAACAGAAAACAAAACAAAACATAAATACAAGAGAGAAACACCTAATTATCTATGACTTTATCACACAAGTTAACTAGGAAAACACACTGAATAACACACACAAAACAGATAAAACTTGTTGTTTCATTTCCTTGTAACTTGAAAGATATTGGGCCAAAAACCTCACTTATCAGTATCATTAAAAAAGTAAAAGTTTCTGGTCTAATTAATATGGAGCCCGCAGTGATCTTCACAATTTTTTCATGACAAAATCCACGCCCAATTTTCTGGTCCTCGAAGTTGATGATTTTATTGTGTCCCTTCATCTTCTTTGCTTGCTAATTCCCAACCAGTAACCTACCAACCATCAACAGTTGCATTGATTATCTATTTTGACTTGTGAAATAATTTTCTCAGGTTTGAGTTCGCTCATGTCATTTTATGACAAAACTTCCTTGGAATCCAAACTATAAGAAGCATTACGATGGTCTAAGTCGGCAATCACATAACTCGGTCTGCAACGTCGCAGACTTCCTGTTATACTTCATTTTTTTAAACGGAAAACCACTCGATGGCAATTCTTTAAAACTGCCTTGATTTTTCTTCTTTGTGCAAAGAAAATTCTGCAAAAACTTGAAGGAATGATGTCAATTTGTTCTCCTTTAGAAAAATGACTAGAGGCAGAGATTTTCAGACATCGAAAACAAGTTATGTGATTGCCAACTTACACCGTTGATTATTTCTTCTTTGAAAATCATTTTTCAGGTATCTAAATGCACCCATCATTTTCCCTGAGCAAGAAACTATCAAAATCACCGGATGCTAATTTTTCTACGACTTTAACTTTTTTACTATTTTTTTTCCTCAAATGAGGAGGGAGGCACAGAAGTTTTGATAAACATGCTCAAAGCGGAAGTCTTGCGAGAGGTCTTACATGAACAGTGAGAAAGATAACAACATGAAAAAACATAAACCATGCAAGCACTTTAGACCACAAACTAACATATAACAGTATTTTTCCAGGTGGCATGAGAGAGGAACAACTTCGACAGAACGTTTCAAGAAAACAGTCAAACAAACATTCAAGAACATTACTTCAATCTAACGAACTAAAACAGAGAAAAAATGAGAGTATTAAAACAGAGTTTCACAAACCTCCTATGGCTGCACTGTTGAAAGGTTGAGAGATCCTTTTTTGCACATTACTTTGGAAGTCGGACTAATTCTTTGAAAGTCGAAAGGAGGTCAAATTCCTTGATAGGTTCAAAGACTAATTCTTCTCCAATCTTCAACCCCATGGGTTTTTCATACTCCGTGGAAAACGTGGGCTTCCATTTGATGTCTGCACTGGGATCTCTGAAATAACAGTAAGTAATATGAGAAGTTTACTTGTGCTGTTTGTACTTTGCGACTAGAATTCTAGAGGAGAAAAATATTGCAAAAAACATGGAAACAGCAGACTAAAATTCATGACTCCTCCATTACCCAGTTCAGATTGATTTGCTTCAATCTTTCAAAATCATCCTCTCAAGAAGCTCACATGACTGCTTTCAGAATATTCAGTGGATTAAATGGACTACATTTTGCAATTTGGAACTATAAATTCTACCCCGGTTCAAAAACAACGTATGTGCCATTAGTTTCCCTATGCACATAAGTGTTTTTCCAGAAGAACCAAAATTAATAGTTCCAAATTGCAAAATGCAGTCCAAATGAATGACTCAAAGCTTGATAATAAGGAAAGTGATATAGGAGACAATAAAACCTCACTATAATTACAGAGCTTTCTTTCTATGACATCAGATTTAACTTGAAATTTTTCTAAAACACAGGAATTGTTTGGTCTTTAAACTTCCTATGTTGCGCGCAGTGCCAATCGTTATAAGAAAATTTCTCTGTGACAAAAAATCGTTTGAACAGTCATTCCTTTGAATTCTATGATACAAAAAAGTGTTTAATACTTAAAATATTCCAACCCAGATCATCACATTTTAGGAAATTCAGACACAACAAAATCCTAGAACACTTACCCAGTTACAGCAAAATTTGTCCACATTTTTGTCATCCTTGAAATTGTCATATCTGCCAGAGATCCACTTTCTAGAGGTTTTTCAGCATTCATGGCACAACTGAACAAATACCCAAGCTCGTCACAATGAGCGGCTCCTGAGGAGAAAACATAACAAGAGATTAACAAGTTTCCAGACATAAATGTTGTAAAAAAAACCCTAACGAAGTCCTTCCATACATAATTAAAGTAAATAAAGTACACTGAACATTTTTGAGTCGAGGTCCAACATACTCTTATTTTCTCTGAGTCAATAATATGTTACGCCACATTCCGACTTGAGAGTTAACCATTTGGAAAAAATGGATCATAGTTTTTATTATGAAAAATAAAAATAAAAAATATATCTGAATCAAAGACACATGTCAACGATGAAACTACCAGACCTCGTATCTCATTTGTGGTGTTTAAAAAGCTCTGCTCCCATTTTATTTTTTTGAATAAAAACACATTAATATCATTCCTTGTAGTTTTCACAGTTCCCTTCAAACAGAGCAGAAAAATCACAGAAGTTTTCAATAACTGATGTGGAGTAGTTTTTCACTTGAACAATAATGTATGACAGGAAGTCTACAACACGGCAAAGCGAGATACTTGCTTCAGTAGTTTTAGAGTCATTACACTGAAAAACTGTGAAAGAAAATTACCTCTTTTTCCCGGTTCTAAGAGTCCCCTTTTGATGAGCAGTTGTGTGTACCATCCAAAAGGTGTGTCCACGGAGAATTTGTAGAAAAAAATTGGGCTCTTTCGTGGTTTGTTCTTGAGATGATAAAGCGTAAGAATAGCAGGAAATTGTACTATGAGTGTCCCGTAAAGCTGCAAAAAATATGAAGAAAAAGAAGTTAAGACATTTTTCTTTGGGGGTATAGGAACTGCAAATTTTTTTGAGACTAATTAGAAAGAAAAGGCAGTTATACGTACAAAAAAATGAGATAAATAGAAAAATTCTGCGCTACTAAAAAATTTTGGATGCAACATGGAGCAATATAACCATAGTGATGAAACGTCAAGAGGGAGCATTCTGCTATGCTGGGAACATCAAAAGCGCTCAAATGATTATTCAGATTGAAGCAAAAACCATGGATATACCAAATTTGATGAGACCTTTTTTATTAGGTGCAGTATTGGTGTAAAAAACACTCAGCAATATGTACTTTCAAAGGAGTTCCTAAGTAAGATCGATGCTTACAATTTGTTTTCTGTTTTTTTTG
>NW_017547090.1:1138545-1168802 GCF_001854935.1 Bemisia tabaci
CGGGTTGCATACTTTGTAAAATACACTTTACGAAATCCAGAAAAAACTTACATCTACCAGCTCATGAAAATGTTTTGGGTATTCGATAGTTTCCTCTCCGAAATAGTGTCTTCTAATCCTACTTGCCAGCTTGGTAATTTCTTCGGATGTCAAAGATGGAGGGAATACTAGGTCTTCAAACAAAAATCTCAAATCGGTATTTAATGTTTTGATCATATGCGGCCATTCTTTGATGGCTGAAACAAGCACAAGAACATTGATGGATTAAGTAGACTATACAGAGAGATTCTTCAATCATGATTCTTTGCAAAGCTTAGTATGAAATAAAAACTAGGAACTGGATTGGTATCAAAGCAGAGAACATATGAAAGGAAATTGTATGAAGTAGAGCAGCACTTCCTAAACTTTTTTTGCCAGAGTAATTTTCTGTATCTGGCGGTCATGTACCACCTTTGAAAATGGAAGACTATTATGAAGACTCAGTATAAAAATGTAATATCCGATACAAAAGCAGTTGAAAATAAATAAACATCTCTTGAATTCTCTCCTTACACCTGAAATTTTCTGTCTATTGCTGTCCTTTTCCACTTACAAAAACATTTCACAGGCTTTGACAAGCTTTTTCTGCAAACCGCTAGGGTAGAGGAGGGGTGTTATGACTGGCAATACAGATAGGGTTTACTGTAATCATACAAATTTAATGAAAAAAATACTAACTTTGTAGGATGAGAAATCCATCGTTCAAGTTGACACCTGTCAGAAAAGGTATGTCCATGGGGTTCTTGCTGACAATCAATTCATGAGGATCAGAGGAGACAAACCTATCACTTCCTACCGTCTCTAAACTGGGTAAAAAGGCAAAATCATTTCCTTTGAAGTGTTTCTCTTGAGAGACACTACAGTCTTGGACTTCAATAAGCTGTTTAGCAGGTACCGTCATTAGGTGCTTGAGCAATTCTTCTTTGTTTTTAGCATCAAAGCTTAGATGCTTCCCAAGATCAAGGCCAATCTTCTGATGATGTTTCATAAACGCCCACTCGCCAGGAAGTGTTCCACTTTGAGCGATTGCCTTGTGAAATAGGCCTCTGGACATAGGAGATATCATGTGATGATGGACGCACGCACCACCAGCGCTACTTCCACCAAGTGTGACATTATTTGAGTCTCCACCGAAGTTTTTAATCTCTTTCTGGACCCACTTCAAAAGCAGGACTTGATCTTTCATCCCCATGTTCCCCGCAGCATCTTCTAAATCTAAATTCAAAAACCCTGCAAAGAAAAAAGAAAATATTAATGATGAAGGTTGGACGAAACTAATGATGAATGTAGTAAGTATAATCTATGGATTAGAAGAAACGGGTACTTAATGCAGTCAAATCTTCTGAGGGCATTTTGTGAAATAATAATTTCTGGGAAAAACAGTCAATTTTGCAGTTCTGGGCTAAACTCTTGAGGGAGATCAAATAACAATTTTCACATTAGAGCATTTCTTTATAATATTTTCTAGATAGAAAATGCTCAGAAATTTTGACCCTGCAAGAAGATAAAATGGTGGTATTGAGTGCTGAGCAATCAGATTTAACAGCTGAATTTACTAGAATTTTTGGTTATTTTCAAGATGAAAATGTGTTGGAAAAGAAGCCCGGAAGAAAATATCGGTAAGAACCAAAACTTGAACAACCCTACTTATTTTCATCATGACAGTTCCTATAGATATTTTCAAGATGAATATGTGTTAGAAAAGAGGCCTGGAAGTACATAGGTAAGAACTAAAACTCTGACAACCCTACTTATTTTCATCATGACAGTTCCTACAGATGTACCACGATCTTTTCTGAACAAGAACAACACTATCAATAAATTTTGATTCACCAGTAAAGAGTACATTGTTTCAAATCAATGTTTTCATGGACAAAATGTATTTTTTTCAATCTCTCTCTCGGAAAAACTACGAAGAGAGTTCACCACAGTAACAGTTGCCATTACATAAGGTTTAAAATAATAAGATATTAGTTGCGCGATGGCGATGCATACAGGTTCGTGTTTTGATGATCAGGGATTATTATTTACGAAGCAAAAATAATAGAATCTGTTCAAACACCATGTTTCTACATTCAATATCAACAGTAGTAATGTTACCTAGAAAAACCAATGAGTAACATTGTGTACAACAAAAGTGCTTTCCACGGTTTCTTCTACTTTTACTTTGATGAGTGTTTTCTATCATTGCTCAGTTCATCACTCAGTGATGAATTCAAGAAAGAAGAGAAAATGGTATGCATTATTGCAGTGGATGAGAGAACACACCATCTCTTTCGAAATGCCATGTCTCCGTTAACAATGGCTGTGCGTGGGACTTAGCATTGTTCATATCTATCTATGTCTGATCTGAAAGTTTTGAGCATTGACACATGATTTTGTGAATCACAGCTATTTTACTAAATTGAGCCACTTTATTACTGTGCTCACTGGGGTTGGCATGAATGATATCATCACATATGACTTGTATTCTTCCATTTCAGAAAGATAAAAAATCATTGCGCTTTAGAGCAACAATATTGTTGAGTGTGAGTATGCAAGTATTATTGTAATATTGAATTTAATTTTTTGATATCTATAATTGCCTACAAATAGAACTATCAACATTAGAAATTAATCTTAACCTCCCTTAAAAGGGAAAAGCTCTTCTAATTACTTAACTTTTACTAAAATTAGAGACTTGCCTAAAACACCAAGTCGATAGTTGAATGTTACTAAGACTATGTCATAGTCCATGAAAAAATGAGCGCCATAAAGTAAAGCACTGCCTGATCCAACTACGAATGCACCTTCGTGAATCCAAACGAGGACAGGTTTCAGTGGCCCATCACACTATTGCAGAAAAGAAAATAATTATAGAAGGAAAACACAAAGACTGCAGAATCTGTGGTGAGATTTAGTTGGATGAGGCAAACTTTGGGGTTCTCGAATTTTCTGGAGGTGTCTTGGTAGGTTGAAAGTGTCAAATCTATCAAAAGATCTAATCAATATTATAGGGTTGAATTTGAAAGAAAATTTAATAAAGCCGGCAATAAAGTGACATGAAGACCTACAGCAGTAGACCCATTTTGAAACTTTGTCTTTATCTACATGACAGGAGCAGACCAAGATAGAATTAAAGGGCATCAATGGTTGGTAGTATTTCTCCAGTTCAAATATCTTGATTTAGTGGCACTTTTTTCAGGGCTTGATGAGAGGACTCTAGGATAAGGAAAATGAGGGTAGGTTTGTTCATTCGCTACTGATCACCCAAAATTGAAAAGTCGTCAGTTGGAATAGTTCCGTTTAAGTCTCAGCAGAAACTTTGTTTCAAGGTTCCTGCCAAGACTGGGACCAAATCAATGCTACTGAGCGCTTTGCCAGTTCAAGTGCTTTAATTGGGGTAGAGCATACCCTTGTTCCACTTTCCACAATGGATTCCATCAAAGAGAAAAAAAAGGTCCAGCAAAGGCGCAACAAGAAAATGCTTCAACTGACTAGTATTGTAATTTCACTTTTGCTTAGTTTTGTGACATTTCATCAAGAGGGACGAAATTTCAATACTTGGCAAGTAGGGCTTATGTTGGTGGCTGACTGCCATTTAAAGACTGGCCCGCATACTTTGAAAGTTTTAGGCGAAATGTTTAAAATCCATTTCAAGATTTCATGTTAAATTTGTCACATTGCAATGGTAAACAAATCAGGTTTTAAACATGGAAACTTTCCTTGTGATTTATGTTCCAGTCATTTGACTTACTTCAGAGGGTTTTAGAGTGAAATAATCCATTCATATTTCAGGAGCCCTGAGAACTTTTAAATGAAAAAAAAAATTACCTCTGGGGTATAAATGTTTGCAAAAAGACAATCTTCATCTCCAAAAATTTTCTTGGACGCTAGACTAGCTTGGACAGCAACGTTTCCTTCCTTTGTAGCATCTCTTGTCCCTTCCCAGCCTTTGCAAGGAACAGGTGGCTAAATATAACAGAAAAAGGACATCTGAGAGAAATAAAAACTTTTAAAGAAACTGGCATGAAATGAAAACAACACATCCAGGAAGAAAATGAGAGGAGTTGATAAAGTAATAAAGAAATAATGAGAAGGTTTTATTTAGGAACGTTGATACACCAATTACTTGTATGATAAACTTCAGTGATGAATGCAGAGGTCTGAAAATCTCTTCCCTTTTTCTGGAACTGTTACCTAACTGAGGAACTTACTGATGCAAATTCAAACTTTATAATACATACTTTAAGTAGGTATTATTGCTGACTTTCCTGCGCTTATTACCTATTTATACTTTCTATAGACATTGAAAGTTCATTAACACGGGCCACTTGCAGTGATTTGTCAGGCAAAAATTTTACATACTTCTCTCAAATTTTCCACAAAAATTTGTCTAGATCCTAAAACAGCAAAATCCTTGCATTCCTTGTTCAGCCTCTGTCAAGCCACACTTCAGGACATTGGGTATTTTCTGCAACCTTTCATTAGAATTTTCTCTTTTATTGAAGTCTTCAGTTACTTACCTGCAAAATTGGTGCTGAATTCTAACATATGATTGTTTCATCTCACCTTAAATCTTAGAGAGCCAACAGGTGCCTCGGCATATGGAATTCCAGAAAAACTCAGAAATTTTCTTCCATTCCTTGACGTTGAGATTGCACCTCGGAGCTTCCCATAGTCTGTTACTACTTCAGGATAATCTGATTTGCTTCGAAGAGAGATAGAGACAACACTCAGAACTCGCTGTTTTAGAGTACCCTGTTGGGCAGAGCAATAGATTAGTAAACAAACAAATACAATTCAAAATTATATATATTTCTAGATTTATGATTACTGTAAGACTTGAAAACACTGTTTTCATTTTCTGTTTTAATCATTATAGATAGGGCTATGAACATTGCAATGTTAATTATAATATTTGGCAAAGTGTATTTGTACTCACTGATTTTTGACTCTATTTTTAAACGGTGCAGCAAACCCACAGGGTAAGTTCGCAATCACATATCCTGTTTGCGGTGTCTGAAAAAAATCTCTGCCTCTATGTTATTTCTATAAAGGAGAACAAATTTATATCAAGCCGTGAAGTTTTGGCAGAATTTTCTTTGCATAGAGAATAAAAATCACAGCAGTTTTAAAGAATTGCCATCGAGTACTTTCCATTTAAAAAATAAAGTATGACAGGCAGTCTGCAACATCGCAAACCGAGTTATGTGATTGCCAACTTACCATCGAAATGGAGAACCATGCAATATGAAATGTGATGGGCATTACTACTGAACTTTTTGTCTGATATCTAGCGGGAATCCTACGACTCGATATCTTGACTCATGCTTTTGATCTATACCAAAATGAAGCCAGTAGATTATCTGATGCCCGCTACAAACCTGCCAAGACATTTGGTAACAAATCTAGTGAAAATAACCTCATTTAGCATTTTAAAGTGCTTACTGTAAATAAAAATTTTGTAGAACAAGAATGGAAGATGGAGCACATTCTAAATTTTGATTGGAGTTGAGGAGCAAGGCAAAACTTTACAACAATCTAGAAAAAAGCCCAATATCTTCAGACAACAGGATTTAGAATCGTGGAGGGCGAATATAGAAGTTCACTGGGCATTGCGCCTTTCTTATGTTGAACCTGTGCTTCTTTCTTGATTCTTGATTTTTCTTCTTACGGTGTGTGATGCAGAACATGAAGCACAATTTTCCTGTGATGAATAGGCATTCAATTGACGACTATGACGAATGACTGAGTGAGAGGCTCCTAAAATTTAAAAAGAAAGGTGATAATAGTTAAATTATGTATTCAGGGCACACTGCACTTCGATCTCCTTGGTTGTAGATATTGAATGATTCTGCGAACCGGGATGAAGCTTGAATTGGCCTTTAGTTTAATAAATGATTGAATGGAACATAATATTCATGAAGGATGATCAGCAAAATTGTCACTGGAAACCACGTGAGAATTCATCATAACATCCGCCGGCTAAGGAGCTGCAGAGGTTACATTCTAGACAAGACAGGAATAAAATTCGAGAAAGTAATAGACAGAGATAGTTTCGACAAATTAAAATTTTGTGAGGGATTTTGGATAGAACATAGTGGAGGAATAGAAATTCACGATCTCCCACAATCACGACACACTTACAAAATTGAAATTCGAATTACGGAGTGCGGAATGTAAACACAAGTAGCAAAAAAACTATCGTCCAGTGTTGTCAGGTTGTAATTAATGAATGACGCAAGAGAAACAACGCAACCATGCCGCTGCTAAGGATGTTGCCAAACAACTTAAAATATCCATATTCTGATAACACGCAACGTTGCAAATAATTTCCCATTTTTGACAATAAAAAACTGTAAAATTACTCGAATTGAAAATCTCTTACTTTCGCAAAATCAGTATCTTGTTGTCGTGCGGCTCGCGCAAAATCTTTAAGAAATTGCGCAAAAAAAAACAAGAATGCAGGGTTGAAGATTTTCAGGAATATAATGCTTGTATGTACTTAATTCTCAAAAATTTGAAAGAACCTCTTCCTGAATGCATATTGCTTATTTACATACCACCATTAGCCAACTATCCACCTATTGGGGGATGTAAGCTGTGGACTCCTAGAGACTTTAACGCAACATAGAAAAGTGAGAATATCGTCATTCACTTGTTTACCTTCAATTTGCCTGGGAGAAGGGAAGGATTTTCACAAATTGGCAAGCATGTGTATGTAATTTTTTCCTCCCCTCCGACATCATTATGATTTCTTGCGATCATTCGTATAGTAATTACACGTGTTGCAGTTAGCAATTAAGAACGATGGAAATAATAAGAGAGTAGTGATAGCCAAATAACTGCGCATTTTGTAAAATGAAACACAATGAAATTCTATAATTTTGTTTTTAATCAACCATGTACACCTCTGAAAGGCTGAAGTTAATAAAATGTATCATACTTTCATTTTATAAAATGCGCAGTTTTTTGGCTATCACTACCCTGTTATTATTTTCATCCGCACAGCAGTGCTTGCGCTCAGAATCAACTCACGATGAAGAGCCGTAAATTCTCCTTCAGAAATATGCATAGGCAATTGATCGTTCGGGCCCGTAATTTTTGCCTACCAACAGGCGAATCGAAAACTGAAAAAGTGTTATCCTCCGAGTCAGTCGTTCTCGTTAGGAAAGTCATCTAATTATTTTTTCATTGCTCGTCGCTAAATTCATTCGCTGGAACGATAGAAACTGCATTTTGCATCATGGTCAGTGAATGAAAAATTATGAGCCAAGTCAGTCACGTACAAAACGTGACACTGTAAAAATAAAGAGTATAAACCCTATCGGGTGCGGTACTCATTTCATATTTTTTGAATCGAATATTTAGTTATAGAGGAGGGACTCCCTCTCCTATTTTTTCAAGAAATCCATGTGGGTTTTGTCTCCCCATAACGAAATGCGCGGGTGTGAAATCGAATACAACGTGAAGCTCACGACAAGTGACCCGAGCTATCCATTATCCGTATTCCATTCTACGAACCATTCATATTTTTATGCTGATGCGCGCTGCGCGAGCCTTTGTGTTTTGGGATCTGGTTATTCATCGTAAAAATCCACCTCGCACCCTCGCATTCAGCCCCAATCATCCTCACCTGCCAGCTACGGCCAGCTACCCCACCCCCGCCACCATACCACCACCGCCCGCGCTACGTCATCGTACCTGTTGCTGTTCGTTGCTGAGTTTGTTGCCTTGGGAATCCATGGGCGGCCAGTTGGTTGACGTTCGCAACGGCCGATTTCCCATCGCGAGTGCCGTGCGCTTTCTCGGAAAGCCTGATAATTTTCTGAAAATATGAGTGAAAGCGGCAAATTTTCGGCCGAATTTAACCGCTCTTCAATAATTTAGTTCGGAAGCCTTCGTTTTTGTAGAGTTTTTTTCGCTTTGGACGTGAATATCGCGGGTGATCGTCGGGAAAAGTATGGTGTTTTTGTGTGAAATAAGGTTATCCACCCACTTTGTTGTGTTGGTTTTGTCCCGTTTCTGAAGTGAAATAAGTCAATAATGCTAATTTAAGAGTGTTCTTGATTCATTGGTGTAAATTCTTGCATTGTTATCTTATTGTGGAATATTCTAGTTCATTCATGGAAAGATGACTCCTGGCGGATACTCATATCACTCAGGTAGGCTACCACTTTCTTCCAAGACTTCAATTCTCTTTGATATCCTATCAGCTCTACATATTCTCTCATTTCTATAATGAGAATACAAGTTTCATAGCTAATACAGCTTTAAAAGCATCAAATCTCCTATAGAATGAGTATGTATACATTTTAGCAGAGTAGGAATTCCGAGTGGAATGACCCACATTGCTTGAAGGTATCGATATGAGTCACCGAAAATGTAATTTTATAAGGATAGCTAAAGTGTCAAACCACGTACCTCTGTTGCTGTGTTTCAAAGTTTGCCTTCCTATTTCATTTATTCGAAGAGAAACAAGCCAATCTCATAGCTTAATATTTTTACAGAATATTATCTCAAGAGAGAAGATAAATACAGGAAGATTTTAAGAAATCATGTTTTCTAGCTTTCCTGAAGATAAAACAAAGTTAGTTTAACAAAAAGTCTGCAGTATCGCAAACAGAAATATATGCTTTAGGCATCAGTGTTCACCTCTGGTAACAGGTCTATAGTTTATTGTGATACCGCATTGGATATACCTAATTAAGACTGCGTTTTCTTCAAGAATTTTTCAGCGCTTTTACTTATTGCTGTATTTTGAATTTCTCAAACAGGGGAAGATAGTAAGCATTTTCATTGTAGATGCTTCCGTGGTTGTTCATAAAAAGTTTGAGAGTTGTATTAAATTCCTCAGATGATAATTTCTTTGAGAAGTACTTTGGTACTTAGTAGTCAAGTTTCAGTGAATCTCCAAGTGTCTTAGGATACCGAGTTGAAAATTGCAAGATTTTTCAAGTTTTTTTGGAACCGCTGGGAAATTTGTGTATCAATTTCCTGCGATATTGAAAAAGGAATTGCATAAGTAATGTCCAACTTCTCCATAAACTGCTGAAAAAATTGTGTATTAGCAGTAATATTAATATGATAATTGCATATGATTTTTTCAAAACTACAAGGAATGTACGTTTTTTTTAAATGCCCAAGGAAATTTGCACACATATGTTTTATGAATCAACATTGGTCAAAACTGGTATCCTGTGGTGTAGTGGTTGTAGTGCTGACCTTTTGGCCAAGAGAGGTCCGGGATTGGATTCCAGGCCAGGTGACCTAGGAGTTTGATGTTTGCAAGTAATGATCACCTGGGGCGGGGGTAAGAAGTGTTTGTTTAGCCGATAGGCTGTATGAAAATTGGTAAAAAAAAAAAGTGCAAGTAAATAAATTAAAAAAAGCGGACATCGAGTGCACAACTGTTCCAACCTCACAATATTGAGGTGAGAATCGCGTAATTTTTCACTTTTTTTAAACCGCTAGAAAAATCGCGTACCTATATGATATTGCGATGAAAATCGCGTATAATTTCCTAAAAATGGTGACAAGATTTCCAGGCGCGTGCCAGCGCCAAAAAGTGACGAGATAGGGCTGCACGTGATCGATTTTACCCCAGGTCGTGGCGATACTCGATAAGGTTTCAACTTAGCTCCAGTTCCTGATAATCCTGTTAAAACCGCCCCTATCGTAGCCTACAACACTATTTCTCGCTCGACGCCAAATGGACGAAAATTCAGGATCGCGAGGTCCGCTCTTCACGCGATCTCAGGCTTTATACCCTAAGTACCAAGGGATTTCGTTAAATGGTACACAATGGGGTCGATGCCCTCCATTCACGCCTCATTCTGTTATCAGTGTATCTATGATTTCGATTTCTCTAATACTTCATTACACTGGAAAAAAAAAACACATTGGATCTAGAGGCCAGACTCAAAAACATCGACAAGAAAAAGTACTCTTGATTCAATCAGAATCTAGCTTAAATCAAGAACCAAGCCTCTTAATTTAAGCGGATTTCGTTTTGATTCAAGCAAAAAGCCGATCGAATCGAGAGTATTTTTTCTTGTCAGTGTTTTCAAGAGTCTGGACTCCAGATCCAATGTGGTTTTTTTTCCAGTGTAGAACCGCACTATGGGCAATATCTTTTTTTTTTTGACCTTTGTCAAAGTCAGTGTTGACGAATTTTCAATATGTTGTAACGCAGGGGTGCAAAAAGTACCAAACCCCATTCTGACGAGCGTTTTACGCGATCCTGGTTTTTTCCTCCTCTTTTACGAAAAATTTTCTGACTTTCCCAAATTTTTCAAATTATTGACCTTTCTCTCACTCTAGTTTCCTTTTTCCCTTTTTTCTCGATACACTCTCGAAAATTTTCTCTCGTAAGTCATGGGTGTATTTCCTTACGTTTCTCGCGATTGACAATTGGACTGCATTTTGCAATTTGGAACTATAAATTTTGGCTCTTCTTGAAAAATACTTATGTGCATAGGGAAACTAATGGCACATACGTTGTTTTTAAACCGGGCTAGGATTTATAGCTCCAAATTGCAAAATGTGGTCTAATTGTTGTTCCTCACAAGATTAATAGATTCTTCCGAAAAAGTTCTTCGGCGTCGTTTAGGGCTGACATACTAGTTTTTGATGGGTCGTCAAAATTTTACAAAATGCCCGATTTGACAAGTAGCCAAATTTCCCTTAAAATTTCACTTGAAATTCCAAAAAGTTTCTGAAATTTCATGAAAAATAGCCTGAAATTTTACAGGAAAGTCTCATGATTTTTCGAGTGAAGTTTCATCCTTAAAATTTCAAATTCTTATATATCTCATTAAATTTTCCGTCTTAGGTAACCTGAGACATGTTCTTTGACGTCTGCAGAGCAGAGTCAAATTTCGAGGCCACCTCACCAGCATTCACAATGATTATTTCGAACGCATCCACCACTTTCCCCGGGTGTGTGGTGTGTGTCATCGTGTCGTGTGCCATCTTTGCGCGGCGATGCATGACGTAAAATAAACGAACAAAACTTATTCAGCATCCTTACTTGCCCGGCTCCAGTAACATCCGAAGCCGTGTTCATCGATGAAAAAAATAACTCGTCATGCTTTCCATCTTGTATCGGAATTGTGCACTCCGTGTGTCACGATTTCGGATTTCAGTCCGAAAATGTCGACCGGAGATCCACCTGCGCGCTGTAGTTGCTGCTCGTAATATACTGTGGCGTGGCTTGCTTTGCGATACATCGATTGATCTGCCATTACAACCTTTGGAAAAGGATCGATAAGCAGGGTGTTCGCAACGAACACTTTGGATAATCGATACTTTACCACAGTTTCAAATGGGGAGATATTGATGATCGATCATTAACGCCTCGCCATTGGGAAAATACACTCGTTCGGAGCGACCGATTTTAATGTAGAACATGCGTGATTTAGTGGATTTTTTTGTCGACTGATTCGAGTAAGGTTGAGGTCTCGATTGTCCGTGTAGCGAAAGGCTGATTCAGTTAAAAAAATTGTTAAAGTTATAGAATTTCTTCTGATAATATGTTAAGGATCTCTTTGAACCTCCCTTGATCACACAGTAAATCCAGGGACCTCCCCAGTAAATGAGCAGTTTAAGGAGTGACACCCACGACCCACGGCTCTAAATACAATTATTTATACTCCATGGATGTGCATGTTGCGTGTACTGAATAATGAAGGCGCTCTGATTTCTGTGAGACAACGCTACGATGCAACTATTCGTGCTTGATGGATGTCCGTGTTGCATACCGAAGTATTGAAGGCGCTCTGGCCATCTGCCTTTTAAAGCTATGGAAAAGGATCGATAAACAAGGTGTTCGCAACAAACGCCATTATACTTGAGTCTTAATCTCGGCTGCAAATGGGGAACTATCAACAATGACCATTCATGCACTGGAAAAAAACACATTGGATCTAGAGTCCAGACTCTCAAAAACATCGACAAGAAAAAATACTCTTGATTCAATCGGATTTTTGCTTAAATCAAGAACCAAGCCTCTTGATTTGAGCGGATTTTCTTTTGATTTAAGCTTGAATCTGATTAAATCAAGAGTATTTTTTCTTGTCAATGTTTTCAAGAGTCTGGACTCTGGATCTAATGTGTTTTTTTTCCAGTGTGTGGGGGCCGAAGAAATTTTCGACTTAAGCGGGATTTCGTCTCAACCGAAGTTGGACTCGGCGAGATGATTTAACCGAATAACGCGTATTCGTGACAACAACGCATGAATTTTTGGTCCCAATCGCTGCCGCGGATTGAATCAATTACGCTTCTCGGCGATGCAATATTGCAAGGAAAATTAAAAATTCTTCGCGCGGTATCCAAAATTGAACACCGCCGAAACCCCGTCACGAGAACTGGCATTGTGTGTGTCGGTATCCTGCGATCGAAGCGTCCATTCACTATTCAACCGTAATCCGTATGAAGAGCTCAAGCATACTTGAACAAAGACCTCGAGGTTTTTTGGCCTGCTGCAGGACACCATCACATCGTCTTGCTGAAGAAAAACGCTGTATGATACGTGAGATGTTGCCAAATTTCCGTTGATAAAGTGCGGATTTTCAGAGTAAAATTTTAAAATTTTCCTCACAATTTTTCTGAGAAGTTTATCTACTGGTTAGATAATTAATGTAAAGTATCCATGAATTTCGAAGAAAAATCTTAATGAATTCCTTCAAAAATGAATATTTTACAAGGGGAATTTCAATCATGGATCTCGTTCGCAATGTCAGTCAGAGAAAATGTAGACAGTTTCATTTCAGGATTGCCCAGCATTTTCACAATTTTCCAATTAAAATCCCCAAGTCGCGTTAAAGTCCCCATAGATATGTACGCTTCTAATAGGATCCAACAAAAACTGAACGTATATGGGGATTGGGAAATCTTTCACACTTTCGTTTTATATATTCTAGGCCTTATTTTGCATTAAATTATTCTCAACGTAACTAAAAACTTTTTTAGGTGATTCCTAAAAAGTAGGCTCGCCTGCCAAATGGGCCTTAAAACTTCTAGTTGAAATTGGAATCTGGTAGAATAGCTACTCCTGAAACGAGGTGTAAATTTTCCATTTGTAGCTGGATTTTATCAGTGGGTCAGTTGCGATGGTTGCAGAGTCGTGCTTTGATGCTTGATTCTTGTAGATTAGCAAAAAATATCTATCAGTCCGGGAAACAGACGTTTTCTCTGGTTACTCAACGTGTAACTCGGATGACAGCCGGGTGGAAGAAACCAAGGGTGTCACTAACTGCGTTGGACGACGTCATAAACCGAATTTCACGAATCGTGGTATCCTCGGTTAAAGTTGAACGTAGAAAGTTGCTATTTGGACGGATCTTAATATTTTTAGCTGATCGAAAAGTATCAAGCTTCAAAAAACGATTAAGAGACCAGCGCACCTGATTCATTCCTGATTAGTGATCAGGTTCGACAATCCGCGGATTCCACCTCAAAAAAGTTCGTGTGAAAGTGAGTGTGCTCCTGTGATTCCCAGACGCACAATCTCGAGGTAGCCAGATCTTGTTTAAGTAAGAAATTCCGCTTTTTTTCACACCACCGAAAAAAAATAAGCGTAAAATCGCCTTAATTACATGAGCTCGTTAGCTGCGTTATGAGCAGGACTGCATAATTCGTCGCTGCTTTGACGTAAGGTCGTATCTCAATTTCTGTATGAGCCCCACGAAGCATGGATTTATAAACCTAAAACAGGGCTCACGTAGAAATTGGGCTACGCCCTTACGTCGGAGGGACGACAAATTGGACGGCAGTAATCGGAATCAGCCTAATTATATTGGACCAGTGGCGTGGCGTGAGTTGCGATAAATCGATTGTTATGCCATTGAAACCTATGGAAAAGGATCGATAAATAGGGTGTTCGCTGTAGGGTGTTCGCAGCGAACACCTTAATAATCGATTCTTCACCATAGGTTTAAATGTCATAACAATCGATGTATCGCAAAGCGCGTCACGCCACTGTATTGGACGTTGCCTAATTGTTGCCTGATGTTTTCTTCTCCATACAGGAAACTTAGCAACACTAAAACTTGAAATTTTGTGAGTGTACTCTTCTTAATCTATGATGAATTGATAGAAAGTTTAAAGGCATGAAGTGTTTTACTGCCATGCCAAGGTGTAACGTCGTATGAGCATTCTGGAGTTGCCAAATTTTCCCAGATTAAAAATGCATTTTTAAGGAAAGATGTGCATATTTTTCTTGAAATTGTCAGATATTTTAGATTAAATTAAGGATGTGAAAAATTTGGAAAGAATATTCACAATTTTCCCAGGAAATTCGTCTTAAATCAAAATGGCAACGGCTGTTGGCTCATATGGCATTCTTCTTTAGCATGGCAGTTTAGTATGTATGTATGTGCGTATAAAGCCGCTTGTATAGTGCTCTCTGGCGCTCTGCGACACCTAGCCGCCAAAGTCCCCTATCCTCCCAAAGCCATGTTTATTCCGTCCAATTTATGTATGAACGCCGCTTCCGTTTCAAGGGAAGACGACGCATAAACTTTCAGGCGTTGCTAAATTTCTCTGAATTAAGTAAGAACGAACTGTTCAGCAATCTAACATAGTATGTGCGAGAAGCTCAAGGAAAATTAGCCGTAAATATTCTCAAAAACAGACATTTATCAGGGGTAATAAGTATGGCAACATGAACATGCTCATACGACGTTCCGCCATACTGCCGTGGCAACGAGAACAGCCGTATGAGCATCCCGATATTGCCAAATTTCACTTGGAAAAAACGTGTATTTTTTAGGAAATTTATGAATATTTGTCATCGAAATCACACAAACACAACAGATTAAATTGCGAATCAAATCCTGTACTGTATTTGAAAAAACATATCCACAAGCCTCGCTGAAAATTCTTACTTTATCAGAAGAAATTTCGCAACGTCTGAAAGCTCATACGGTGTTTTTCCTCGTCCGGCGTTTGGGGTCCTCCTCGTCATTACGGATTAGCGCTTCGACTCGGAGGCGAGAGAGGGACGCGTGCGAAATTTCACTCGTCGCGAGAAGAGGGCCCCACGCTACGCAAGTCGCGTTTTCTTGTTTTGACGGACGGTCTCGAAATTTTATCCGCCGGCCGGCCTCAAACTCTGAAAGCTCGCGAGTACTTTCCCTTGTTAGCGGCTAAATTAAAAATCGCCGCGCTGCCTCTTAACAGTCTTGATACGGGATTTGAAATATGTGCGTTGTCCGCGTGCGAGAAAGCACACTGAAAAAAAAAAAATCTCTGTGTATTTACTAAGAAAAGGGTAAAATGACCACGGATTCAGGGTTCTATTTGATCCCAGATTTTTCTTGGTAAAATTACCATTTATGGAATTGGTAATTTTTCTTGGTAAAATTACCATTTATGGAATTGGTAATTTCACCGAGAAATCTTGGTAAAATTATTGAACTTTCTCGGTAATTCTACTGGACCTTGGTAAAAACGCCAATATTTTTTATCGACTGTGGTAGAATTACCGAGATAAAATGGCAAAGTTACCGGGAATTGATTACCAATGAAAGTGGTATTCTTACCTGGAAAAAACAGTAAAAATACCGGTTTTTGGGTAAGCTTACCAGTCTGTCTTGGTAAAATTACCAATAATTGGTAAAAAAAAGTGAGATGGTAAAGGTACCCACGGACCTTGGTAAAAACGCCGAGAATTGTTTTTCAGTGCACCGAACAGATTTGAGAAGGTGAATACTCAGAGTGGACTCAAAGACAGATTCTGCATGGGGGAAACGATGGCCGACTCAACAGGGAGCTGATTTTAATGGAAAACCGCTTTGAAATGTATTGAGATTAGATTGAACGTAGGAAGCTTTTCTTCACTGGAAAAAAAGTTACGGGCTGTATACACATACCGTCCGTTCCGGGCTCAGAGGCCGGAAGTTCCGGGTGCCGGAGCCGTAGCTTCGATTTCTCCGTATGCCATGCCCAGAACTTTCGGCCCCTAAGTCCGGAACGCGGGCGGAATGTCTATATCGCCCGTAAATACGGCTCTCACGGCCGGATTTTTTTTCCAGTGTGTATGAAAGCTCTACACTCGCTCTTGGAGGATGTAAATTCATGAAATTTTAAATGTAAGTATCATTCCATCTTTTGGTTTGCCGGTTATAGCTATGCCAACCACCTTACTCCATACTACCCGAAAAGTGATCTGTTCATTTAGACTGCTCAAAACGCGACAATCCAGGGAAAATTTACTGTTGGAACTTTTTCCTCCAGGTACCTCCCGCGTGCGGGAGTTGGATTTTAAATAATGATGTACAAAATTAATGTCACGTGATCGTATATTATGCATTTTCCTAGGACCCAGGCCTCAGCTTGCCTGCTTTATGCCAAGGAATGGCGCCAATGGAGATGTTGCATGTGTGAGGAATTTGCGATTTGACCATTGATTCTTATGTAAAGGTTTGCGAGAAACACGATGGTGCCACTGGTTTTCTCTGAAATCAACTCCCAAGCTCAAAAAAGCTCTCAAGTTGAGGCCAAAATGGAGGGAATATCCCGCGCTATCCTGAGAGTCCACCTCTATATCAAGACAGACTCTCCATGCAAAGATAGGGAGCAAATACATTGACAGGGCTGCCACTTTATTTGGGGACTCTGAAACTAAAAACGCGGCAACCTTGCTAATGTATTTGCTCCCTATCTTTGCATGGAGAGTTTGTCTTGATGTAGAGGTGGACTCTCAGGATAGCGTGGGGTATCCCTCCATTTTGGCCTCAACTTGAGAGCTTTTTTTGAGCTTGGGAGTTGATTTCAGAGAAAACCAGTGGCTTCATCGTGTTTCTCGCGAACTTTTACGCAAGAACTAATAGTCAAATCGCAAATTCCTCACACAAGCAACATCTCCATTATGTAGTCAGCCCGTGGCGAAGCGTGAATGATCAATTTTTGTTTTTTCCTCAGTTCAAACTGTGGTGAAGAATCGATTAGCAAGGTGTTCGTTACGAACGCCCTGTTTATCGATACTGTTCCATAGGTTTAAATGGCAGATCAATCAATTTATCGCAAAGCACGCCACGCCACTGCAGCCAACCTATTTTCTCCTGCGAGGTTACGGAGTGCAATTCGCCATCAAGAACCTTGAACTTGCCCCCTCTCCCCTCAAAACAATTTAAAAAAATATTTTGTCAGGGACGACGGCGCCGTAGCTGGACGCGCGGAGCAGCCACGCTGATTGGTGCCAAGAGCATATTCGTAAAGGTGTGGAATTGGAAGCTCTTTACGATTCGCGGCTCCGGGAGGGGGAGGAGCGCGCTAATCCCGCGAGCCGGAGTAATTAGTCGAGCGGCAAATGGAAATTTCTACTCGATTACTGGAAGCGCGGTCGAGGTGACGATGCGACAAGCCATTTCCGGAAAGTCGGCCGCCACGATGAAGACGTCAACGACGTCGCTGACGGCCCGAGAGCCCGTTTCCACCGGTTCCCGGATCAGCGGCTCGCAAAATCTGTTGCTCGAAGCGTCAAAATTGTTGAATTTGATTGACAAAGCGATCGACCAAGAAGACAGGGAGTACGGAGCAATCCTATTGGTCTGTAGACTACGGGAGAAAATAATAGACTATCCACGAGTTTCCACAGGGTCTCTCGAGGGTTGCCGTTAGTTAGTCTAATACTTACCTCCTTTGGCCATCGCAACTACTCCCGTTCATGGATAAGACGGCTCCATTTCCCTGTGGACTGATTATTGAAATTGATGGACAAAGCTATGGATAAAGAAGACAACAATGGGCCGATTATTGAAACCAACAGACAAAGCTATACCAAAGGAGGCAAAAGAGATATGGAGATATCTTTTTGGTGGAAGCGGGTGGTTTTAATGGACAAAGGAGGTAGGTAATCGACTAACTAACGGCAACCCAACGAGAGACCCGACAGTTAGTCTATCATTTTCTTTCTTTGTCTATAGGAACCACCCATTTCAACCAATAGGATTGTTCCATACTCCCTGGATCTTCTTTGTCTATAGCTTTGTCCATCAATTTCAATAATCAGTCCGCGGGGAAATGGAGCCGTCTCATCCATGAACGGGAGTAGTTGCAATGGCCAAAGGAGGTAAGTATTAGACTAACTAACGGCAACCCTCGAGAGACCCTATGGATAGTCTATTATTTTCTCCCTAGTCTACAGAAACCACCCATTTCATCCAAAAGGATTGCTCCGTACTCCCTATAAGTATGTCTTCTTTGTCGATCGCTTTGTCTTTCAAATTCAACAATTTTGACGTTTCGAGCAACATTTTGCGTGGAAACTATTTCTAATCGTGTCTTTCTCACCATCTAGTCATCTGGCATATCTTCAACTGTCAGAGAATTTTACCAAAATGTGTCAGAAAATTTCACATATAAAATTCTATGGCAACCCTGTCCAGGAAAAGTGAGAAGATTTTAAAATTTAAGATAACCTGTCCTTTGATGAGACTGTCGATGTGTTAGGAAAGAATTTGATCCAATCCCTCGAATGTAGCCTAAAAAACTGACTGAACAGGGACTTGTTGCTTACTCACACCAAAAATTAGTACATATTTGCATGATCAAACCTCGTTAGCTATAAGAAATTTTGTATCAAAATGGTCAGCTAAACCGATGATGAAAGAGTTGATTTTTTCCCTCGAAATAAATTTCCTGCTTTCCGAGAGAACGTAGCCGGAAATGAGAGAAAATCCCGGAGAAATTTTCCTCGGAAATCACGGAAATATACGAGAGCATGAAAAAACCAAGAATTCTAGAGAGCTTAGTGTAGATGTGGTCAATGCTCGGCATCCTTTCATTTTATTTATTACCATGTCCGGCTGTTGCGAACATTTTGGTTTATGGCGGAGCACCAACCACATACCGCATTCTCACAAGAGCGTGAATGTTCGAGGAGTCGTGTGAACTTTCAGTCGGGAAAGTCGAGGAGAATTTACATAATCACCGGAAAAATTACCTATTTTTTTAATGTTATTTTCATTTTATTTTTTTTCTAAAAAAAATAAGACCAGCGGGAGCCGCTCCAGTTCATGCTGAGTCGACCGATGACCTCTCGGGTAAGCCGCGGTATGAAAATCAGTCCATTTAGCGAGAGTGAATTCAACCGCCGAGTTTTGCGAGCTTTGTTGCCAATTCTCCTAGAGATCGAAGATTATTATGCCCTGGAAGCGTACGAAAATGATGGTTTCCGGCTGAGTGCGGCAAGCGTGCTCGGTATTCCGGGCTTCCTAACCGTCAATCGTCGCCTCGTCAAGTCGTTACGATTTCCTCTCTGCTTACTCGGGAACAGGTTGCCCGATCGATCTGGCGGTGGAAACCTCCAGGTTTGAGAACTTGGAACGGTTCTTTCATTTTGATGTAATTTTATTTTTTGGGGGTAGACCCAGAGGAACTTCGAAACAGTTAACTTTCCTACCGTGATAGCGAAGAGAGCCGTAACGGTCCAATTTTCGAAAATTTCTGGTTTTTTTAGGGGATGGTTACATAGAAATCGGGATAAATCTGGGAAGTATGGGGGAATGGGAAAAAGTAAAGAATTCTAGACACTATGATTTAGAGCCCTGCAGACCGATTGTTGAAATTTATAGACAAAGATGACAAAAAGGATATGGAGGGATCCCATTGGTGGAAGCGGGTGGTCGCAATGGACCGAGGAGGTAAGACTATCGAACGGCAACGCACGAGAGACCATATGACTAGTCCATAATTCACCCCCTTAGTCTATAAGAACCACCCATTTCAACCAATTCGATCGCCCCATACTCCCTTTGTCCATAGCTTTGTCTTATCAATTCCAATAATCAGCCCGCAGAATGGCCTTTCTGTAGAAGAGAGGTGATCAGAACAATCGTCCGGCTCAATTGAAGCTTTCGAGAAAACATAGTTCCAGTTAAAAACAGACGGGGAAAATCTCGTGTTCAGGGTGTCTACAAGTCCGGAAATAGTACTGATTTTTTAAGGGCGGTCCGTAAGTACTGAAAACGTGCGGAAATTCCGTCGGAAGGTCCGGAATTTTTCATTTTTGTCGCTACTTGAGAGAGATAATCATTTTTGAAATTTTTCGAATTTCGTCAAATGGAGGTATTGAAAAAGCACTGAACATTTCCGTTGAGGAGGTGCTGAATTTCTCGGGAATGTACCGAAAAAGTACTGATTTTTGGCCAGCATGTTTTAGTAGACACCCTGGTGTTTTCGAAGAAGACGATCGAAGAGTCCCCCAAGTTCAGTCGGGCAGCGCAGCGCCGCCAACCGCCGCCGTCGAGAAGACGGAGCTATTAATTAAAAGGAAGACGGGACGGGCGGAAGAGCGGAACTGGGGGAAGCGAAGGATGTGGATTGTGAACGCACTCGACTGTTTCCCAAGTGGAGCCCGGCAAAAAGAGCCTATCTACCGCGGGTCTCGTCATGGAGTTGGGCGGTTCTTCAGGGACTCCGGCTCGGCGGCCCCTGGAAACGAAGATGTTTCGAGCCGTTGCCGGGAACCGCCACCGCCGGCGATTAGCATCACGCCGCATCAATCCGTCGTCCAGCTGACGTAAGAGCGTAACTACTTCTAGAGATGATCCCTGGAAAGTACTAAGGTATATGGACTATAGAGTTCGTGGTGAAAGGTAGTTAAGTCCTTATGACAGAAAGGTGACGAATCGCTCCCGACTGGGATCCCAGAGTTCCCGACATCTTTGTCCAATTTCCGCCGCCATCGTTGTTGCTGATCCCTGACCTAGGCTAGCGTATCTGTGTAGAAAGAGTATCGCCGCCCTCTGATTGGCTCGTAATATTTCGGCCTTTAGCGGGACTCATGGTCAAAGGTGCAGAATGTTCACGATCTGGCGCTATATATCTTGCGAGTGAACGGTGTACACTGCAAACTGGAAATATTTTTAGTAGTTACAGCAATTTTTGTCGAAATGAGTCGAAAAATCGGATTTTGTAATTCATGCGGAAAATTCGATCCAGTGTCTCCGAGTCTGTAGAAAAGAATCCATGTAACCGTTCATTTTTTTAGAAATTTATCTTCTTGAAAGTCGAATTAGTTGTATTATACGCGTTTCAACCCATCCAACTTTTATACTTCTGCGTTAAAGTCTCCGAATGAGCGGAAATGAGATTATATGCCCTGCATTTCGTTGATATGCAACTGTATTTAGGAGTCGAAATAGTTGTATCACGCGTTTCAACCCATCCATCTTTTTTACACATTCGTTAAAGTCTCCGAGTCAGCGGGAAAGAACTCATGTTCTTCTTCATTTTGTGGATATCGACGGTGAAACACCCAAACCTCGTTTCTCGATTTCCGACGTTGCAGACTACCTGCCAAATTTTTTTTTTTTTTTAAATGGAGAACTATAACTCGACGGTAGGTAATCCTGAAAAACCTCCGTGATTTTTTTCTCTGCACGAAGCATATTTTTAAAAAAAACTTCTCAGAATGGTGTTGATCTTTGGCCCTTTTAAGAAAATAAACTAGGAGCGGAGATTTTTAAACACCGCAAACGAGGTGCGTGGTTTCAGAGATTTACCGTCGATGTAAAACGTTTAAAAAATTTTTCAGACTCTCTGTGAAATTTTCTGGTGAGAGGTCAAACCAGTCTTAAGTGATTCAAAAGGGAGTGAGAGATTGGTTTAAGGGTGACTTACTGACGAAGGGGTCAAAAAATTGGCCAGAATGCCTGAACGTCCAATGTATGTTATTATTTTGCCAATCTCGAAGATTCAATCACCAAACTATGATTCTTACATGCTTATCTGACATATTTTAATATCAAAATCAGTTAGTTCTCCCAAAAAGGGAAACCCGACCGAATGCAAACATGACTTCATTCCAAGGTTGAAAAATCGACTCAAACAAGTACATTTTTTACAATAATGTACCTGTGCAATTTTTGTCCAAAATTTTCCTGATTTTTGCACGAGATCAGAAGAAAAATCGGTGAAATTTTCAGTCAGAAATGCCTAAGATTTTAATGGTAAAAATGCAATTTTCGAGGGGATATTTGAAATGCAGTTAGGTACGATCTTTAGGGGGGGAACGACGAATTGTTCAACATTGACGTGCAGCTACACTGTTTTTAAATTACGCCTTCGATGTGGACAACGACTTCGTGTTTTGTCCAGCCACTGTCCTGGCACTGACTTGGCCTGACAGAGCGAACAATTTAACATTAATAAAAAGTAAGACATTGAGTTAGAGGAAAGGAGGCATTGATGGATGCTCATCCTTTTTCACCTTGGCTGGCGTGTTTTTGTATCTGTCCCGCGAACACCCAACTCTATTGCGTTGAAGAAAAAGATCATAGACTCTGACGTGTCGATTACGTCCACTGACGTAATTATCTAATTTGGCTCATCAAATACACCGCGCGTGAGAACCCCCGAAAATCCATGAAATACACGGAATTCTAGGAGAATTGGAATGCACGAGGAAAATAAATTATAAATAATCGGACAACCTGTTCAAAAATGAAGTGTTTTTTTTCCTATGTTTGAGGAGCCGCGAATTTTTCTAGCTCCTCTTCTATTTCGTTTCCACCCATTTAAAAAAAGGAAAAAGAAAAAAAAACACGCCAAAAAGAAGTTAGGTACCTATAGTTTTTTGCAGTTCTTCGGTTTGCAGACATTCTGTGGCCACGTCATTTTTGTAGCAATTTGAGCGAGAATTTCGAAATTTTTCGACTTTCGTCATATGGTGCTACTGAAAAAGTACTTCATTTTTCTGTTGAGGAGGTACTGAATTTCTTGGAAATGCACTGAAAAAGTATTGGAAAAGTACTGATTTATGGTCAGCCTGTTCCTAGAGGGAAAAATGGAGGTTTTTGCATCTCGGGCATCTTGGATTTTTTTGATGACGTAGGTCGGCATAGAAAATTTTTATCTTCGATTTATTTGGAAATGGTGTAGTTTATAGAAAAAAGTCATTCTTGGTATATAAAGTGTTTGAAATTATATCATGAGTTGACATAAGCAAAAAAATCGGACGCTATGGTCCGTTTTCATTCTTCGAATTTCGGATTTTGCCGGAATATCGACGCCATGGTGTACTGACCTACGTCACGGGGTAAATAACACTGGAAAAGAACACATTGGATCTGGAGTCCAGACTCTTAAAAACATCGCCAAGAAAAAATACTCTTGATTCAATCAGATTTAAGCTTAAATCAAGAACCAAGCCTCTAAATTTGAGCGGATTTCCTTTTGATTCAAGCTTAAATCTGATTGACTCAAGAGTCCTTTTTCTTGTCAATGTTTTCAAGAGTCTGCACTCCAGATCCAATGTGGTTTTTTTTCCCAGTGAATCCTCACGATGCGAACACCTCCTTTTTACTCCATGAGCCTGCCGAGAACAAATCGATACGTACCGATTTTCCATGACCTAGCATCAACTGGGGCAGCGCCCATGGGTGGTGAAAACTCTCTTCGGCCGCGTTCGTGGAGCGCGCGCGTGAGGTCTGCTCGTGGTCTCGAGGAAATGACCCTTGAAATGAGCGTAAAACAGTAGCGAGGAAAAGACTTCCATGTCGCCGTCGCCGATGCAGTTGCATTGTCTCGCAGCTCGCAGCCCAAGCGTGGAAGACGGGCGTTAATCGGCAATTAGGCAGATCACTCATAGATTTCAATGGCATCGCGGTTTTTTCGTTAATTGCCTCCATTACGGAGCCGGAGCCGCCCCCCCTTCCTCCCGGCTTCTTTTCACCGCTCCTTGTAACCACGTTGACGTCCAAGTTCGACGTCGAGGTTGACGCATCTCGAAAGGAACTCGCCTGCTCGTAGCATACTTGTTTTGACAGGTGTCCATTTCTCGAAAGAAAGAAAAAAAACCCAGAAAACATAAAGGGGCTGTCCATATTTAAATTGACCAGTTCAGGGTTGCCACAGCCACGGAATACCGGGAAAACTGGGAAATGTCAGGGAAAACCAGGAAATATCAGGTAAAACCGCGAAATTTTAGGGAAAACCGGGAAATGTCTGGGTAAAACCGGGGAATGTCAGGGAAAATGACCGAAATGTTAGAGAAAATTTGTTAAATCATCTTTATTTGCTTTCTAGAAGGAGTTTGAGGTTTCGATCAACAAATGCCTGAAAACTGTTTTCAATCAGGCCCTCTCCACCGCCTGTCATATTTTCAATTGTCAGGGAATTTTCCCAAATGTGTCAGGGAAATCAGGGAAATGTCAGGGAATTTCCCCAAATGTGTCAGGGAAATGTCAGGGAATTTCATTTTCTAAATTCTATGGCAACCCTGTCAGTTGCACTGGTCACAGAATCGTGTTTTGATGTTTGGTTATTGTGGGTTAGCTAAAAATACTCTCTCATACCGAAATGCATCGGTACGTAAATTGATGAAAAGTTCTCAATAAACTATTTCATGCATCTAGGCTATTCTACGTATCTTGACTTTCTTCAGCCCCGCTACACTCTCGCGCTTTCATATAATTTGGTGATCGAGAGACCGTCTCGACGAGTTGATCGCAGCAGCAATTGATTGTGTGAATGCGGCGGCCGGTTAAATTTTTTTGGTTTCATAATTCGTGCTGTGCGTTAGAAATGTTTATTGCTAATGCTGTGTGTTTACCAACAAATCTGTTAACCACGCTTACGGAATTTACGTCATGACCGAATCTCATGACATTAAGAAGTATATAAATAGTTACTCCTTTGAGCGACTCTACTGCTCGAACATCGTTTTTCAGAACAATAGAGAGTGAGCCTTTGTAAGTAAGGGTAGGGAGCGTTCAAGTACGCATTTTAGGAGGAAAATCGCATTTAGGCGGTACAAATCTGAGCGGAATACACGCTGAATCTGTTCAAATCTTGGTATAACGGAATTTTCAGAACGCCCACACTGGAGAAAGACACATTGGATCTAGAGTCCAGACTCTTAAAAACATCGACAAGAAAAAGTACTCTTGATTCAATCAGAATCTAGCTTAAATCAAGAACCAAGCCTCTTATAATTTCTTATTATACATAGGTAATTTCTAATTCTTATAATTTAAGCGGATATCGTTTTGATTCAAGCAACAACCCGGTCGAATCAAGAGTATTTTTTCTTGTCAATGTTTTCAAGAGTCTGGACTCTAGGTCCAATGTGTTTTTTTTCCCAGTGCATCTTCTGGTTTTTTCCACCCCCTTAGTAACGCGCACCAAAACGCAGCTCCCTTTATTTTTTTAATCACTTATTTTTCCCAGGGACTGAATCCCACCTGATGAATGGCTACCATCAGAGTAATGTTGGCAAAGGCAGGGATAAAAATGAGTCAGGAAAAATCAGGAAAATTCGGAGCGAAATAACGAGCTATAATTCTCAAAAGTCAGAGAAAAATCGTGTTAACGAAAACCATACGAACTTTAACGCGTCGCATCTTTTAGTCTCAGCTTGTCTCTGTCCTGATCGGAAAATCTTAAAATCATTTTTGATCATCCCGTGTCAGCTCGAAAGAAATGAAATGTTCCGAAATACGCAAGGAAACCCTAAAAAGCGAGGCAACCCAAAAAAGCGAGGGGAAATTATTGTTAAATTTCTGTGTCCACTCCATTAAGGAACGACTTCAAATAGGTACGGCCGCAAGTACTAAGGACGTATTTTGGTGCCTCCTGCCGCTACGGCACGGAAAATACAGAACAGCGACCTGATAGGCACCCATATGCTGCCGCGCTTGGGAAAAACGGCGTTCGAACTTCCTGACGTCGCCAAATTTCCTCTGATGAATACCAATTGCACGATGATTTGTGCCTAATTTCCTGCAGATTTTTCACAGAATTTCGTGAGCAATTGAATCGTAACCCTCTATGGCATAGCGTTACGAATTCGTAACAACATCTTTGGGGGGTTTTCAAGATTGCATCCTCTCTCTAGCATGATTTTGAACATTTTCATTAATTTTTTCTTTTTTTGAATAACCGATTCCCAAAAATTTAAAACTTTGAAAAATATTTGGCACTTCATGATTTTTATGCAAGCTACAAAATAGATTAGTATCCCTCAGAATCTAAGATCCAAAAATAATTCATGCCATTTTCATGCGTTTCATAAGTTGACTGCGTTTTCATGAAAATTTCAAAGAAAAACATCGGTAATTTTTTTTGAGAGCAAATATTTTGTCACACTGGAAAGAAAAATACATTGGATCTAGAGTCGAGGCTCTTAAAAACATCGACAAGAAAAAATACTCTTGATGCAATCGGATTTTTGCTTAAATCAAGAATCAAGCCTCTTAATTTGAGCGGATTTCCTTTTGATTTAAGGAAAAATCTGATTGAATCAAGAGTATTTTATCTTGTCAATGTTTTCAAGAGTCTTGACTCTAGATCCGACGTGTTTTTTTTCCAGTGCAGAGGAAATTTGTCGACCTTGGAATGTTCATACGAGGTTTTTCCTTAGCACGACGGTACGGATCGGGAGCTTGGCCAGTTTACCCAGTTTTTCGCGAGACCGCGGCGGCCCCAACCGAGATTCGTCCACTTGATTTGCCGCTTCATTTCTTCGCTCATTTCGGCCCCGGATCCCCCCCCCCCTTTCGGCGCCCCTCGACCGGGGTTCGGAGCGACCGTTATCGCGGCTCGGATGCGCTCGCCGTTGTCAAGTGGAGGAAAAGTGTGCCGCAAGCTCGATGACTGGTTCCATCGGGATATGAGCCGTCACTCCGATGCGCAGAGATGATTTTTCCCCGTTTTATCAGCGCTCGAAAAAAGTGTCGGGATTTTCTTTCTCCGCGGGATGATATCATGGTTTCTGGGACCTGAAAAACTGGGAATTTATCAGGAACAAAAAATCTTTGGGAAAGTCATTGGGTCTGTCTCAAAAACTGGGAATATTGCTTCCTTCTCCCACCGAGATCATTTTGTTCCATATTGGGCTTGATGCAAACTTCAGCTAGAGCTAGAGAATGGACATGGGCGTAGCCAGGGGGGTCCTGGGGGGAGGGGGGCCTGGCCCTCCCCAGAAATCTCGTTGCCCCCCCCCCAAAANNNTCCCCTCCCCTCGCTCTCTTCATCACGAGAGGTGGTCCCATGCCCCCCCCCCCGAGAAATTTCCTAGCTACGCCCCTGAGAATGGACCCGGATCCGTTCCCGCGTAAAAGTAACCGTTTATAAAATCCGAATTTTAGGGCGTTTTTAAGATGATTTTTGGGGGGTTTTCGGTGGTTAAAGAACTCCGGAAAAATTCCTGTGATATCAGGATCCCTAGGTATTTCGCTACAAGCAAATGAAAAAAATTGTGATATAGGCACAGTGTCACCTGTTTCCCCCCCTAGAGTGATGTGAAGATCTGTTGACTTTCCGTCAGACGCTTGAACACGTTACGTTACGTCAGTGACGACGCCGTCCTAAGAAGTCTTACACGTTTGCTAGATATTTCCTCACTCCAGTTTTTCCGAATCAAAGATGGTAACTGCTGATGACGGGAAGTTGTTGCATGGCGTTTTGGCGTGCACCGACCTCCGGAGCATCGATGACTAATCGGTGCCGAGGATTCCACCTCCGCGGCGGTGAGGTTACGTCCCGGCTCGCTTACGCATTGCGTAAGAACGCACTGATCCAGCCAAGCGGCTCCCGTAAACCCCGGAACTCCGCACCGTAACGGCCGCACCTCGTTATTTCAGAATCGGAAGTGACTCCCGTAATATTCGGCAGTTTCATATCGCTCCTCGGTAATTTTCGGATAGCGGTAGACTCGCACGGAGAAAAAAACTTCGTTCGTGGGACCCGAAGTTGAGGTCATACGGATCTCTGAAGTTTTCAGATCACGTATGTAAAAACTTGAGGTCCAGCTGCCGAAGTTCGGGTCAGACATCTGAAGTACTTCGATACATACTGAAGGGTTCGGGTCACACATCTGAAGTACTCCGGTGCATACCGAAGTGCCTCGATGTCTGACCCGAACTTCGGCAGCTGGACCTCAAGTTTTTAAATTCGTGATCTGAAAACTTCAGAGATCCATATAACTTCAACTTCGGGTCCCACCCACGAAGTTTTTTTCTCCGTGCGGGTAGAAAAAAAGTTCGTTGTGACTGTGCCCATACCTATGCCTATGTCTGTCCCTGAATCTAGCACTAGGCTTGGTACGTATATGTAAACCTATTAACGGTTTCAAATTTGGGCCACTCTACGGAAAATCAAGCCAAGAAAATTCCCAAAAATTTTAGCTCTCAGAATGTGGTCGATTGCAAGTTCCACTCCGCCGAAGAGGAGTGTCGCATGCGCTTAGTTTCCGGGAAGTAAACACTCGGACAGTCGTGTTTACCCAGCTGAAGCTAAATAGTCAACAATCTTTCGAGACACTGTGGCGTTCAAAGAGCGTTCACAGGTCAAAGAACCTGAACCTGAAATATGTGAACGAGGGCAAATAATTCGAAGCATAATGTTAAGAAAATCATGGAGCTTCGACCAGGAAGCATCCCTTTGATGAAAATCGATATCCCGTAAGCAAGAACCCAACAAAACACCACTATGGAAATTGATTCATTGGTTTAAATCCATCCCACTATTTTGCTGCGAAAATTTGGAATTTCGTTTAGTTTTCCGATGGTGACCATCCACCGCGGTTATGCATACCTCTCCTCCTCCTCCTACTGACCTTTATAAACCGGTAGCAGGCACATTTACACTGGTTTTTCGACGTAAAATTCAGACAAGGGTGTTGCGGTGTTGCTGTTGCTGTTGTTGCTGTTGCCACTGCGGTACACGGAGAAACAAACTTCGTATGTCGGACTCGAAGTTGAGGTTATGGATCTTTGAATTTCGATCGCACATCCGAAAACTTGAGGTCTACATGCCGAAGTTCGGGTCAAATATCTGAAGTACTAAGGATTCGGTTCACACATCTGAAGGGCTTCGGTATGTACTGAAGTACTTTAGATTTTTGACCCCAACTTCGGCAGCTGGACCTCAAGTTTTCGGATGCGTAGTCCGAAAACTAGAGAGATCCGTATGACCTCAACTTCGGGTCCCACACACGCAGTTTTCTTCCTTGTAGATGATGTCACAAACCGAATTTTTCTAAGCGCAATATCTCGATTAATAATGAACGTAGAGAGTTGCTGTTTGTCCGGATCTTCTTATTTCTAGCTGATCTTTAAGAATCGAGCATCAAAACACGATTCTGTGACCAGCGCAACTGACCCATTGCGACGCGCCCTCACGTCAGAGAAGCGACGATTTCTTATTTACCCTGTCCGAGGTTCAGGGTGTCTACAAGTCCGGAAATTCCGAAAAGTCTTGAACAAGTACCGATTTTTTGATGGGGGTCCGGAAGTACTGAGAAAGTGCGGAAATTCCGCAAAAGGTCCGGAATTTTTCTCATTTTTTTGTCATTTTGGCTCAATTTGAGCGAGAAATTCCAATATTTGAAATTTTTTGAATTTCTTCAAATGGATGTACTGAAAAAGTACTGCATTTTTCTATTGAGGAGGTACTGACTTTTTTGGGAATGCACTGGAAAAATACTGTAAAAGTACTGATTTTTGGCCCGCCTGTTTTAGTAGACACCTGGAGGTTCCATTCTTGAGTGACGAGGCATCCGAACTGAGGATGAGTCGACCGGCCGTATATTCCGTAAAGCGGCCGTAAATTCGGGCGGTGACCATGGTTCGCGGACGCCGCTGAGGCCAACGATATCGATTCGCAACGGTCGCGCTCCTCCGTCTGCGCCCGGCCGCAACGTTGCCAGATTCCCACCCCCATCAAAAAACGCCCAAGTACAAGGAAAACCAGGCGCAGATATGCGGTTTCTCACCCGGAGGATTAGATTCCAACGGGCTCGAGCGCAGGATGGCAGCGCGCGGCGGTTACCATTGTCAGATGAATGACGGCTCCACCACAACCGCGAGGCGATATGCCAACTTGACAGTGAATTTTGGGCCGTGAATGATGATGCGAGACGGGATTGAGGCTTTTTTTCCGTGTCGGTTTGGCAATCGTGCCGCGTCCCGGTGTCCCACCTTAGTCTACCTGGACGCAGTTGACAAGTTGGACGTATTTCTGCCAAACGGAACTATGTGTATTATGACGTGAGCCCTGTAATGCATATATTCGTATGGGTTTCAAGGCTCTTGTCTAAATGCACATGTCATGTTTGGCAGAAATACGTCCAGTTGTCCATGTCCCTCGCGGCGATCCCTTAACGGGGGGCAAGTCTAGACTGGGAAAAACCGAGAAAATCCGGGATTCATCAGAGAATGAACGAATTTCAGGGAAAATCAGGGAATCTGTTCTAGAAACCGGGAATCTCTCATAGGTAGATATAT
>NW_017547090.1:1171503-1211831 GCF_001854935.1 Bemisia tabaci
ACGTCGGAGTCACGATAGCCTGGTGGTAACGCGCTGGTCTTCCACCGGCGCAA
The DNA here is from genome assembly GCF_001854935.1 of Bemisia tabaci. NCBI lineage: Eukaryota > Metazoa > Arthropoda > Insecta > Hemiptera > Aleyrodidae > Bemisia > Bemisia tabaci. The sequence goes on from NW_017547090.1 coordinate 1,171,557, forward strand.
CCCGAGTTCGATCCCAGGCGGAGACGTTTCATATTTTACGCTCGCTCCAAAGTCACTTTAGGGCTTGACACTACTTCTTCCTTAGTGACCCAGCCTCGAGCTGTTTAGTGCCCAGCACTCCTCTGACTTGCTGGCTCCATTTGATCTAACCCTCGTTAGTGCCCAGCACTAACATGTAGGTCCCAGCCCTAAACTCGTTTTTTCCGTGTAGCTGATCTGTAAGAATCGAGCACCAAAACACGATTCTGTGACCAGCGCAAATGACCCATTGCGACGCGCCCTCACGCCAGAGAAGCGACGATTTCTTATTTACCCTGTCCGAGGTTCAGGGTGTCTACAAGTCCGGAAATTCCGAAAAGTTTGGAAATAGTACCGATTTTTTGAGGGGGGTCCGGAAGTACTGAAAAAGTGCGGAAATTCCGCAAAAGGTCCGGAATTTTTCTCATTTTTTTGTCATTTTTGTCTCAATTTGAGCGAGAAACTCAAATATTTGAAATTTTTCGAATTTCGTCAAATGGAGTTACTGAAAAAGTACTGAATTTTTCAATTGAGGAGGTACAGAATTTTTTGGGAATTTACTGAAATAGTACTGTAAAAGTGCTGATTTTCGGCCCGCCTGTTTTAGTATACACCTGGAGGTTCCATTCTCGAGTGACGAGGCATCCGAACCGAACTGAGGATGAGTCGACCGGCCGTATATTCCGTAAAGCGGCCGTAAATTCGGGCGGTGACCATGGTTCGCGGACGCCGCTGAGGCCAACGATATCGATTCGCAACGGTCGCGCTCCTCCGTCTGCGCCCGGCCGCAACGTTGCCAAATTTCCACCCCCGACAAAAAACGCACAAGTACAAGGAAAACCTGACGGAGATATGCGATTTCTCGCCCGGAGGATTAGAATCCGACGCGCTCGAGCGCAGGATGGCAGCGCGCGGCGGTTACCATTGTCAGATGAATGACGGCTCCACCACAACCGCGAGGCGGTATGCCAACTTGACAGTGAATTTTGGGCCGTGAATGATGATGCGAGACGGGATTGAGGCTTTTTTTCCGTGTCGGTTTGGCAATCGTGCCGCGTCCCGGTGTCCCACCTTAGTCTACCTGGACGCTGTTGACAAGTTGGACGTATTTCTGATGCCAAATGGAAATATGTGTATGATGACGTGAGCCCTGTCATGCATATATTCTTAAGGGTCTCGAGGCTCTTGTCCAAATGCACATAGTACCGTTTGGCAGAAATACGTCCAGTTGGCCATGTCCCTCACGGCGATCCCTTCACGGCATTGTGGCCAGACTGGGAAAAACTGAGAAAATCCGGGATTCAGCGGGGAATGAACGATTTTCAGGGAAAATCAGGGAATCTGTTCCAGAAACCGGGAATCTCTCAGAGGCGGATCCGGTGGGGAGGGGGTGGGGGGCGCACGCTCGCCAAAAGGAGGAAGGAAAGGGGAGGAGAGAAAGTACAGGAAAAACTAACACATGCCGGAATCGCACGCTGAATTTGGCAGTCGAATATGGGAGTTAACAGTCAACGCTCAGCAGCTAGAACTTCGTAAATCCGAGTCAGGTTCATCCGGATTTGTATCAGATCCAATCGAATAGTTCAGACAAACTGATAACTGCTGAGCTCTGATTCTCATTGGTGCCCTGAATTTTGCAAAATTCAGGCATCGGACCGATGCGCCCTCCACATTCAAGCCACTTTCAGCTCCCATATTCAGCGTGTGATTCCGGTTTAAAAAACAAATCAATCAACAGTTAGTGTTACTTCGTGTTTTACTTCCTATAGATATTAACCCAAAATGTTGGTTACTTTTTCTTTCCGTGTACACTCTAATGGAGCGGAATCTTCTCTTTTGGCGGAGTCTCATACGCTTTTATGGTACCAATTTCACTTCGCATTTATACTGCCGTGCTAAGGAAGAACGCCGTATGAACATTCGAGAGTTACCAAATTTCCACCCATGAAATGTTCATTTTTGAGGAATGATACTAATATTTTTCCTTGAAATTTTCAAATCTTTTAGATTAAATTGCGAACAAAATCGTCTGAAATTTTCGAGGAAAAATATTCCTCATTTTCACAGGAAATTTATTCTTTATTGAAGGAGATATGGCAGCGTCTGGAGGCTCATACGGCGTTTTCCCTTAGTATACGGCAGTATACCACTCGAGATTTTCGGGCGCTTCATAGACTCCGGCACCGAATTTCACTCCTCGATTACAAGCAGTGTCCTTTCGGGGCTAAATCTGCTGTACATTTTCAACGCTACTGTTGTTATCGCAGTCAGGTTTGGAAATTCGCTCATTGTGACGTAGACGTGGCAAGGTGTTGCGTTCCTGACGCCACCGCGGAGGCGCTTCAGTAAGTATTTACGGGCGCGCTACTCCGCGATGGCGATCGTAACGAATGAATGAGTGATCGAGTGAAATGAATGAATGAGCTGACGCTTGTCGATAACCCTTTTTGGTTGACGCTGGCGCCTTCCTGTGTTTTAGTTGCCTCATTTGTGTTCTCTGTTGTCTCCCGTTGCAGAACTCGCGCCACAACAGGTTTCTCACCGTTTAGAAGTTATTCCCGAGAAACGACATCATTGTATGCATCGTAGTGATTGACGAGCGACTCAGGAATGGGCCAGTGGCGAGGCGTGATAATAGACTATCGATAGCATTCCATTTGAAGCTATGTAAAGAATCGATTATTAAGGTGTGTGTTCGTTGCGAACACCCTATTTATCGATACTTTTCGTACACTGAAAAAAAACACATTGGATCTAGAGTCCAGACTCTTTAAAACATCGACAAGAAAAAATACTCTTGATTCAATCAGATTTAAGCTTAAATCAAGAACCAAGCCTCTTAATTTGAGCGGATTAATTTCCTTTTGATTTAAGCTTAAATCTGATTAAATCAAGGGTCCTTTTTCTTGTCAATGTTTTCAAGAGTCTGGACTCTAGATCCAATGTGTTTTTTTTTCCAGTGTCTGAAAATGTGGAAGCTTGTAAGATCCTGCACCCGTGCACTGCACCCGTACACTGAAAAAAAAAACACATTGGATCTAGAGTCCAGACACTTGAACACATTGACAAGAAAAAGGACTCTTGATTCAATCAGATTTAAGCTTAAATCAAAAGGAAATCCGCTCAAATTAAGAGGCTTGGTTCTTGATTTAAGCTTAAATCGGATTGAATCAAGAATATTTTTTCTTGTCGATGTTTGTAAGAGTCTGGACTCCAGATCCAATGTTTTTTTTTCCAGTGTAGGTTTAAATGGCAGATCAATCGATAAAGTACGCCACGCCACTGAAATGGGTGCGTTGCACATACGAGATGACGGCCAACTGCGTAGGCGTTGCGAAGAAAAATTGTATTAAGAACCATGATGAACTCTCCGAAAAAGTCTGAAATGTTTTGTTCAATGTATAGTTTGCGTATCACGTGAGATTGTGCAATATCCTTAAAAATTTAAGATTTGTCACCCAAGAAAAATATGTATACTTACTATTAAAAACCCTTCGGAGAGCCAGGGAAAATTTCGGAAAATTTTAAAATTAAAACACCGCAAAGAATGCATGAAGTTAAAGAATTTTGCCCAACCCTGATGAGTCGGGAAAAGTTTATTTATAATTCATTTACTGATTTCTTTTTTCCTATGTGGTAAAATATCCAAACCGCCCTGTCTTCGTGCAACGAAGGCGTATGAATGCAATGAGTGACACATTTTTTTATCACGAGCGGGGGAAAAAGGCGCTCCGGCCTTTTCAATGGACAGGTCTGGACAGTGGTGCAGAAAATGCCCGATCACGCGCCCGGGCGGGCACATGTAAATATGGAAAAGCCCCAAAAATTTGGAAGGTGGGAACGCTATGTGGGGCCCAACGTCAAAACTCCAAGGAAAACGGAAGAAAAATGTCATCTTTTTTTAGGTTGGTGGGAAATTTTTTGGGAAAAAAAATGAGAAGAAAAAATGTGGAAAGCTGGCTGGCGGGCGTCCACTGGAAAAAAACACATTGGATTTAGAGTCCAGACTCTTAAAAACATCGACAAGAAAAAATACTCTTGATTCAATCAGATTTAAGCTTAAATCAAGAACCAAGCCTCTTAATTTGAGCGGATTAATTTCCTTTTGATTTAAGCTTAAATCTGATTAAATCAAGGGTCCTTTTTCTTGTCAATGTTTTCAAGAGTCTGGACTCTAGATCCAATGTGTTTTTTTTTTTTTTTTCCAGTGTCTGAAAATGTGGAAGCGTGTAAGATCCTGCACCCGTGCATAAAGGCACTTAAGTTTCATGGATCTCTCTCCTTCAAGCTCCGGTGAATGTCAGCAACAGCCCTGTGGCCTTTCGCGGGGTAACTTGCCTCCGGTGAAGTGACTTTCCCTGGAAGTACGCACAGCACAGCATGCATGCGGTCGCCCCGCCCGGCCCCGCCGCGCTGCGTTTCCGATCCCATTCTAGATTTCAACAGTCACAGTCGCAGTCGCAGTCGGTCGATCCCGCGGAACTGGGGCGGGCGGCCCGCGGACTGGAGCAGTTTGAGGTTAGCGACTCCGCAGCAATGCAAAGCTACGCAAACGAGAGGTAAACGCACCTACGAACGCCGGCCGCGAACGCAGCTCCAGATAAGAGCGAAGAAAGTTCCCCGTAATTGGACGGATTTCTGCCAACGGAACTATGTGCATTGTGACGTGAGCCCTTTAATGCGTACGTTCTCATGGGTCTCAGGGCTCATGCCTTGATGCACTTAGTTCCGTTTGGCAGAAATACGTCCAATTGTTCGCCGCGACGCGACGCAGACGCACTCATCGTGTGGAAATTATGAGCCGCTTTCGGCGCACAGTCGCTCCGAGTTCTGTTTTCCACGCTCGCGAATCCATGGTGTCGAAACACCNGGGGGGGGGGGGGGACAAATTGGATCTAGAGTCTAGACTCTTAAAAACATCGACAAGAAAAAATACTCTTGATTCAATCGGATTTTTGCTTAAATCAAGAACCAAGCCTCACAATTTGAGCGGATTTCCTTTTGATTTACGCTTAAATCTGATTGAATCAAGAGTATTTGTTCTTTTCAATGTTTTCAAGAGTCTGGACTTTACATCCAATGTGTTTTTTTTTTCCAGTGCAAGAATCTTGTATACCCGGCGCAAATCCAATTTTTTCACTCTAAAATGTTTTTATTTTCTTTATTTTACGTGAGTTTTATGGCTTGTGTTCCAACCAAGGAGCTTTTAGCGAACTAGAAACGATAGAGTTTTACATAGGGACACAAAGGGTCATCTATACCTTACACTGGAAAAAAATGTCGCTTGGATCTAGAGTCCAGACTCTTAAAAACATTGACAAGAAAAAATACTCTTGATTCAATCGGATTTTTACTTGAATCGAAGAGCCAAGCCTCTTGATTTAAGCGGATTTCCTTCTGATTAAAAAAAACCCCTTTGAATCAAGAGTATTTTTTCTTTTCAATGTTTTTAAGAATCTGGACTCTAGATCCAAGCGACTCTTTTTTCCAGTGTAGGAAAGAAAGGAATAAGATGGATGGAAAATGATAAACTTTGGAAAAAAACTAACGATGGCCTGATGGAACGCGGAATCGTGTATCTGGATTCGAAAAATCAGAGTCCTGCTTGTTGCTGTAGATAGAGGCTCAAAATTCCTAGAAAACCTGTTGTAATTTCTTACATTCCACCAGAACGTGGTCAGGGACGCTTTAATTTCTACTGTGCGGGCATCTGTTCCGTTGAGTCTTCTCTAAATTTATTTGAACCCGATCTTCGATCACTAAAACGTTCAGTTTTGCCCACTGTCGGACGTATGTTTTATTGCGAAAGCAGTTGCATTGAACGTGGTGCTCGGTTAGTGCAACTGTTCATCAACGGTCCAGACATATTGGAAACAAGACTGAGCAATCATCCTCGTGTGGGAACTGGACGACTGTAAATTCCGTCGCTTAATGGTGCTTATGGAGTCGGGACCACCGAATGACCAAGCAGGAAAAATTGCATATCTACAAAATGAAGGCGAACATGGTCTCTTTACCTTTGACTGAGGGAGTCAGGGACCTTAACGCTGAAAAAAAAAAAGTTGGATGTACTGAAGCACGTGGAACAACTATTCCGACTTCCGAGTAGGTAAAATTTCATTTCCACAAAATGAAAGAGAAAATGGTCTCTTTTCCGCTGACTCAGAGACTTTAACGCAGATGTAGAAACGTTGAATGAGTTGACGCACGTGATACAAGGATACAACTATTTCGCCTTCCGAGTAGGTAAACTTTCATTTCCACAAAATTAAGGCGTAAATGGTTTCTCTCTCGCTGGTTCAGCGACTTCAACGCAGAAGTAGAAAAGTTGGATGGATTGAAACTCGTGATTCAACTATTTCAATCTTCAAGAGGGTCTTTCATTTCCACAAAATGAAGAAGAGCACCACAGTCCTCTCGCAGATTCGAAGACACTGGATAAAAAAAGCACTTCGCTTTCGCTTTACTGCACTGGAAAAAAAAAAACACATTGGATCTGGAGTCCAAACTCTTAAAAACATCGACAAGGAAAAGTACTCTTGATTCAATCAGAATGTAGCTTAAATCAGGAACCAAGCCTCTTAATTTAAGCGGATTTCGTTTTGATTCAAGCAAAAATCCGATTGAATCAGAGTATTCTTGCATGTCAATGTTTTCAAGAGTCCGGACTCTAGATCCAATGTGTTTATTTTTCCAACGTGAAGATGTTGCTTCCGTGGACTAAGGTCCCTTTTTCTGTGGACGGTCACATAATGTCCCTCTTTATCAACATCGAACGAACACCTTAGTAATCGACTATTCACCACGCATTCAAATGGGGAAATTTCGATATATCGCAAACCATGCCGCGACACTGCTCCCTGTCTCCGGCGTCGAAAGTAGGTCCGAGCGAGAGGAGGGGTTCGGAAATGAAAAATTTTTAATGGCACGCGAACGGACAAAAGGGTCCTGTTATGATTCGGCACATGGTCGAGGAGGCCGCGACGGAATCATAGATCGGATTTTCCGATACGTCGAAGCCTAATTAAGTCGGGGTGGGGTATACCNGGGGGGGGGGGGGGACGACCACGTGACTCGCGTTTCAGCTCGAAGGCTAGAGGTGTCATCAACCAACTTACGTTCAAAGCTGGCGCTCGCAGGCTCCAAGCGCGAGATGAGGATGCGTGTCGCGAAGTGACGCGGTGACTCAAGCTCTCCGCATCCGCGAAAGAACGCCACGTTTCACGATGTACCAGGATTGTGGTTTGTGACGTCTAGAGTCCCTTTATACTGCGAGTCAAAACAGCACCCCCTCATGGAGTCATGGAGTCACAAACGGGAATAAAGATTACACAAATTGAACGTTTTTCGTAATCTTTGATCGGCCCATTCTCAAATTCCTTTCTCCGTTCCTTCTCTCATTCCGTTTGGTCCTTGCCGGACCTGTAATTCCCTCGTCAATTCCAGATTATAATCTTTGCAATCGATGAAAATGTAATCTTTATTCTCGTTTATGACACCGTAAAGGCCTAAAATACGGGAACCAATCAGAAATGGATTCACATTGTCTTGACTCTCAGTATAAAGGGACTCTAGGGTTGCCACAGTCAGGGAATACCGGGAAATGACAGGGGTTTTTAAAAGTCAGGGAAAACCTGGAAATGTCAAGTGAAAAGTGTTTATTTACCTTTATAAGCTTCCTAGAGTTGATTTAACGTTTAGAACAACAAATTTTGCCTGGGAGATGTTTCCTATTATGTAATTTTGGCCACATGGCATATCTTCAATTAGACTGAGTTCATCGGAAAGGAACCATCCCACTTTTTCAAAAAAATTGAGTTAAGAATGTTTTTGAGTTCCACTAGTCGTGTATATTCCCTTCCCAAAAACTCTAAGTCAAAAAAAAAAAAAAAAATAGTCTGTGTGAAGAGGGTTTAGAGTTTATTCTCTCCATTGAGACCTATGGAGGAATGAAACTTTAAACCTCTTTCTCTCAGTTTCAACTTTATGTGGGTTGGTTCCCTTCCGTTAAACTCGGTCCAATTGTCAGAGAATTTTACTCAAATGTGTCAGAGAATTTTACTCAAATGTGTTGGGGAAATTAGGAAAATGTCAGGAATTTAATCCGTCTGGAATTTCCGCAAAGTCCGGAAATAGTATCAGTTTTTTAAGGGCGTTCCGCAAGTACAGAAAAAGTGCGGATATTTTGCTAGGTGGTCTGGAATTTTTTCCTTCACACCAAGCGGGTGCCCCCCCCCCCATATAAAGCCTGAAGAGTGTGCAATCCCCAATGCGTTGATTCTTAGAGTAGTATTCGCCTGCAAGATCGCAATTGTACTGCCAATCCCGAAGAAGCCACCAAACAAATTTTGTGACTATGTCATTTTTGTCGCAATCCGAGCGAGAATTTCAAATTTTCGAAATTTTTCGGATCTCATCAAACGGAGGTAAAACACGTACCTCCATACAGACCACGTTGAAAAACTGTTTGTTGACACCACGATCGTCGAAAAACCCTAGCATTTTATGAGGGAAATTTGTCTTAGAAATCAGGAAAAATCCGGGACGAGATTGGAAAAGATCGAAAATGAAAAAGAAGTTCTAGACACCGCGATTTTATTTAACCTCAATGTGAATTGAATCCGTCTTATCATTTTACGCTACAAATATCAGTTTTTTTTTAAATCTCCTATTTTCGGTACGATGCTCGATTAATCGAACACCGGTGGTTTCGGCCGTAGAGCTACGCGCGAGTGGATCCAATCCAAAGCAAACACACTCGCCGCACTGTGGATCGAGTCAATTAGAGAGGTTGAACATCAAATTTTTTACTAAAACTGCAAAGGACCCTACAACAAAACGGCCAAATCGGCCTAAACACGGAATCGTGCGATTTTCTCAGGGATGATAGAGGGTCTCCCCAGACACTCAAAACTGGTCATATTTTTTGCCTAACCCCCAGGGAAAAGGGGGGAGAGGGGGTCAAAGTCAAAACCTTTAAATTAGCATAACTTCTCAACGGTTTGTCGTAGAAAGATGATCTTGGCGTCAAAATTTCCAGAAAAATGAGAGCTTTTAGAATATATGTATGAAATTAATTAAATTTTAAAATTTGACCCACTTTTGGGGCATTTTACAAGGTCCCCCTTTCGTAAATTTTCGTTTCTTGAGATTTTCGGTTGTTCGGTTCGCACGGATTAAGACAAAAACAATTTCAAATGAAAGTAGAGCGTTTAAGCTTTAAAACAAGCCCAAGATGATTTTGGGGAAACGATTAGAAGCGGAGTTATGAGTCTTCAAAGTTGACGCGGCGCGCGGGAACCTTGTATGTTCAGAGTCTCAAGGTCACCTGCGCGCCCCGGATTGCCTGCAGGTTGCAAGTTTTTGTGTTTTTATGCTTCTGTAGGTCATTTTTAATGTAAATCATTCAATGAAGATAGAATAATCAGAATTTTTTTAATTTTACACAATGGGCCTCGGGCGAGGTAAGTACACCTCATTAACGTCAAAAAATTTTAACTGCATTTCAAGTAGCCCCCTCAAGAATAACTAAGACTTGTTTTGAAGCTCAAAGCTCGTCTGCTTCTACGAGAAACTATTTGGCTTTACCATGTGAGTTCCGTCAAGCGCTGTAGCTTATAGCTCAATTAAAAAAATTTAAAATTAGGGGTACCCCAAAATTTGGCATCAATGGGTTATAATTTCTAAATGGTTCAGTTCTGTATGGAGCATATGTATATTTGAACTGAGGGTCCATGGTTTCTTCTAAATTATAAGAGCAGAATCGTCATCGTCAGCAAATGTTTAATGAGGTATGATGGACATAATGGTTGATACTCTAAGCCCCCTCTCGCTCCTCCCGTAAAATTAAAAAATTTCGATTATTCTATCTTCATTGAATGATTTACATTAAAAATGACCTACAGAAGCATAAAAACACAAAAACTTGCAACCTGCAGGCAATCCGGGGCGCGCAGGTGACCTTGAGACTCGGAACATACAAGGTTCCCGCGCGCCGCGTCAACTTTGAAGACTCATAACTCCGCTTCTAATCGTTTCCCCAAGATCATCTTGGGCTTGTTTTAAAGCTTAAACGCTCTACTTTCATTTGAAATTGTTTTTGTTTTGATCCGTGCGAACCGAACAACCGAAAATCTCAAAAAACGAAAATTTACGAAAGGGGGACCTTGTAAAATGCCCCAAAAGTGGGTCAAATTTTAAAATTTAATTAATTTCATACATATATTCTGAAAGCTCTCATTTTTCTGGAAATTTTGACACCAAGATCATCTTTCTACGACAAACCGTTGAGAAGTTATGCTAATTTAAAGGTTTTGACTTTGACCCCCTCTCCCCCCTTTTCCCTGGGGGTTAGGCAAAAAATATGACCAGTTTTGAGTGTCTGGGAAGACCCTCTATCATCCCTGAGAAAATCGTACGATTCCGTGTTTAGGCCGATTTGGCCGTTTTGTTGTAGGGTCCTTTTTATGTTAATTTCGTCACATTCTAAACTTTAAGGGGTATTACTTGAAGAAAATTTCACGAGAAAACCAGTGGAACCACTTCTAGCACTTCCAAGTTGTGTATAAACGGAGTTATCAGCGTTTAAAATTTCCAAATTTCGTCCGACCTCTCCTATTGACTCGAACCATTGTGCGCTGTTGGATTTGGTGCGATCGGGTTCAAATCAAGCGACGAAAAAAATGAGAGCGAAAGATGAAAATCAATAATGGCCGGCAAGACAATCATAGTCGCGGCGCTACGCGGGGAGGAATATTCGCACGTGTGAACGGTGAGCACCTCCGGAGAGCGAAAAATTGGGCCACGGCTCGGTGGCCAAGAACGCCGTATGAGCATCCTGCTGTTGCCAAGTTTCCCCCGACAAAATATTTATTTTTAAGGGAAGTTATGCGTACTTTTCCTCGAAATTTTCAGATGTTTTAGGTTAAATTTTCAACAAAATTGTCTGAAAAATTGGAGGGAATTTGTTCAGAGTTTTCTCAGTAAATTCGTTTTTTATTGAAAGAAACATGGTAACGCCTGAAGGTTTATACGGCGCTCTTTCTTAGCTCGGCAATTTTGTACATGTGCGAATGGGGAATGCTAGTTTTTTGAACGATTTGGCCCTTCGGTCGCGGAGCTCGGCTCCATACACTCAACGCGCGAGTGCCGTGTTGCAGTTTTTCGGCCATTCGTCGTTTCCCGCACAAAAACGTAACTCCATTCCAAGGTTGCAAAATCGACTCACAATTCAATTTTTTACAAGAAAGTCCCTGTGCGATTCGTATCCAAAATTCTGATTTTTGCTCGAGATTAGAAGAAAAATTAGTGGCATTCTCAGTTAGAAGTACCCAAGATTCCCCTAGTTGAATTGTTTGCGAGGGGACAGTTGGCAACCCTGAAATGTAGTTGTTTCTTTCGTGAGGGGAACGAAGACTTGCTCCACTGATTCCTGCGGGCTGATTGCTGAATTTGATAGACAAAGCTCTAGACAAAGAAAAGAAAAGAGATATGGAGCAATTTTATTGATGGAAGCGGGTGGTAGTAATGGACGTAGGAGGTGACCTTAGGTTCAATCCGCACAAATTTAACTTAAAAAAATACAAAAAAATAAAAAAAAAAAAAAAAAAACAAATTTTGTTGACAAAGAAACGACGCTTCAAGTCAAAATAATATCCCAAGAAATTTTTTTTCAGTGCGTGTTCAATCGGAGAAACTTTGGCAACGTATAATGTTCTTACGATGTTTTGCCGGTGCACGACGGTAATGCTCACCGTGCAGAGCGTTATTCATTTATTTTCACCGGTGTCGGGCAACGGGAGGCGGGAACAAGCGCCGCACATGATTTCGATGACGGATGACTTCTACGCTCTCTTTCCTATCCGCGCGTTCGAGTCTCCGCGCATCCCGTGTCGCACAGTGGAGCGAGTCAACTAGATAGGTCGGACATGACATTTTTGACAAAAACTGCTACTTTTGATGTTTATTTTTCGTCACATTTTAAATTGTAATGGGTGCTTCTCAAAGAAAATTCTACGAGGAAACCAGTGGAACAACTTTTAGAACCTCAAAGTTTGTATAAACGGAGTTATAAGCGTTTGAAGTTTCCAAATTTTGTCCGACCTCTCCTACGACTCGATCCACTGTACGGCGTCGAACGTGTGCCGCTCCTTTCTCGTGTATTGTCATCCCCCGACGGCTCGCACGACTTCTTCGCGACATACAGCCAACCAGCTCTCCCCCCCCCCCCCCCCCNGGGACACGCCACGGCGCGTCGGAAAAAAATGCGTTTTTCGACCGTCATGCTATGCTCTTTTCCCCCATTTCGCTCCGTGATTTTTCTCATAACTTTTCTTCTGGCCTCGATCGCATTCATCGGAAACTTTCTACGCTCGCCACATGCTAATTTTTACTCTACCCCGATGCATATTATACATGACGGATGTCTTTTTCAGTTTCTGGGGGGTCATTCATCCATTCCTCCCCCCTTCTTTTTTCTTTCCCCTCACTGTTCTAATATTAGCTTGTCCGCCCATTGCTATCCCAAAATCGTGAATTGAAAGAGGAAATCTTATTGCTACCTTTGAAATACTTCATGAGCTAAGTTCACGGGTTTCCCACAATTTCCTCTTTTTGAAATGGAAAATTGGAAAAAAATATTTTAAAATTAGGATGTTACGCCCCCGGACGCTACGCGGCCCTCCGCTTAGAGTATCTTTATAGGGAGAGTACGGACAACTCGATTTACGTAGCTCTTAGGGCCCAAAAGGACGACAACGTGAAAAACGAAAATCACTAGAAAAGTGCCGCTGCCAACCTATGCATTTGGAAGATTAATCGATAGGGCCGACAGCGCATTGTAAATAAGCGTTTTAAGGATTAAGACGTCGAAACTGAGAAAATGTATGCGAAATCAAAGTTTTATACGTGCTTTTATAATTTTTGATCAATGTACTCTTGGAGTATTTTCGGAGTATTTTCGGAGTATTTTGGAGTAATTTCGTATAAGCACCACTGGATAATTCGAGTCCATAGGTTGACTGCCTTTTTAGGCCCCAAGAGTTACATGACCTGATCAAAGCGATGGGGGTGGAAGGGGGGTCCGGGGTCTTCCCCAGAAAATGTTCGAAAGCATTGAATAAATTGCATTATGAATATAAGTTTCCTTCTCTCTTCTTTCTTCTTTCCTCCGTTCCTTCCTTCTCTCCTTCTTCCTTCTTTTTTACAGGTAAACGGTGGGGGGGGGCTACGCCCCTTTCGCCCTCCTTAGATCTGTCCATGCCTCTCCTCGGCATTTGTTTTTTGTTTTTGTTTATGAGTGTGTGCACCTGCTTCCTTAATTTTTCATCATGGAATTAATCCATTTTTTAACTTTCTCTGTTTTCAGGATGGTCGCTTTTACCACTTGGGGTCTTGTTCCTGACGTCCTGTGCGCCGACATTTTCGATACAACTTCCGGGCTCCTCGCTGGATTCCACCCCAGGGCCGCCGTCCCTCACGTCGAGCGCGCCGTCGCTATCCCTTCCCCACAGGGAGGGATTCTTCAACGTCACCTCTTACGCAAGACTGACTCCCATAGCCTTAAATCAACACATAGCTTTAAGTTTTAAGTCCTGTGTCGGCGGCCAGCTTTTCACGCAAAGGTCAGTCTCCTCTCCCCAATAACACCTCAAGTTGCGATCGAGCGAAGTTTTTTCGTACGAGCTTGAATTCAATTTGACGTCCAGAGGCGGATCCAGCAATTTGGCAACACCGAATATCCGCCATTTAAACCTGTGTTAAATAATTGATTCATGTCGGAGCACCTGGCCCCTTCAAGAATCGATACATTTCTATAGGTTTAAACAGGGAAACAAACAATGTTGCCTATTTGTTAGATCCGCTAATGATGCCGTCGTCGAGCAAATCAGCCAAATCAGGCATTTGATCAAATACCTAGGCAGATTATCAAATTGTAAAGAAAGACCTAACAGGTTTTAATGTTTAGGACGCAGATGTCTTAGTATACTGGTTCCTGAAGAGGAAACATTGATCAAAATACCAATGTTTCTTAAATTTGATGAAGTAGAATTTTCAACTATCAAACTTTTAAATAATTTGTTCTTTATAAAGCATCGATTTAAATGTGCAATAAGTATTATAATTCAGTGCCAAAAATTCTGAAAAATTTAATGAGAGGTCAAACCTGTCACAGGGAAGTTCATACCCTTATGTTTGAAACGTTTCCACGTCAAAAATCAGGAAAAATCTTAGAATTTAATTTAAAAATGGAATGGACTATCAGACAAGGTGTGAATTGGACGTATTTCTATCAAACGGAACTATGTGCATTAAGACATGAGCCCTGAGACCCATAAGAATACATACATAACAGGGCTCACGTCACAATGCACATAGTTCCGTTTGACAGAAATACGTCCAATATAAGCACTATTTCGAATTCGAACGGCATGCATACTCTTAATCTACGGCCCATGATGATCGATGCCCACAACACGCTCTTTGATCCAGATCCGACATCAAGAGGGAAAGTAATTTTCTTAAATTGTTAATTTTTAGATCAGATTTTTTCTTTCCTACCATTGACCGGAACCCCCTCCCTTCATGAATAGATCACTAGCAGTGCTAGTTATTCTTTTTTTCTATATTTTGCGAGGAAAAATTTGGAATTATAAGTTTCTCATCGATAATATTTTTGGACAAATCTGCGCATTTCAACATCCTTTATTTTAATTTTTATCCCAAAGGCATGCACTGCCGAGAATTTTAAAGCAACATTGAAATAAAGTAAGTGAATCCACTCAAGATTTATGTGAGTGAATATTTTCTGTTTGTGTTTCAGGTCGGCACTGAACAATCAACAAATAATTTTAGAAGTACATCGAGAGGGTGTGGTTTTCATTGCAATCGTTGCCTCTAAACGATTTGAAACAAGACTGAACGTTAATTTACTGGACAATACCTGGCATACTGTTACGTTATTGTATAGATCTGGAAATCTCTCTATATCAGTTTCTGGTCATTCTCAGGTGAGTAGCTTGACACATTAATATCTCCCTTAAAATATTGTAACGAAAGTAGGTACAGTTTTTTTTCATCTGAGATGAATTGCAAAATTGTGGCTTTATTTGACCATCGATTCCTGATAGTTTTTTTTGTTATTTTAATATTTTTTTATGTAAAAATTGCTAATTAAATTTAACGTGAAGCTGATGTAAACGTGTGATATCTTGCAACCAATTTTTCTAAAATACTCTGTCATGACTTTTTTCAGCTAATTGCCAATGCAACCTTTAACCCGGAGATTTTGAAAATAGCTTTTAACGCGAACGACAACCCAGAATTTCTAGTCGGAAAAGGCTTTGTGGGATGCATTCAAGAAGGGCCAAGCATAGTTCTGAACTCAACTTCAGTGCAGTCATTCAACGTCATTTGGGGACCTTGTATTATGGATGATGAACCTTGTAAGTATAACCATGTACAGTCGGCAGTTTTTAATCCAATATTTTGCACAGCAAGTACATAACTTGGTCTTCGTTTAAATTGAATGAGAAATGCATGCCTTTCAAATTATTTGCTCAGATTAATGTCTTGTTTTGGTCTTTACATGCGACTTAATTTTTGATTTTATTTGCTGTTGGATTGCAGAATAGAAATACCTCAGTTCTTGTAGTATTTTTGCACCCATAACTCTTAATTGATTACACAGAGCTTATAGGATGAACACTCTGTATTGGATCATCATTTTTTACATCACAAGCATGGTCGGCACTCACATTATTTGTGTCTTTTTTAGTTACTATTTTATATGTAAAGCAAAAAATTCAGTAATTTTTGGTGAAGTTTTTACAGAAAGCTCAAATAATTATAAGACATATCAGAAAAAACAAAAATAAGAAGGCTAATATGTTAGTTAGTGAACCACTTAGAAAGGTCAAAACAACTCTGCCCTTATTGCAATCCCACCATAAAGGATCAACCTCTAAGTCCTTATCTTGTGATACATTTGTGGAATCCATTAGCGTTTTCATGGAATGCAAATAAATAACGCCTGACTCTATTCTTAACTTTAGGATGTTTCAGGTTCTGGTGACTGACAGGTGAACTTTAAATCGTAAAACTAATGATGAAACTTATTATTTTACCGCAAAATGTGGTCTCTGAACTCCCTAGAAAGTATCAGAAACATTCAGCCCTACTTCAATCAGGCTTATGATTTTTTACTTCACCTCATGATTAATCAGAAACGTAAATTGTGGTTGCACCAGGTGCTAGCGCCTGATAGTACGCACGTTGCACGGTTATTTTTGCCAAAAAGTGTCCTTTGTAGCTTGTGTTCAAGGCCCCCTTTATATACTTAGAAAATCTTCTTGAAGGAATGTCAATTCTTTTGAAGCACATAGTTGTATATTTTGCATGACTCATGAATTGCTTGTGCAGGTAACATAGCAGACCTATGCGCACTTGATCCTTGCTTGACGCACGGTGTTTGTTTCCAAAGAGGAGATCGATACCTATGCCAGTGTTCAGCTAGGTATTCAGGCAACAACTGCGAGATTGATAATGGTAATTTTCTCAGTTCTTCGCGTATTCATTTATTTTCAGTGGCCTGTTTTTACTCAAGTGTGACCTTGCTCCTAAAACCAAGAGTTTTGCTTGTCAACATTTGCTTTATTTGATATATGATATTTTTTACTAATTTTATGGCACAACAAGCTATTAAAATCAAACTTCTTAAGTAGCAATTTTGAGATAAGTTTTTTAGCATTTTCAGGTATGTTTTCTCCTTAAGATGTAGCACTTCCACTAGCTGTTTCAAATTAGCTGAGCCTTTGTTGGGAAACAGTTGATGAGATGGACGCTGTTATCATTTGAAGGAATTTAGTTCTTTTTGTGTGTCTTATCCTCTAGGCCAGTGAGAAAGGAAAGCTCAGTTTGGTCACCAATCTGCTTTTGCAACATTTTAAACATGGATGTTGCACATAAATATGAGATTATTTCACATTCATTTTGTTTGATTTTAAAAGCCAATTGCGTGGAAAACAATTCAAAAAGTTGGCACTGCTGACTCTATGAGTTTTAAGTGCAGGATTTCTTAGGATATACTTAATTCATTTTTCGAGAAATTTGGATTCAATCCTCCTTAATACTTGTGGATGAAAAACCTGAAGCCTATGTTTTTCTAGTTTGCCATTGATATATGATCAACCCTATATTCTTCGTTTTCTATTTCTCAACATATCATAAATGTATGTCAGTAGTTTTATGACTTGCAATTATTTAAGTAAAGTTCATGATGTATCGTCAGGCACCTTTCCTAGCATGAGACACATTATTTCCTCATTTTATACCTTGAACTTCTGCACAGATAAGATTATCAAAAGCACTTTATGATTATTCTAGCTCTTAATTCGCATGATTTTTATGAATTTCAAGTATCCATACCACACTCCTTAAAAAAGTCACTTTCGGACTCTTATGTGATCCAGTATATTTACCTCTTATTTTAATTACACCGTGCTTCCCCATTTGATTCCATGTATTGAATTTTTTAGGCTCACCGTGTGCACCTAATGTCAATCCATGTGAAAATAATGGCGTTTGTCAAGAAACACCGAGAGGAGACTACATTTGTCACTGCCCACCTGGATTTACCGGTACAATTTATTATTATAATACATAATCCCTAGTGTAATTTCTTCTGCTCATTTCCAAAATGATCCCTCAATAATCATATTGATTTCCACACAATCCTTGGAGACAGGTGATACAGGCACCAAAGTGCACGTTTCCTAAAGAAGCAATGCAAAGTAAGAGCAAACTCTTTTTTGGATTCGGGAACACTAAATGATCACCAGTAGTTTTTTTACCAAGCATAGTATTCAGTTTTGAGGAGAGAAGTCTTAGCCATGAAGATGTTCAAACATAAGTGGAGTAATAGAGCCCTTTATATTTCACTGATCAACAACTCTGTTCTGTTCTTTTTCTTTTCGTCTTAAACCTAGTTAAAAATGAATTACTAGTAGATTTTTTCTGATGCTTCGTTATGGATTTTACGCCCAGAAAGTTCCAGGGGTGTAATAGAGATTTAACTTCTTCAGACTTATAACAAATGTCATTATGTAATGCAACTTAAAAAGTGTTTCCTCTCAACAATTTTAAAAGTAATCATAGATTCAAACTTGGTGTTTCTACCAAAAATTTTCTGTTTAAACAGTTTCAACAATGTGTCTGAAAAGAGAGAATGTCACTGCAGAAATTTAGATCGTCCTTTGTGTCAGCCTCCTGTGGCACAGTAGATGTAGTGCAGGACCTTTCAATCAGGAGGTCGGCGGTTTATTTCCCAGCCTGGTAACCTGAGTTTGACGGTCTCAGGCAAGGGTCGCCTGCAACTGGGTGTAAGGAGGGTGTATAGGCACAGAATTAGCCCCTGAGTTGTATTTGTAAATTAAAACATAAAAATTATTTTTGGACTTGTTGAAAATTTATGTCGGTCTTGGAAGAGGTAGAGAGAATGCATAAGAATGATCTCATGGGAAGAAGGTACATTATTAATGATACCCTTTTTGTCTTAATATTTTATTGTGATTTTTCTTTAATCGCTTGTGCTCGTAGAATATCAAGTGATAGGAGCGTTGCATATTCTCACATTTTATATTGTAATTTCTTTCCTCACCCTAGGACAAAATTGTGAAGATGAGCTGCTAATGACAACTTGTGACGATAAGACCTGCGGCAACAATGGATCATGTCGTTTGGTGCCGGGGAAAAAGAATTCGTATGAATGTGCCTGCCCTCCAGGTATTCATTTTGTCACCAATATTTTTTGCCTGATATACTTGAAAGCAAGATAAGCACTGTAGCTGAATGTTTTGAAAACAAAATCTAATTCTCTTCCTCCCTTTTTTTAATCTATTTTAGTGCATTTCTATCCATCAGCACTGAAGAAAAACTCACGTCATTTTTTCTTTTTTCTTTAGAAGAAGTAACATTCTTTTAATTATCTGTTTTAAAAGAGTTATTTTTTTCATAGCTCTTATTTTTGCAGTATAACATAATGTAGCAAACTGCTTAGTAGGGTTGAAAATTTTCATAAATCTTTCCTCAATTTGTTTTGTCTTTAATTTCGTAGAGTTATTCTTAACAATTGACTTCCTAGTTTTTATAAGCACTTTGCATGGTTTCTTCATTCTCTGACAGTCAACCTGCCCTGCTCTCTTTCTTCCATCAGTCTTATCAGAACACACCTAGTATTTGATTCAAGCATTCCAATTTCACGTAGACTCAGCAGCACCAGCTACTTAAAATGAAAAAGATAAGAAAAATTGAGAAATGTGCATATTTTTGGAAAATTCTCCATGGTATCATTTCAGAATAATATTACGATGACATATTCAACGGTTTATCAATGATCATAGTAAAAGTAAAGGGGGAGTAAAAAACATTGAGGGCTCAATGACAGTGAGTCCCTACATTTTTGGGGTTTGTTACGGTCTCTTACAAACAAATTAGCTCAGTAAAAACAAGAATATAGAGCCCTTAAATAATTTGATGCTATTTCTGGTGACTTTTTCAGAATCGTATGTCATTTTTTTTCTTTTATAGAGTATTCTAGGCCAATTAGTTCCTTTTTTTATTCTTATTATCTACAAGGAGTTGAAGATGCACAAGATATTTATAGACCATTAATTTGCTACGAACAAAATTTAGAATAATCACTCGTTAATGCCAATTCTGCAGAAACATACTATGCGTTGCCATCTTTTCTTTAAAAATATACACCCAGGTTCAACCTTTTGGGCAAAATTCCTCAAATTAGCTTTTTTAACCCCTCCGAATTTGGAGCATCACCAAAGTAACTCGTCTGTCAGTAAGACTCATCCTGAAATGTCCAAATGCATGTCTAACTATTGATATTTCCATCAGGTATGAATTGTAGCGAGACGAACATTTGTATGAGCGCACCTTGCTTGAATGGTGGTACTTGCAATCCTTACCTTGACATGTTCAATTGTACTTGTGCACCAGGCTATACAGGTAATTTTGCCTCTTGCTCTTGCCGTTTTCCCTCATTATACTCATACGATTTTCAGCGCATGCTCATTGATCTGGGAGGCCACTTTTAAATATAACCAGACTGATCTTCTATAGGTGCATTTTACTTGAAATTGTCTTCCCTCAATAAGAGAACAAAAATGCATGAATTAAACGTCTAATTATCCACGATGACTATGCTCAGCAATTGAATTATTTTCTTACTTGTTGCATGATTTCAGTCTTTGGGAATCTTACTCCTCTGGTATTTTACTTAGTTCATAAGGATTTGATTTTTTGCATGCCCTCTCTGGACTTTTTATTTTCCTCTTTCCATCTCATCTGTTCATTTGGTGAAAGAAGCATTATTGGACTACAGTTTACAATAGGGTATCACTATTTCTAGCTCATTTAGAAAACAACTCATTATTTAATGAAGTGTTTTCATGTTATTTCACGGTATTTGACACGACTTTATCTGTGCAACCAGATGCTTTCGTGTGGGAGCCAAAAATAGTAGCTCCTATTTGATACATGTAGTCCAATAAATTTAAGCTTTAATTGTTTTGTTTGCTATTTTTACATTGGATTGTGGGTAATTCTAAATCGTCTAACATAAAAAGTTAAAATGGTGCATCTATAATTACATGCTTCAAATATTGTGCTGAAATAGAAATCTTGAAGGTAAAAAATGAGAACAATCTACTTTGAGTCCAAATCAGCCAGTTGATCACTCTCTCAGGAATGACTTTCTTCTGCATGTTTTGCATGCTCAGGTGTTTTCTGCTTGTATGGAATAAATGCTGACCTCACTGACTACACTAACGACAAGAACAACAAATTATCTGCCTCTGACACGACAAACAAAAACGATGCTATAATTGATCCGAACGAAAAAAATCAGATCCAAGAAGGTGGCGATTGGAGCAACCTAGAAGAAGAGGAGGGAAATGAGATCATCGTGGACCTTGATCCTGACAATATTTTACAGCTGTGTGACGGCAGTGAAGACTGCAGAAATGATGTGAGAATCCTCTATTTTGCTTTTACTTTTTTCCCGCATTTGTATGTGCTTGAGTTGTTCTTAAGAATAAAGTCTGCCACTGAGAGTACTGACATTTTTTTTATTTTGAACTAAGAGGTCAAGTATTTTAATCTTTTAACGCAAACCATCTTCAGAATATGACTTTGAGTTGATGAAATTTTCCTCTCTTGCCTATAGAATGCTCAGGTTTTTTTGGTCAGTAATTGCAATTTGCATAATTGCATTTATTCTAGCACTTCCAATAAAACTGCTGCTTCCTAAATCTATGATGAAACTGCAAAAATGCGTATCTCGGTTGCGGTGTCTCAAAATCTCCACTCCTGTTTTATTTTTAAAAAGGAGACTGATCCAACATCATATCTTGAAATTTTCAAAGAATATTCTTCTCTAGAAAAGAAAATTCTCATAAGTTTTGAAGAAAAGACGTTCAGTAGTTTTCTACGTAGAAAACGAAGTATGACAAGATGCCTGTACACCGCAAACGGAGATACGCATTTCTGCAGTTTCACCATCGAACATTATCGTCGCTATGGTCGAGTGTGAACTTAATTGCTATGTTAAAAAATCTTTAATTATGTCTTGTTTTCTTCAAGGAAAACTTGTCACAATGTTTCTTTGCATTTTTGCATGATTTTTTGACCATGAAGAAAGGAAATTGACAAAAAATGTCATTAGAAACTGCTACTTAGTTTTCCTTAACAAAACTAAAGCATAAGGTGAGATTCACAACGTTGCAATCTGAGGTACGCAATTTTCCACTTAAGCCATCAATTGGGTTTTTTTTTCTCTTTTTTTGTTTTTTGATAAAAGGAAAATGAATAAGTGAAAGGTAAACACAAAAGTGGTCGCAGTTTTCAAGTTTGTTTAAGTTGTGTAAAATAAACAAGACTTTTTATGTATGCTTTTTTGGGCTTTCTACACAGACTAAGGACAATAGAGATCTCTGAAACTGAACTCTGCTTGAAAAAATTATCTCTGCAAATTCCATCTTCAAATTCTAGATGTGTATCAAAACACGATTCTGTGACCAGCACAACTGACCCATTATTGTTGGAGTATTTTACTTGGTTAACTTACTTCTAATTTTCCATAGAAGTTCCAGCAGTGAAACTTATGATGAAAGTCATGAAAGGAATACTCAATTTCTTTGATTTTCTTGGTTTTATTATCATTTAATAAAGAAACATAACTTAGATTTAAAAGCTTTTCGAACACAGTGATTGAATGAATGTATTTAGTTAACATTTACGCAGCTAACGTCTTTTTCTGCACCATTTTAATAAACTAGTTAGGCCATTCTACAGTCTATTTTGTAATTTCTTTGTTATCACTGGCGAAAATTCCTCTCAAAAATGAAAAAATGTTGAAGTCTGAAAGGTACTTCACACTGTCAGAGATGCAATCATCAGAGATCGCAATGGCTGATTTAATGGTGGAAGAAGTAACACGCAGGAAATCAGTAGCTTTTGTGGTGTTCACATCATATGTGTGCTTTTTACAGCTGATGGATGAAAAATCAAAACAATGGTTAAAATACCAATCTATCAATTTCTCCTGTTAAATTTTAACTGACCTATGTTTGACTAGACTTCAAAGATTGAACATAACAAAATCAAAATTAGCCTGAACTCACATCAAAATAATTTCTTGCTCTTGTCTTAATACTTTTCTGGTTTACGGGCTCACTGTTTTCTCATATCTTTCTTGCGCACTTTTACCAATCTCTAGCTCACTCTTGGGTATAATTGCACATGCCTTATTGGTTTAACGGGTCAACTGTATATTCACGACTGCTTTTTGAAGCCGTGCCTAAACAGCGGATCATGCATCTCCATCTCAGCTGACAGATATTTCTGCATTTGTCCTCCACAGTTCACTGGTAGGTGGTTGGTGTTCGCAGTTGTTTCATTCTGTCCATTTTAAGCTTTTGCAAGATTTTACAATGGATAAGATGTAAAGTGCCCTGCATCCTACACAAATTAAGCATTTACAAGCATTTGTAACAATTTTCACCGTGACATGTAACTCAACTTTTTCTTCTTTAAGTGAAATGTTTAACGATGGTGAAACTCCCAAACCACATATTTCGGTTTGAGCCGTTATGGATCTCCAGTCATACTTATTTTTCAAATAGAGAACTGCTCCACGTCAATTCTTAAAAACCTCCATGATTTTACTTCTTCATTCAAAGCAATGCTTAGAAAACTTCAAGGAATGATGTTGATTTGTTCTCCTTCAAAAAAATAAAACAGGAGCAGAGATTTTTAAACCCCTCCTCAAATGAGATACGTCATTTGGTATTTTCTCTGTTGATAAGTCCTTGCAGTCTTAGTTGCTAAAATCAAAGTAGATACTTACAGAATCTGGTCTTGTCTACTTGTGAACGGACTTCCCTTTATAAAATTATTCGACAAAAAATAATCCTTTCATAAGAAAGTTTAATTTTTGGCACCTCTGTCAAGAGGGTATTGCTCAGATGCTACCACTTATGTCCATTGGCAACTTCATTTCAAGTTCTAATGTCATACAATTTTCCATTCAACTCCAAAAATAATATGTGGTGATTTACCTCCACTGTAAAACCTTGCACAAATTACTGTATTTTCTATATTAACTTCAATGTTCATGGTTGGGAGAAGGTCATTACCATTACTCATAGTTTTTTTCAGGCAGCGTTGAAAAAATTACTTTTTGCATCATGAACCGAAGGATTCCTTACCATGTTTACAAATTGAGTGGCTGTGTTCATTATTCCTTTTGATACCCTAGTGATTTTCAAGACTTATTTTCTCATAATTTTTTTCATTACTTGTTACATTGTAAGAATCGTTAACTTTTTCATTGAGAACATTTCAAGTGAAAAGGGATAAGTAAATATGCATCTTTTGGAAAATCCCATTCTCGTGTCTTTCAAATTTTCGTTTTTTGCACAGATAAGAGCTATCTTGTGATGAGTGTGGTGTAGATATCCTAAAAGTAGCGTTCATGAATCCTCCTTTGCGGGGAGAGGTTGAACATTTCCTAAAAAATCGTGATCAATCATGAAGGAAAACGCATAAATCCACATTCGCCTGTCAATGTAACATTGTTGGCAAACTATCAATTTTAAATTTTTAATCCTTGAGATTTGTTAAACACTCAATAAGAATGTGGCTTTCTCTTGACATGGAAGATATTTTGCCGCCTGAAAGGCCCCATCTGAGGACAAAGTTTGATGGCCTCCAAGTTTCTATATCGCTGGTTCTTCAATAAGGCAGTTTCAGACTTCTTTTGGCGAAATTCAAAAGTCCCCGATAATTTACTTTTTTTGGATGCTGTGCTGTGTATCTAGCGGCCCTGATACTTCTGTAAGGTCTTCTCATTGGATTTGAACAATTCCTCATTTTTACCATAAATCAGCCACCCGGATTTCTTATGGAACATGGGTCCATGCACAGAGATTCCAAACAGAAAATGAGGATGATTTTGGCCAGAGAATTCTGATAAGTGTCTCAATGAGTTGTTAATTTATTTGTTAAGTCTAACAAATTTCATCCAGCTTAAGTATCATCATTTGCTTCTGCTCAATTTTAGGGGCTCTCTGTGAGTTGAACGTGGATGAGTGTTCATCAAAGCCGTGCATGAACGGTGGAATCTGTCTGGATGGCATCAATGGCTACCGATGTAACTGCTCAGAAGATTTCATGGGTGCCAACTGTGAGCTCGACTATAACGTCTGTGCTTTCAACCCCTGCGAAAACAATGGAACCTGCATTAATAAAACATCCAGAGATTACGTCTGTGAATGCAAGAGCGGTAAGATTTTCATTTCATTCTCAGTGCGTAGTAAGCACAATTTTAAACTATCTTGTGAATATTAATTATGGCCATTTACTGGTGAAAAAATTTTAATGCAAGAACCCAGTCCTCAGAAAAAAGTTTTTTTAGGTTGTATAGAAAAATGAAATTTTGGATTTTAACTGAAAGTTTTCTCTACAATTCTAAAAAAAGTTTTTCCTAATATTTTAGTTCAATTTTGTGTCTTCAGATTGGAGATCTACTCTCCAACCAAAATAGGAAAGAAAAGAAGTAATTTTGGCAGCAGACGTATTATCGTAAAACCTCAACCAGAGCCTCCAATTATCTCAAAATTTTTTGAACTGATAGTATAATGCAGTAGTGTTGGATAATAATTCTAGCCGTCTCATGTCTTTTATTTAACCCCAATTATTTTTTTTGTTTTTTAGGTTTTGAAGGTCAGAATTGTGAGAAGAACATTAACGACTGTTTGCATGTGGAGTGCCCTGATAAGAGAGTCTGCGTGGATCTTGTCAATAGTTACGAGTGTCGGTGCCCAGACGGTTTCATCGGCGAAAACTGCTCTGAAAATATAAGCCATTGTAGCAACAGTCCATGTAAACATAATGCCACCTGTGAGGATACTCCGCACAACTACACTTGTCATTGTCCACCAGGTTTTGAAGGTACGTATCCTATTAGTCGAAGTCATTAATCTCAGAAGTAAGATTTTCTAGAAATTGTGATATGCTATGTTGTTTTCAGGGTTCAACACTTTTCATTTTAAATAATCCTAGTGAGTTTAGTACAGAGAAGGTGACATTTCTAAAGTGTTGCGCATTTGTAGTACTGTTATTTTATTGGATATTCATCGTTATTTTCTATTATAATAAAGTCTTATTGCTAAATGTTCACCCTCTAGATTTGGAACCATGGAATGTAACGTGAAATAAAAGTCCAAAGGATGTATATTATCAACATCAACAGATACTGAATAGACAGTTGTTAACCGTCATGAACAGTTGTTGGAACAGATTTGGGCAGCTGTCATTACTTTCAAAATGTATCGAAAGAAAGAGGAAGAATTATGCATTCCATGGAATTTTTTTGTCTGAAAACGTTTGGATAGAAAAATGCTGTAAAGCCCAGTCAAGTTCAAGTTAATTCTCTTTTCACATCCTCATCTATATTTTATCAAAATTTAAGGATCCTGATTCCAATTTGTAAATTGCTATTTGTAATGTGTTGTTTAAAAGATAAATCAGGTACTTTTAAAGCTCTCTTTCCCCATAAGCGTTTAATCAAATGCGAATTGTTTTTTTTATTAATCAATCAAATGTGAATTGTTACATGATTAATTTCTCTCCCTCTTGATCCTCTAGGTCGGCACTGTGAAGCTGACATCAATGAATGTGAAAAAACCAAAGATATCTGTAACTATGGAATATGCGTTAATAACGCAGGTAAGAATTTTTATTACAAATTTTTGAACTCCAAGCAACTAGTTTAGCTTTTGAACAGGCTTAGTTTTATTTCTTGTGTGTGTTCTTATATGTCCATAATATGTTTCCTACGTAAGTAATGAATCCAAAAAAATTGAATTATTAGGCTTTTAATTTTATTTGTTTTAATTTGTACGTGACAGCCGATTGGCCATGGTACAGGTCATCAATGAATCGAAAAAGTAAGAAAGACAGATTAATTTTGTTAACAACTCACCAAAACAGCTTAGCATTACATAGATTTATAAAATATACTACAGATCAGTCAAGTTGTAAACAGGAGCATTTAAGAGTCCATCCAAGTCATAGAAGACCTTATCAATACAGAATTGTTTTAATTGAATGAAGAATATATTAGTGGGATTTGAGGCAAAGGATTTCTTAAGACACATTGGAAGGAAGCCAAAGAGTTACTTGGGTCGTTGGGATACCTTTATTCTTTCTACAGTAACAACCCTCCTTTTTGTTTCTTCTGAAATTTTTGTAGAAATAAGATCACATGCACAAATGAAGAATCTAACATGCGTGTGGGAACCCAATTGCGGATGAAAATTCGTACAATGGAGTTCAGGGGTTGCCTAACACACTCAGCGTGGTATGTAAGGATAGTGTAATGCTCTTGTGAGACCTCATGAGAATTAAGTTGTCTTTTTTCAACTTTTTTTGCAGGAAGTTATCAGTGCTTCTGCAGGCCTGGATTCTCTGGCGATCATTGCGATGTTGACTTTGATGAGTGCTTGTCAAAGCCATGCTTCAACGGAGCCACTTGCCAAAATAAAATCAACGGTTTCAGCTGTATTTGTACGCCTGGTTACACAGGTATAACTTCTGTATTCCATTAATTAGTCAATGTATTTATACATTATTTAAAATTAATTCATTTTTACGCAAACCAGAATTTAATAAAAACCAAGTTTTTCAATCCTTCCATTGACTCCTCTAAAATACAAGAAAATCCCCCTGCAAAATAATTTGAATACCTTCTTATCGTGCACACTTTGAAAAAGGTCTCAGGTTCAATATTTTACGTATTTGTTGAGTCAGTCAAAAGATTTCTTTAAAATTCCTAAAAATTCGACAAGCTATGGCGCTGGTGTAACATGTGTAAAAATACTGCAGCATGCAGTGTATTAACGTTCAAGTTTACTTGAGGACACTTGAGGTTTTTTTTCATAAATGGGGAAGTTTGAACCAACAAAAACAAGAAAAGTATTGTTTCACTCGTTAGTTGATTTGAAAATTTTCAACTTGTCCCTTGTTTTCTATCTAAAACTAGAGTGCTATGCCAGCCGACTGCTTCTAAGTCCAACCTTCTGGAGCGCTTTGCACCCCAGGCGTTATGCGTTACTCTTATGAACTTATATTATAAAGTATAATTTTGATGATGGCACACGTTTTACGGTGCTCATCCTCTTATCTCATCCAGTAATTTGTTACCTCGTGAGTCACGCCAGCAAAAAAGTAAGCTGTGGAGTGCCATTGAGGAATAAGTTTGATCTTGCACCTGATATGTGTATTATTCAATACATTTTATTCACCCGTGAAATCGTATCCATCCATTTTTCAGGGAAAGAGTGTAACATAAACATCAATGAATGTCAATCAAATCCTTGCCTCCATGGAGCAACTTGTATAGATGGCATCGCAGCTTTCACTTGTGCATGTCCTGTAGGTCTGACTGGAATAGTGTGTGAAACTAACATCGATGATTGCCAGGTAAGGAAATATTTTCACCATTCAAAATTTGAATCATAACAGATTCAGTTTCAAATGAATACAGTTGTTAAAATCCCAATTTGTCACTCATCCAAGAGATACTATATTGGTTGCCTGTTTTAATTTTTATTCGTAAAGTTTATATTATCCCTTAAGCAAACCTGCTAATATCCTAATTTTTGGGTCTTATCAGCAAAATGCAGTAAGGAAAATGGCACAAAAGGAAATTACACAAATTACTAACGAATTCGGTGCTTGCAAAAAATAATGAAAGTAAATTTTGTTATTTTTTGGTATGATGTTCCTGTCAATCTCTCAAGCATGATAAGCTTTGAAAATTCTTATCACCATTTGCCAATTTTGCGGAAAGCGGGGTTTTGCAGTGAATTCATCAGCACTTCCCAGTAGAAGTATTGCAGCAGCAAATTGGTGATCATGGGGAGTGTCCGTCTTATCCTTCCGGTGGGCGGGGAAAGAAGATCTCACTTCGATCACTAATCTGATTTTGCAACATTTCCACTAACAAATGCATCTTTAAATGCTGAAATATTCCCTTTTCAGCCCCGCTTTTCTCAAAATTGGGGAGTAGGAAGTAAAGTTCAAAGCTTATCAAGTTTAGGAGGTTGCGAAGGATATCAAGTGTAAAATGATGACATTCAGCCACCACCAAATTTCTTTGTAATTTGTGCGTTTTCTTTTTGGAAATCCAATTCTGAGTGTCCAATGTAACACTCATTGCTGAACCAGTAAGAAGCTGGCAGAAGTTGATGATTTGGAATTTCTAGGCTCTCAAATCAAAAGTGTTCGTCAGGTTTTCTCATTTAACTTTTTTATTAATCGAATTCGGTGAATATGCAACAACTTCACCACCCAATATTCTGGTGCTCTAATCATATTTTGTTTGCTTGTTTTATCACTAGTCATCTCCATGTCTACACAATGGTGCCTGCATTGATGGTATCAACAGTTATACATGCAACTGCTCGGATACTGGTTATGAGGGTATGTGTCGTTTGTTTGTTTTTTTAATTGACTTTTATTTTTTACAGTTGTAAGTTGATCGAAGAGTCAGTGAAGAATATACAGGTGGCTTTCAGTAGTTGTTTATATCAATGATTTGTATTATTTTCCAAACCATTCCAACTTGAAATTCTCTGTGGCTCCTGAAAATCCATCATACAACTTTAATTGTGGCGGGATCTATGAAACAGGGCCGTAGGCCTGGGAGAAAATTTTCCTTATGTTTTTGCAAACACTTAAATCACTTTTTTTACAACCTAAGAAATTTTGTCTTGGAACTACAGGGCTAATATCTCCTTCAATTTTTGAGATTTTAGGGTCAAACTTGCGCCAAAATTCCCGGATTTTGTTCTTCTACGCATCAGCAAAAAGTTACAGAAAATATTTCCCCAGAAGATAAGGTTCCTTTTCACAGATTTGGTCAATATTGAATTTGTGAAATAACTTCATTTATTTCAATTATTCCTGTCATCTTTTAACCTCAAAAAATTCACCCTGTAAAAGTGCTGTGCTGCATCGTACCTATTTGTTGCTTTTGAAATTCTTCTAATATCAGCTCCTGAGCTCGTAATGTTCTGTGTAAGTTACAGTAGGAAATTGACAGGAGCATTTTCAATTGACAAATTTTTATTCATAATTAGTCCAGTCAATCTAGCCAAAAAAAGGGTCTAACCTCGGACAAATTAGCACAAACTTCTCTTGTATTTTAAAGCGCTCCAAAACATGTCTAGAGCCCCCCAAAAAAAGTTTACCATTAGCCCCCCTCGGGAACACAGTCAAAATTGCGTATGACAAAATGGCGGCCGTCTGAAATAACGGATAAATTAATTGTTGACTTCGTCACCGTTTTCCCGATTTTGCGTGATTCTAGTGCATCCAGTGAAAAAAATCATTCCTGTCGTTTTTTTAGAGTATAAAATTCTGCTCACGAATATATAGTAGTTTTTTTTAATTTTGACTTGTTGGTGCCGAGCTACGAGGTCAGACACCGAAAAAAAAAGACTAGAATTTTCTTGAAATTTCAAGTTTGGTTTGTAACTTTTAAGATACAGCAATGAAAGAATTTTTTCTCTCAAAACTGTTGGTACCATTGGAAAGAGCATGAAATTTTCTTTTGAAAACACATATTACATCAAAATTTAACTGAAGGTTAAAGACCTTTATAGGGCCTTTATGGAATGGTGTCAAATTTGACATTTTTTACTTTTTGTAAATTTTGGCTGAAATTTCGATCAGTGTGAACCTTTTTCCCGAATATTCGACTATTTTTGAAATAAATGTTGTTATTAATTTGATAGCCATGGTACATAGTAAAGGGAGAAGCACTTAGAGGGATGGTGGACCCGGGGGGGGGCTTATCTGATTCGTTCACCGTTTAGACTATCGCAGTTAAAGATTCTAAGAAAAAAACTGCAAAACACCTATTTGTCGGCAGATTTTCATGAAATTTGGTGTATCCCAGTATATCGACCTAGGAAATTCGAATTTGACGTTACTTTCAGTCTGAATCNAATTTTTTGGTAAACTTTTTTTTCTGTCTTATTGGGTACCTAGAGACCCTATATACCAAAGGAAAAGTTTGTGCTAATTTGTCCGAGGTAAAAAGCTAGATTGACTGGACTAAATCTTGGACCCATGGTTTAAAGTTTTGCTCATAAGTAGAAGTAAGTAATTTATTCATCTTTTTTACCCACCAGGTGCTCATTGTGAGGTCAACATCAATGACTGTATCAGCAATCCATGTGTAAACGGAGCAAAGTGTGTCGATGGAGTGAAGGACTATGATTGCATCTGCTTTAATGGTTTCACAGGTAAACAAACACTCTCTGATTTATTTTCTCAGTTATTATTTGTCCGTGAGTCGTTTAATACAGCAGTTTTCATAATTTATTTCTAGAATATCTTTTGCCCTTTTCCTCACCACAAAATTAATTTCTTTATGTCATCCAATTATGAACTTTGATATCCTTAAATTGATAAGTGTTTCGATGTCTTATTCTTTAGGGAAAAACTGTGAAATTGATATCAATGAATGTGAGAGTAATCCGTGTCAATTTAATGGTACCTGCCTGGAGCACTCTGATATAGATTTATTCGTTGGTCGTCACCCCACAACGCCCCCGCCGATGATGGGAACTTTACCGCTGCCAAAATTCTTCCACCAAGATTTCAATTACTCCATTGCTAGTGGGTGAGTACATGAGCTTGAAGCACCTTTTTTCTAAGGAATCATTGAATTTTTCCTCCAAATATTCTGATCCAAAAATTGCTATTAATGTGTTTGAAGTTTTAATGTCAATTTCCCACAATTGGCTCCCATGTAATATACCAAATGAATTACCTTGAAATGTTTCTCCTAATTTGGATAGCTTCCATCCTATCACTTTTTTTTGTGCACAACTGTCATTAACTAATCAGTTAGAATAGTAGCATCCTAAGCTTCCTAAATACCCATTAGGTTTGAAAAATTCAAGTTATTGCTGAAAGAATGAATTTTACTCTTTGCTTATCCTGAAATCAAATCTTCCAGCATGGCTACGTAAGATTCGCTACTGTGACACAATTAGAAGAGTTTTTTCATGTTTCTTGAAGGTGAAAAACAGTTTATTCTGACACTTGGTTTGATAGTTGTTTGATCTTGGATTATGGTTCGTCACAATGCATACTTATTTTGTCCTGCCCTGTCGAAAGATTTAGTGCATTTTATTAGTTTCTTTTTTCCTCACAAATAATTTGTTGAATTTTCGAATTATTTTCAGTTATGAGTGTGTATGTGTCCCTGGTGTCATGGGCACAAACTGTGAGATTAATATCCAGGAATGCGACAGTAATCCCTGTCTTCATGGTGTCTGTCAAGATCAGATCGGTGGCTATATTTGCGAATGCGAGGACGGTTTTGAAGGACTTCATTGTGAAACGGATATTAATGAAT
This sequence comes from Bemisia tabaci, assembly GCF_001854935.1. Lineage (NCBI taxonomy): Eukaryota > Metazoa > Arthropoda > Insecta > Hemiptera > Aleyrodidae > Bemisia > Bemisia tabaci. Next base: position 1,203,580 of record NW_017547090.1, read on the forward strand.
GTGAAAAATACAAGTAAGTTTTTAATGATTCCCCAGTTATGACCTGACGGCCACAGATTGATAACATTCAGAGAAAACTATGGAGGGTAGGTGTTAGTCCTGAAGCATGACAACTGATTCATGGATTTCTTCCGGAGTAAATGTCAAATTCTGTCTTGGTTCACTTGTTTTAAGTGGCTCTCAATACATATTATTTATTGTCAGGAAAGTTTAAGGTTAGGACGTCCAACTCAGAAACATGTACATTTTTTGTCTCCTATCAGGTTGACCCACCATGAGTTACTTATCAATTTCTTGTATTTATTTTGAGCCAATTTTACTCTTATTACCACACCAGATGGTGGTGAGATTCGCGGTAAATGTTAGCATATGCTCGTGGCTGACAAAACATATGGTGATATTCACATGATTTGTGGAGAAAAAATGATTGTTAGAAGTTTTTCTTTTGGGCTAGTGTTTTGAAGCAAATGGTTGAGGGTTGACTCACAGCTGTAGCAAAAGTGGTAAAATTTTTTGAAGTGAATCCGATTGACAACGATGCATTGCCTATAGAATTACTGCTTATGACAAGAAAAACTTATCGAGTAGGGGATAGGATATTGATCAATTCTTATCAGATAAACTTAATAACTTATTTTTTCTAAGCACAACAATCAATTGAAAAATTGAGAAATCGTTTTAGGAAAGCTTATATTTTTGCCCAAATGTTCAGCTCCTGATAGGTTGTGGGAAATTTTTTGCGTGATTTTTTGGGAATCTTCTTTTCATTTACACTTTTTTAAGTTTCTCAGATTTTATTAAATGTGAATTTTTATTCTGTTAATCTTTTCCAGACCATGTGTGCACGGTGTTTGTATCGACAAAAGGGCAAACTATTTCTGTGAATGCCCTCCGCAATATGGAGGCAAGAACTGCTCTGTTGAGCTTGTAGGTTGCAATGAGCCGAATGCTTGTCTAAATAATGGAACTTGTAAACCTTACTTGGACAATGAAACTGAGCACAAATTCAACTGCACCTGCCCGTATGGATTCCATGGTCAAATTTGTGAAAAGGTAAGTCTTAGATCAATAGATAAAATATATTTATAAATACAAATTTTGATGGATTGTTTTTTTGTTTTTACTACGTCTTGATTATATTATATAAGTACTGTTCTTCAGTGCTAGCGGGGCAGTTTTGTTTTTTTTGTACGCTTGTCTTGAAAGGTATAGCAAGTATTTTAATGACGGTAATAAAATTAGGAATTAGTCGAACCAAGTTGTAGCTGGAATTGTCACGCTAAGCCACAACAAAACAGTTATTTTTAAACAACTTTTTGCGAAGAAAAAACTTGAATTTAATTTTCTTAAATTCTCACCTTTTTGATCCATAGTGCCTTTGGAGCACTTTTATCTTTTTACTAGTAATCAGTTGCACACAACTAATGGGTGGTAAGATTGGTATTGCTGAATGTACGGTTAGTAGAGAATTCATTAAATTTTTTTGTTTCAACAATTTTACCTAACCAATGGTCTCACTGTTTCTTATTTCTTCTCTTCATCAGGTCACAACAATGTCTTTGAGTGGCAACTCGTATATAATGGTGAATACATCAAGAGACGAAGGCTACGATATTTCCTTCCGCTTTAAAACCACCTTACCAAGTGGTCTCCTTGCGTTGGGAAGCGGACCCACTTATTACATTTTAAAACTGGCACAAGGAAGGCTGAATCTTCACTCGAGTTTACTGAACAAGTGGGAGGGTGTTTTCATCGGATCTCAACTGAATGACAGCAACTGGCACAAAGTAAGATTTAGCTAAGAAGTGACATTTCTGCTTGTTTTATTGAGAGACTACTCAGTATTTGAAAAATATCGTGGATGAATGAGTTGAGTGACATTTTTTATGCATGACTGCCCCTCACGGTGGCAAAACTGTTGACAGGGTAATGTTTGTCAAGCTTCAGTAGCAGGCACTTTTGTTGGGTTTAACAATACATCCAACATCTCATTAAACCATAACTCTCTATGGCATAAATTAATATTGGATCTTGGATTCTGGGGGACACGAATCTATGTTGTAGCCCTCCTGAAAATGTAGAATCCCAATTCTTTCTCTCAAAATTTCAAATTTTTGGTAATTCTTTTTTCAAGAAAAGAAAGCACTGATGAAAATTTGCAAAATCATGCCTCAGAGGAATTTTTAAAGAATCAAAAAATGCCTTGATACAAGTAAGTAATGCCATGCTGTAGAGCATTAATAACAACTTAATAATCTTCTCCACAAATAAGTAAAGATACTATAAGTACTGCTGACAGTGTTCTGTTTGAATTAGATGTTTATTCATGGAACAGGCGAACGAACTGAGCCTCAAAATTAACTGTGCTTTAAATGCTATTATTTTGGGTGTTTTTCAGGTTTTTGTCGCTATCAATGCATCCCATCTTGTTCTATCAGCCAATGAGGAGCAAACTATTTATCCCATCAATTTGAATGAGGGTGCAACTGCTGCACACACTAGCTTCCCGACAACTTATGTTGGCGGCACAACATCGAACTTGCGCATTTTTACACATGGACCAACATCTTTCATAGGCTGCACTCAGAATATCATCATCAACGGCCAATGGGTAAGCATTAGTGCCCATTATTCTCCAATTCCTAAATTTTGCTTGTTTTAATTTTGTTTTGTCTCTGAAGCTCAAAATGTTTTCAATACTTGCAACATGAATCGAGCTAAAACCTGTTAACCTAGAGTTTGCTATAATCAACAGATAAATCGCTTTAAACCATTAGAACCCTTATAGTTCCTCACCAATTTTATTTTGAGATGGGGTTTGTCAGAACTTGGGCCCTCTCTCCTCAGAAAACTGTGCACGGCACAAAGAATTGTATTCTTCACAGAGTCTCAAGGCAATTTATACTGTTTTATTAGCCGGACTCTGTCAAACAACACTGTTATTGTGGTCGGCTAATCGTACAATGAAAATCAATGGACACCACGTAGCCAAGGAAAAGAAAGTCAAGAACTTATTATGCACAGCTCCTCGAAGGAGGCAGGCAACGGTCGTGCAAAAACATGCTAAAATAAAAATGATTTTGAAAGTTTTAATAATGTTATGAAATGTATCTTTGATTCTTGAATTAACAATAAACTTGGCACATAAATACCTTCATATTACATTTTTGAAAAGTGGACCTATTTCTTTTCCAAAATTATTACTCATCACCCCTCATTCATCCTTTATTTTTTCAGGTTGTTCCTGGTGACAAGACTAACACCGCTGCACAATTTTTCGATATCGAAGTTGGATGTCCTAGAAGGGATCAGTGTAATCCAAATCCATGTCAGAACTCAGGGCACTGTATTGATGCCTGGAGCAGATTCAATTGCACTTGTGAGAGACCATTCCTTGGAAACACTTGCCAATACAGTAAGTTCAAAGTTTATCTTATGTGTGCCAAACACGCTACTCTTGTGTCTTATTATTTTCTTTATGGAGTGTGTGAATAAATTGAAGCATACAAGTCGGCAGTGGCTTACTTTTGACTGTCTCACTCAATAGACCATTTTACGCATCTGTCCACAACAGCAGTGTTGCCAGCAATTTAGTTGTTCTTGCTGTGCACTGAGTATTTCTTTTTCACAGGAACGAGCACTAATGGCTGTGATGTAATACTAGAGGTGTCGTCAGGTAAGTTGGAACTTGTTTACATTTCATTTGCAAGCAACTGCAATGCAGTCATCCAACAGGGATCGAGGATTGGTTTCGCTTATGATCGGGCCGTGGTCAATCCTCAAATGCTATTGGGAGATTACTTTGTGATAGCTTGCAAGTGGAATGTGAACAAGTGCCAATTTAGCTGACAATACCTCTAACATCCTAGTCTCTTAGATTGTAATCTTAGAGTCACACAAATGTTTAGCATAACTGAAAAATTATAGGAACATTTTTCTGATGATAATTCTGATGTCAAGTACAGCTGTTATCATGTTGTTTAATCTTCTAAGTTTCTGGTGAATAAAGGAAAAACATCGAGCAATTTTCCCAATTCCACAATAAAAAGAGGGAAAAGGGGATTAAAATTGTGAAGGAAAAATCTCAATGTGGATTTGTTAGTGGATTAGGTGTTTACTTAGTTAAATGTCTACTGAAAGAAGTGAAAGAATAAAAACGTCGTATTATAATAAATGCACATTTATTTTTTGTAAACTCCACAAAAATAGTACATTGATTTTCACAGCCATAAATGAAAAAAAACTTAATGAGCTAAAATACGTTATATAAGATCAGTGCAGTAGGCAGGTCACCCTTCTTCATTGTTCTCTTGGTTCTTCAAGTTCACTATCATCCGTGTCTGAATCGTACTTAGGCAAAGTTTCATCCTCATACGCATCAGTAGTTGTCTTCTTAACATTTCTTGCTTCCTCTAAGTATTTATTTTGTTTCGCTACAACGTCTGAGCTATCGGCACATGCGGCATAAATATCTAGCAGCTCTTGATTAAGTTCTATGAATGAATGGCCCCATTTAAATTTGCCTAAATAGCTCTCTGCTGCTTCTTTGAAACCTATAATATAAAAAGTGGCCGCCAAAGCCTCAACGCAAGAAAGCTGGCACGGTTTGCCGTAATTAATCGGGTTCGCTGCAACCAGGAAAGGTAATAAACGCGGATGAGGCGTTCGCATTTGTGAGAAAGGAGTTTCATTGATTTTCGCCCAAGAACAATCTACTACCGCTGCACCATGCTGAGCAAGAATGTCTTTATCCGCACGAGATACACACTTCTCCCCGACTGGAGTCAACACAAGACCATTGAATGTTGTATTCATTTTTAATATTTGCACCATGCCATGTCGAACTAGTTTACGTCCCGAGCATTTTTTGGGGTCACAATGTTTCAAGTCCCACATCGCTACAGGGAAGTCTACCGAGACTCCTTCCTCATCACTCGAGGATTCTATAGAGGTAGCTCCAAATCTACTGACGAAGTTATCAGAGTAGTCATGCTTCGCTGCCGACCTACCTTTGTGGGTGCTAGTTGAAGCTGACTTCCTGTTTTTCTTGTAAGGCATGTTAAGAGAAACTTTTAAAATTATGTTATTAACTTGACACTACATTTAAACTCGTAACTTTTGCTCGTAGAAAACTATAACTTAAAATTTGTGCTGTGCTTCGTTTGAATTTCCGTCATATATTTTAGGTTAGGTTGTGCGATGTTAACAATACGAAGAGAGCGCGCTCTGCTGGTGGTAGAATGAAGCAATGGTAGTGGTTGTCTGCTCAACCAATAGGAGCGCTCTAGTCGCGTTTGGCGGTTTATTTAAATGTACGCTCGTCTTGCGAAACGCGGTGCAGTGCGATCACTTCCTCATTTACTGACAATAAGTGCGGCTATTTTTAAACGAAGTCAGTCGGATTTGGGGATTTAACCTTTTATTTTATCAACTCGCAATGAGATTGTATTGTATTTTTCCCTCCATTACACATGCCGTTTTGCTTGAAAACTGAACTTTTATTGTTATTATTGCCGAATCCTGTGGTTAGGTGGTTGTAAGTGTGGGCATTCCTGGTTTCATGGCAATGATGATATGGTAACTATGCAAGGCCTTGAGACAATCTCAAATTTCTCTTTACATTACGGTGTTCCTTTAGTGCACTTTTTTGCAAGTGATGCACAAATAGCACCAAATCAAAGCAGAAAATCTGTAGCAGTCAGATTTGTACAACATTCATCATTTTGCAAACTTGGTATTTTTCAGATTACACTGCAGCTACGTTTGGTCACGAAAACTCAACAGGAAGCATTGTGAGTGTTGCAGTAGCATCAACTGCTCGAAGAGCCATTCGAACCATCGTTGACATCTCCATGTTCATCCGAACCAGACAAGCAAAGGGCGCTATCTTCTATCTGGGCTCATCGCCTGGTACTGTTTCGTTCTCTGATGAAACCCACATTGCTGCTGAGCTGGAAGGTGGTGAGCTCTTAGTTCGAATCCAGTTAAGTGGCTCTCAAGAATCATACACGGTTGGTGGAGTCAAGTTGGACGATGGACATAATCATTTGATTCAAGTAAGACAAATCAATCAAATTTAATATATGTTTTTCTGAACTTTGTCAATGAGTTTTTGCGCATATGTTACCATAGCCTTTGGAATGTTCCTCTTTTTCCAAATCTGTTTTCTCATACTTTTGCAAGTAAGAGGTCCACTGTCAAAATGAGGGATACTCTCTCAGACAGTAGAATCTCTAGACTTTTTACCACTCATTCTCATAATTTTATCCATTTTTCTCTTACCATAGGAGGATTTTCTAACACCAAACTTGACTTTCAATAAAATCAATCATAGTCGGTGAGATTAAAGTTATGCCTGTACCAGTACCACTTATATTCAGATACTACAATAGCATGTATGTGAGGCGTGCCAACGTTTTTATGTTTTTTTTTTCCTTCTCATCTGTCATCTTTAAGCTGTGAGATCGCCCCGCACAAAGTTGCGAGAAGATAAACTTACTGCATATAATTCCCCTTTTGTCACTTAGTATTTGCCTTCCTGGCAATTTATTAAAATTTCAATACCTCTTCCTAATGCAATTCCAAATAGCGCTCAAAAACAACGTTCGTGGCTCATCGTTGCTTATAAATTTCGTGTTTTGTCAGAATTTGACACAGTTGCTGAAAAAATAAGGGAATGTGTTTTTATACAATTCTTCAGAATTATCAGAATACTGTTCAAATCATGATGATAAGTAACGATTTTTTCTTTGTTTCAGGTTGTTCGTAATGTCACTCTGGTGCAAGTGAAGATCAACGGAACTGAGTACTTCAGAAAAACAATTAGCGCTACTGGCCAGTTAGATGCTCAGGTTTTGCTTCTTGGTGGAATGCCTCACTTGCGCTCCTCTCCTACCCCGGTAAGACAGACAAGAAATGTGGATAGATCAGTGCGACAAGCTTCTGACACAGTATCACCATTCAAAGGAATCATTCAAGATGTGCAGGTATGATCTTGACTATTATCCTGTTTTAAATTCATTTTTATGTGTAAGGAAAGACAGTCAAAGAATAAAAATGTTCGATCTATTTTTGCCCAGCCGTTTGTGGTAAAGCCTTTAGGTTCAGATTTGTAAAAAGAAAAGCTTCTAAAATGAAAACTCTAAAAGTCAACTATTCGCTACTAGATTTGTCATTGCCCCTTTCTAAGTTACACCATCAAAACAGTTCTTACAGTATGAGGTGCTTCGAATTTTGTATAAGTTTTAATTCAGCTTCATTTGGACATATTCTCTGGTCCTGTTATCAAACTTTTCAGTAATACGGAGGAAAATGGCACGGAGTGCAAATAATATTTTGTTAAAATGATGTATCCGTTAATGTGTACTATTTTTAATAGGTTTGAAAAAGTAGGGAACCTTACAACACCAGTGTAGAGCTGCTGCCCTCATCTTTCAATTAATTAACAGCTGCGTTGCCATTCAAGTGATTTTCAATTTTTTCTGCCCATAAACAGGGTTTTCTTTAACCATTGAGACCCTTAGTTAGTATCATTTTTATTTTATGAGTACTTTGTATCTATTCAATGATTTTTTTTTTTTTGTTCCAGATAAACAACGGAATAACAACAATGGTGGTAGAATTCTTCCCTCTGAGAGTGAGTGATGTGAAAATCCCTGCCTCGTTTGGGAATGTGACGTTTGACTCCATGGCTGTCTTGCAGGGCGTTATATCAGATGATTCCTGTGCATCAAATCCCTGTGCGAATGAAGGAGAATGTACCGTAACTTGGAATGATTTCAGGTAAGTTCTTGCTATCATCTTTGTGTTCTGGAAGGACTCTTGAAATTTAAAATGTGCCAGAATTTACTCCAAGTGATGTATGAACATCCTCGTGACCATTTATTTTTATTGAATCATCCAAATACTGAACAAGGGAGGGATACTTGAGTCTTCAATGGCCATTTATTTGAAAGGAAAATCTGAATAAATGAAGTAAAATTAGAATTTCAGTGTGCCTCTGATCATTAAGAGTACTTGCTCAGAGGGTACTCCTATGATTTAAAAATATTAATCACAGAACTGAATTGATGACTATGTTTGGACATTGTAAGATAACTGACTTGTGGTGAAGTCCACTTTGAAGCCACCTAGAAACCAGCTGAAGCTGGCCTCATGCACCTAAGAATGTTTGTGAAAGGATACAAATTTCAAAAAATTATAATTAGTATTCTAGGGAAATTTACTTGAAAAAAAAAAAAAAAAAAAAAAAA
>NW_017547090.1:1211941-1283014 GCF_001854935.1 Bemisia tabaci
CCCAATTTGTATTTCTATCTTTGGTTTTCTCTCATTGATTTCCTAAGTTATTTTTCAATCTCTACATTCATTTAGTTTTTGCATCAGTAGCGAAGGTTTCTTTAAAAGCCAATCATTTTCTCCCAAAGTTGAACATTGCTGCTGGGCTTAGATTTTGCAAAACCTTAAATAATAATTGATCTACTATTTCAGGCATAGTCCCTTCTTTTGATCATGAGTTTCATCCTGCGGGTTTTACCAATCATTTTTCTCATTTTTTAACTGAACGATTTTTAGTAGTGCCGTGAAAAATTCACAAACCTTCATTTAAATGCCTATCCTTTTTCAAAATAAATTGTCCTTAAATTGGCCAAACATGGCTTATAGCCTCTGCTTCTAGATGAACACCAAACCAGTATATTCTGTTGTAATAGTCATGATCATTTTTACTTTTGATAGTATTCTTCACAGTACATTTGATTTCACAAATCATTTATTTATTTGTTGAAAAAAATGTAAAAAGAAGAAGCAAAAAGCGGGTCATGTATTTTTTTGCTATCTTAATAATATTTTCTCTGTAAAATTAGGGATTTTGACGGAAATTGAAAATGCTTAAAATAAGGAACACGGATCAGCAATCCTACTCTGCATACTGCTTAAACAATGGTATCTTAAAATTCATAGGCAAATTCATAGCAAAAGGCTGATAATTTTGAAATTATATAAAACAAACTCTTTTGGAGAATGACCAGAGTTGAAAGATTTCATAAAGCTTTCATGCTGCTTTATTTAAAATCAAAAATAACATTTAAGTATAAAATCTAGGGGTTGAAGAAGAAAAAAAATCAACCAACCCTCCTGATTTCTATTTCTCTCTGCTACTTACGCAGCCAAAATTATTCGCCATTTAGAAGCGTAATTCTTTAATAAATCATCCTCAAAACACAAAGAATTTGTGATCACCAGAAATAAGTCATTAATGTTTCATATTTTCAGTCAACCTGAGTTTGACTGTAATATTACAGTGCACTTTATCTTGCTTTCAACTCATGGAACTTACCCACTTCATTCATTTTCTAAAGATTTGTGTTTGGATTTCAAATGAGATTCTATATTGAAACTTTCATTTCCAGTTGCTCATGCCCAGTTGGTTACAAAGGTAAAACCTGTCAAGAAATGGAATTCTGTCAGCTGCAAGACTGTCCTTTGGACAGTGAATGTCATAACTTGCATCACGGATTTGAGTGTGTCGCTAACTTGACTCTCGATGGAAGTGGTAACACGTCATTGCAATATACTTTATCTCGCGGCGAGCAGTCTGTCCCATTAAATTCAATCGAGTTCTCCTACCGCAGTCGCTATGGAGGAATGATTTTACACATCTCTAACTCTTTGAATGTCTACAATTCAGACCGCATCTACTTTTCCATCTATGTATTCAAGGATCAGGTAAATATCAGCTGGAATTTTTTTATAAAAATTCTGAGAACTTTGATAATGTAAATGAAATTTAATTACTGAAACCGTTAAACAACTGTTACTTGAAGCGTATTTGAAGTATTTATATCATCCTTAATGCCATTGTAGGTTGTCTTTCAAAATTAACATTCTAATTTTCTTCATAATCACCTACTTCTAGTATTTATGTTATTAATTTTTGCTTCGTTTCATCTGATTCCTTGTAGCTCCTGTTTGTTAAAACTCATTAGAATATTTTGGATTTCAGATCTCTGTGGCCTGGAAATTGGACCCGAATAGTAGTCGTGAAGTTCGAAAATTCGGCAAAGAAAAAGCAGACGGAGGGTGGACATCTGTCATTCTCAAAATTGGCAACAATAGTATCCAAGGCGGTTTCATCGAGAGCTCTGACGAACCCGGTCTCTCTTTCCCACCTACAAATTTCTCCAGCAGCCAGTGGGAAAATCTCTTAATTAATGGTTTCGTCATGGTCGGAGGTGGTGAAACGGGTGTTTCAGATAGGAATAGTTACATTACAGAAGATGGTGACAGTACAAACCATGTCGACTTTTCATTCCCAGAAATGGCAATGTCATCTGTCGAGAAGTATCACTATAAAATGTCCAGTGGATATTACAAAGGCTGCATCGGGGAGATCCGAATTGGTGGGCTGCTCCTTCCATACTTCACCCCGAAACAACTTAACTCCTCTTATTTCAACCTGCGAGACTATTTCTCCCTGACAACCTATGATGACAGTGAGCCAGACGTAGAATTAGGCTGTTACCTCTGCTCCCCCTCAGAATGCTTGAATGGAGGCAAGTGCACTAACATTGTTGAGTCTTACAACTGTGATTGTCCACCAGGTTACGAAGGAGATGACTGCTCCGTCAATATCGATGAATGTGCCAACAGTGGTTGTAAAAACAGTGCCACTTGCGTTGATGGTATTGCTAACTACACCTGTATCTGCCCACCAGGTTGGGAAGGATGGCTCTGTGACTCAGAAATTAACGAGTGTGAGTCAAATCCCTGCCTCAATGGGGGCACTTGTCTTGATTTTGTCGGCTATTTTGATTGTTCTTGTACGCCAAAGTTTGTTGGCAAGATCTGTGATCAGTTAAAGCAAGTCACATGTTCTAATGCCCCATGCAGAAATGGCTCCACTTGTATAGATGTGAAAAATCCAGAAACTAGCGATAATTTCACCTGCAGCTGTGCGGAAGGCTACGTCGGAACTTACTGTGACATTCCATACTGTATGCAAGAGCCTTGCAAGAACGGCGGAGCATGTTTCACAAATCGTCCAGTGCCATTCTGCGAATGCGCACCTGGGTTCAGGGGTGAGCTGTGCGATGAGAATATTGACGATTGTGAGAACAGTCCATGCAAGAATAGTGGTCACTGTATAGATGGCATAGATTCTTTCTCCTGCAACTGCACAGGAACAGGTTATGAAGGTGCCACCTGCGAAATTGATATCAATGAATGCATGTTGTTGACAGTCAAGTGTGGAGAGAAAGGCAAGTGCGTAAATGAAAATGGTGGCTATCATTGTGAGTGCGATGTCAATGATTGTGGTTACAATTGTGAGATGGCCAATCCGTGTGCAGAGTTCAATCCTTGTCAAAATGGCGGAACCTGTGAGCCAGTCTGTATTGATATCTCCGACTATAAATGCATCTGCCCACCTGGACATGCAGGTAAAAACTGCACAGAGTCTCCTGAGTATAGTGCATCAAACTTCTCTGATATTGCCATTATCATCGGACCAATTTTAGCAATTTTGATAATAGCTACAGCAATTAGTCTGACAGTGTTTGTAATGATGGCTCGGAAAAAGCGAGCAATGAGAGGCACATACAGCCCAAGCTCACAAGAGTATTGCAATCCTCGCGTTGAGCTAGATAATGTCATGAAACCTCCACCAGAAGAACGGTTGATTTAAGTCCTCTTTCGGCTGAATTTGTTATTTATAATTTGTGATCTTTCCCAAGTTTTTATATCCTCAGTCAAAGTTTGGAGGAGTTCAAATATTTATATTACAGAACGCGGGTCGTAACTTCATCTCATCTTGTGATAGAAAGTTAGAAGTACTTAATTACCTTAATTTTTTTTTGTACATTGTGTTTAAATTTTTCTGGATTTTTCCCATTTTTGTAAATAACCAGGCAAGTGTGGTGCATGCAGACGTAAAATTTATGCGGATCAAAGAATTGATCAATGAATGAATGAATGATTAAGCTGTGTTTTTCTGTAAATTATAAATTTTTCCTTATTTTTATGTGTTAAACTGTACGAAATTAGGTTTTAAGATTTTCGTACTGAACAGCGTTTTTTTAGAGGGAGGCTTTTCATGTACATATAAATTCAGCAGCATTTCATAAATGCAAGTGTTAACTTTTATTGTGAACAAATATTTTGAGATCAAAGATGCTAAGTCAAAATGTCTCAATTATGTACATAGATGGTGTTTTTGTACTTATCATTTTGTTTTTAGTGCAGAGTTAAGTGACAGAGTCACAATTTGGCAAAATGCAAATGGTCGTTCTTTGTTCCAATTTCATTTCAATCAACTGCCAAAAGCGTGCTCTCTTAGTTTCAGAGATTTTGCTCAATTTTAATTACAAGAGTGGAGGCATTTATCATTACTGTCGTTTGTTAAATTCTCTTGGACATTAACATCGAACAATTGAAATCCTCCATTATTTTACACTTTAAACAAACATTACTCAGATTTTCTGAGCTTTGAGTTTCTGATGAGTATGAATCTTGGCAAAATAATAGTCCAATAGATTTAATGAGCATCCATTAGTGGTGGAATGTAAGCACAGCTCATCTAATGTGAAGTTCATGATCATTGTAAAGCCATTTTATCCAATCTGTTTCACTGAAGCAATCATGCACCATTAATTTTCCTTGTCCTGTTGCCTTTTCTGAGTTGACTAGAAGTCAATGATTCTGAACTTGTACTGAAGGTGGAAGTGGCCACAAGCAAGAACTACTTTTGGTGCACGAACGACTTGTATGTCTCCAATTTCTTTGACATGCAATAAAAAATCAAAGCATCATGGTCACTTAAAAATTTCCCTTTTTATTCAATGTGCGAGAGGTTTTAAAATTGAACAGACTTGAAAATGTAAAATTTGCCAAATGTCATTGATCCGAATTGCCTCTAGCATTTACAGCACTATGGTTTTTTTTTTTTTACCTGTAAGATTATATTTACTCCACTTTCCCCTCAAGCTTTAAAAAAGGAGATTCGTCAATTTTAGAAACTTGATGAAGTTTTATGATCGTGACTGATTTTAGGATCATCCCACTTTCTCTTAATAAGCTATGTTAATTGCTCTGTCTGTCAATTACAATAATTAATGAAGCCACAGGCTGAGGAAGTATTTCTTTTTGGGCAGCTCTGTGCTATATAGCGCAACCTTTTTTACAGCGCAACCGAAATGTAGATGGGCTTTACCTTTCAAGGCCATTAGTTGGGTCCGGTCTCATAGGTATGCCTTTGATCACCGATTTAGAAATGTATTTTTTTTAAATTAGCTGAGAATAATTCCAAAATCACTGCCAAACACTTTTTGAATGTTCTCTCGGGAAATGCTTTTACACCTTTCCCAAAAGAATTACATCTGTTCCTTTTAACTTGATCAAAAATTTTAAATATTCCATAATTTGATTTGTATTTATCTTGGTAAAAATTTTACCTTCTTCACTGCTGCTCTAGTTCTTCAGTTGAGGTTTACGCCATACAAAACTTTATTCATGAAGAGAAAGTACAACAATGGGACACTAGATAAGTTACAAATGAAAGCACTGTGTTACAGATTCTTTCTTCACATTATTATTCAGCAAAATATTTACACAACGAAGAGTTTGTAAATCAACTCCCAAGGAAGGTGCGTATAATGAGTTAAAATTATCAATTTTTATATAGTTGAAATATAAATAACAACATTAATACGCCTTGTCTACCATACAATTAGTGTTTAGTGCACAAAATAATGTATCGCTAAGGAGTTAATCTCAAAATTTGCTGCTGCATGAATTCCTTTTCCTCTAAAATTTTGAAGAGGAGAAATTTAACGCGGTGGTTTAGTTTGTACCTTATCAGTCACCAGCTTTTTAATCAGAATGCCAAAGATGGCAGAGAAATTGTTGAATACTCCCTCCAATAATTAAAAAGACTTCCATTTTTTACTCATTTCGGTTAAGCCGGCAAAATGACATAATTTCCTCTGCCAAGTATTGCTTTACTGATTTTATTTTGTGTATTCAATTTCTTCAAATTGAATGCAAAACTTAATTTATTAGTAGTTCTCCATTGAAAGCCAACAAAACCCAATTTTTCTGAGGTGAAAGCCTCTCCTCTTATGTTCCCAGCAATTAATGCTGTTGGAAATATGAATTCGATTGTATTTAAAATTGTGTACATAAAGAATAAATGATTAATTTAGATCAATAAATAATTTGATTGTGAGCAAATCACTCTTCTCTATAGATTGTCCCAAGCGGATTCCATATTTTAGCAATTGTACATACTTTTTTTTGTTATTTATTTTCCAAGAAATCTTTCTGAATCAACTTCTGCTGTAATAACTGTATTTTCTTTTGTAAAATTTCTGCATTAATGTGTTTTGTGATATAGAAATAGCCATATGAATGAAGTATGTGCCTTTTTGATAGACTTAAGTTATTTTACTTTTAGATTAACCATTGACATTGGAAAACCCGAAATGTATGGAGATTCTCCAAACATTTTATCTTGTAAGATAATGCATTTTTTTCAGTCTGCAGCAACTATTTACTTTTTATCCCTTCTGGTGGAATAAATTTTTAGATTCTTAGATGAGGAATGAAATTATCGGTCAAGCAGCTCTCCCTACTTGTTTTAGATGTGGTTGCCTTGAGAGATTTTCAAGTGACCCCCATTACTAAATATGAAATCCTAACTGTAACTGTACGTGCTCGGTTCTAAAGCATGAACGTAATGTACCATCAAAAATATAAAAAAGTATATTCCGCATCTGTCGATGCAAACTGAGCAACATTGAAAGAACATTATCTCCTCAGATATCTCATATAATATTGTTATCTTATTTTTTGCTGAACAAGCTATCGATGACCAAGTCCGGAACCACGTATCTCCTCCTGCAGACTTTCTTTCATACTTTATTTTTTCCTTGAGAAACAAGTGAAAGTAATATCTGAAAACTTACCTGATTTTTATTCTCTTGTAAAATTCAAGCTATTTCATTGGCTCTTTTCTCTTCGAAAAAGTAAAATAGGAACAAAAATTTTGAAACTTCGCAATGAAGATATGAGGTTCTGCACTCAGATCATCATTATATTTTACCTCTTAGCCTGCTTGATTATATTTTTTCCTCTCCTCTCAGATGTTACAAAACGTCTAACTTCAGTTCTTGGATGATAAATTGAAGAACCTTTGAACCTAAATTCATTGGAAGTCTTGAATATGTCCTTATTTTATTTCTCTTTTGAGATGTAATATTTTCATGTGTACAATTGTAATTTTTGTAACATAATGGCATAATGATGTACACCACTAGTAACGTACCAGATCAAGTTTACCGTTAATGTACTTTTTTTATCTCCTAGCTTAAAACAGCTCATTTCTAAAATTTTCTCTGAAATATGTATGACAATATTTGTAAATGAAATCATGATTTTTAATTTGATCTAGAAACTCCAGATTTCACCTACTTACAGTTGTTTGCACCTTGGGGCCTCCTTTTTATTATTTATATTTTTATTTTTTTAATTTAAAAACAGAAAAAAAGAATTTGGGTTCCTGCGCCTATTATTGGAAATTTCCAGGAAGCTATTTCTTCAATTTGGCTGGCCCTTTTAAAAAGAAAAACAACAAACCCCTTCTCTTTTGAAGATTAATGTTCGTATGCAAGCATTCTTGTCTTCATCTATAAAATGAACATCTTAATAAGTTCAGTCCAATTGCATTTTTGTTTCCTCTGTAAAAAGGATATTACAGAGAGCTTTAATTTATCCAATGTTGAGATCAGTCAGCAATATCTTGTGCCTTTTTTCAAATAATTCCCCATGGTCCTCAAAAGACTTTGTTCAGAGGTGGCTGCTGCCACACATAATTTAGCAAATTTCTATTGATTTTTTTTTGCATGAATGCAGTAACTCAAGTACTTACAATGTTATTATTAATTTGATAATCATATGAGATGTAAGGTGAAAGAATTCACCTCAATTAAGTTTATACTGATCAACAATATTCTTAATTCATAATTGACGCATATTTTTCCTCTCGTCCAACTAATGTGAAGTTTGCGCTGCAATTTATTGTTCTTGTTTTCAGATTATTTTAAAAAAGAGGTGTTTACAGGAAAAAATAATTATATACTCTTTTGTTAATCTCTTTGTACATAGCTGCCATTTTGAGGCTCCCTATGGCTATTTTAAATTAATAGTTCTCTAGAGAGTCCTATTTTGTTGTGCTAAGGAAGAACGCCTTAAGAGCATTCGAGAGTTGCCATATTTCCCTGAATATAATAGGTCTTTTGAGGAAAGTTACGTTTTTCTTTCCTTGAAGTTTTCAAAGATTTAATTACATTGGCAACATAGTTGGCTAAAAAATTTGAAGCAAAATATTCACGATTTTCCCCGTAAATTCGGTTTTTATTGAAGGGTACATGGCAACATCTGCAGACTCATACAGTGTTCTTCCTTAGCATGGCAATATTTTCAACCACCCAAAGGTATTTTGTTATAGACATTTTAAAGTTTAATTTGTAACAATGTTAAATTTTATTGATCTTGGCATCTATAAAAAATTACAAATTTTTGTTTTGTATCATCCGTGTTAATACTCGTAACCCTACAGGGCCCTGAAATATTTTTATTGCATGATTTTAAGTGTGCACCTTACCTTTAGAACATTTCGTGAATCAGAAATGTAAAGAAAGTAGTTCATATTCTGTTGCCTCATTTTCGAAGTATCAGCGTTTTTATGGGCCTTCCTTTCATTTCATTAATTTGTTGCAGCTGTAGTTTATCAAAGTTTGAAATATTGTAATTTTTGCAAATCAGCAAGACTAACTGTGATGCATTCTTAGCATACTCGTGTTCGAGTAACTTAAGTTGGTAAATTTTAATCATAAATAAAAAAGATGTTCTTAAGTCTGTAACGTCCGTCCATTTAAGGTAGCTACTGTAATCAATTTCGAGCTTATAAGACACCAACGTAGCGGTGTCTCCTATTTTTATTACTTTAAATGTTCGAAAATTTGTCCATGTAAGTAATCTGTTAAAATTTATTCAGTCTAATTTTAATCAGAGTTTTTTTAGATAACTTTTTTTACATCTGATGAAAAGATTGATTCCAAGCCTACACGAATAAAGCAAACTATTTTTCAATTTTAATTTGTCTCTTTTTTTTATATTACATCCAGCATTTGCAATTTTCTACCGAACAGTCCATATAACCTGCCTGTATTGATTTTCTCGATTTTGGACAGGGAAAAAAATTTCGAGATTTGTTTTGTATCCTACATTGTTCAAGGCGTGGAATCGATTGCACGTGGCCCCAAGGCTCCACGAGGCTTCCTGAGTCGAGAAACTTTCAAAAACACTTTGACCGATAGGTGAAAATTCACAGAATGTGCGTTATACGCCGGTCATGCGAACCAGCAGACTCGTGGAGCTTTTTGGACCAGAAAATCGGACTCAGCGGATAACTTCCAAGCAGAGCAGCTTGCTTCCAGCCCAATTGGAGAACTTTCGACTTAGACCCCGGTTCCATGCACTACAGGACCTTTAATCAAAATCAGAAGTGAAGTAACAATATAAGAAGGATGGCGTAAAAGTATAAAGCCTTTGAGCTCTTAACACAGAAAAAAAAAAATGACTCTCACATAAACTTAAAAAAATATTTAAAAAGACATCCATTGCTTCGTAACTGTTCATTAGACTTTGTTTGACTGTTGTCGGGAAGAAAAGAGAGGTGAAAAAAATAACTCTTTGAATATTCAGACAGACAATTCAGATTTTATTGTTGTTACATGAAACCGAAGATGTATTCGATCTCATTTGTTACGCCTTCTACAATTTTTCAAGAAAAATACAAAATAACCGATTGACAATAATTTCATCTTCCTTCTTTTTACAAAATTTTGCCAAAAAACTGTACAAGTTAGTCGGATAACATTTAGAATACATTTATACAAAATATACACAAATAGGTAGTAATTCAATTTCCTTTTATACCTATGAATAACAACATGTAATGATCATAAATCAATAAATTAAACACAAAGTTTGACGGTTTTCTGAACAGGAGCAGAGGCCATTGATAACAAGACTGTGATTCAAAATTCACGGGTGAATGAAACAATGTCTGCATTCTTTCCAGACTTGATACGTACAAGACGAAAGTATGATGAGAAAGATGGATTCATCAGTGGCAATTGACATACCTAGTTATCGTTTTTTTTTTTTTTCCTGCTCATCGTCAAATTTTTTTAGAATCAATGGCCTTTAAATGAAAGAAAACTTCTAAAATGAAAGTCGAGCAAAAAGCCCTCCATGACCTCCACAAAATAAATGAATCACTGAACAAAAAATAAGGTAATAAAATACCTTTTAAGAATAAAATATTGCGGCCAGGATACAAGAGACAATGTTAAAGGCAGCATAATAAAGAGAGTTTGAGAAAATTTCAATATCAGTTCTATTGGTTGATTTAGACGCTAAACTGGTGGTTCATCCAGTTGTAGACCTTGGTCAGGTCAGGGCCGACGTAATTTGAAAAGAAAAAAAAACCATTGCCACGTATTACGTGTAAACTTCCTGAGTCACAAAGTTATGCGCAGTTATAAATTAGTCTTCAGTTCGCAAGGCGACAAAAAAAAAAAAAAAAAAACAGAAACTCTTACATAGCTTACAGCAGAGAAAAAAATGTAGCCGCAGAACGTCAGACTTGCGACAAGTAAGACCAAAAATTCAACTTTAAAAGTAAATAACAAAAGTAAGGAAATTTCAGAGAACGTAATCCTGTCTTTCCTTAGAAATAGTTTCATAAAAAAAAATTTACTATAAATTCACAGTTTATGCTGTGAGGTGATTTTTACTCAAGATTAATATTTAATATTATTATGATATCTGAGTAAGAGCTAGGCAATCATCATAATTTCAAACTTCACTCAATAATCCTAGGAATTCTACGAAACACCATTCAGTAGACAGAATTTTAGGATACAAGTTAAAATTAGTATCTATAACCCTAACTATACAATATAATGCATATGGTTTACGTGATAAAAGATAACATTTAATTAATGGATGGAATTATTTGTTTCCTGCAATTGAATTCTCTTCACAAAAATTGGTAGTCAATCAGTGTAGATCAGGAAATTGAGGGGTACAACTGTGTCAATCCGACTACATTTTGCAATAAAGAACTACATTTTCTGGCTCATCCGTAACAACACTTGTGTGCATGGGGAAACTAATGGTGCATAAATTGTTTCGAAACTGAGCCAGAAATTATAGTTCCTATGGCAGAATGCAGCCCTATTGTTCGGTGATGGAAAATTGTAAAAAGAGAAGTCAAATGACAATAAATTTTATGACCATTGGTATTAAAGACAAACTTTGGTTTCTTGGTAAATCATCAAGAACATTCACTAGGAGGACATTTTTCCCTCGGACACAAAAAAATATAAAACAGAAAATTTTGCCAATGAAAACAGTGCCTGTAACTTCTATTCTTTTTTTTAAAAATAATGTATCAATCTTTAAAAAATTGCACAAATTAAAGCAACTATTTAGATGGTTTCCAGGATTCCGCCACAAAACATCCAGGAAGCCTCAAAGAGCAACATCCCATAAAACCATGATGGAAAGCTCAATCGCTTTGTGGTTGGTTTTCTCGGGCAGCAAATTGTAAGTTGGAAAATAAAACCAAGAACATTGAGCAGTTGAATAAAACGAAATTCTTACAGACAATTAAAAATTATTAGCTTAAATGAACACACTCAGATTAGGTGGCTTTCGCAGTTTCTTAAAACATAGTTACAATGGTTGCTCACAGTATGACTTTCTTATAAAGCAGTTTAAAAACGACTGTGATCACCCTAAAGCAATGCCCGAACAGTCAAATCTGAAAAAGCTTAGTTACTTAATAAGATTAAGTTTTCTTTTTTGTTTTGAAACTTACAAATCAATAAAGAGTTAAGACTGTTCTCATTACTGAGAAAATGATCTGTGGCACTCTTGATAGATTTATATCAAAAAGATAACCTACTCGAATGTTTACACTATTCTTTCAGTTGGTTTTGGAATGATTAGTTGATGACCTAGTTTCTGGACAAACAAAACGCTAAACCCATGAGGATATTTATTTTGAAAGAGATTCAAGTTGGTATCTTTATGAAAGAGACATTTTGATTGACCACTGACAACATATTTCTAACACTCAATAATTAAGCCCTTTGATACAGTGGGCATTGCATTAGGATGAAAACTATCAAATTCTAAGTGTGGAACAAAAGTCACCCTTATTTATTATGAGCACTGAGATTTTCTTCGATAACCTGCAATAATAATGCTCATCTTGGCAAACAGATGTTCAGAGAAAAATTTCACAGCAGTTGACACAAAAGCCCTGAAACAATTATTTTTTATGTTTTATAATGGAATCAAACATTTTGAAGAAACAACAAAATACAAATAAAACCTACATAATCCTTTTATGATGACATGTAGATAACTTCATGGACACCATTATGGACAAAACAGAATCCATGCCAGAAAAATAGAGAGGAGGCTGTTCATGGATTACATAACTCTAAATTTAGGATTTTATAACCACCCTTTCCCCTCATAACGCTTTTGAGGCGCAGGTATCCATTCTTTCACATATATAAACGAGACAGCATGACACATGCTCTCTCAACCTCATCTCCCTCCCCTGGAGGCAAACGGCCAAAAGACTTTGGTGAGAGTTTTAACTGTCTCCTGATAGATATGGAAAAAGTTACTAACAGTTTTTGCAGAGACAATATAGAGTAATCAAAGTAGTTGAATAGAAAAATGCAAAATATGACCAATGCCAAAATGTTGCTGGCAGTCTTTGAAGACGTGTCTGATGTCGGTAAATTCTATTTATGAAATATAAATTGGAGGAAGGAAGCAGAGATGACTATTTCCAAAACTATTGTTAATCTAAATGAAACGAGGCATTTCAAAAAAAAAAAAAAAACTTCCCACTTGAAACAAAGAACAAAAATCCTGAAAAGTATATAGGGACTCAAAATGCCCCAGTGAGCCAACTTCGCTGGCTAGACTGATGATTTTCATCGGAAAAACACTATCACTCAAATACAAGAGTGTAATCACCCAAAAATAAATTCATCCCGTCAAACTAAAATAACAAGACACACATTAAAACATCATATAAAATGAAAGGGTGAAAAAGTATAAAAGTGGCCTAAATTAGAGTCATAAGACTTATTTATCTTTATTTTATGAGAGAAATCTTTCACTCCAAGGTTTCTCAACGTTTTTCACCTGATTTGGTTAGAAATTGGGCACCGAAATTCACCATCGATTGTAAACTTCGGGCCAATACTTCATCTGTCGCACGAAGGAACATATCTGGATTGCACTGTTCCAGCGCTTCTTACTTACATTTTATTTGTTCACGGGAAAACAGTGTTATGAATTTTCCTGAAGATTTTTCTTTCCATGGTTGCCACGCTTCTCGGATTCTCCAGGTAAAATTTTGGTGAAAAGCTATGCCAGATGGTTAAAGAGGCATACTTTAAAAACATCGTCAGGCCAAATTTGTGCGAAACCTCAAACCCATTCTCTCAAGCAAATAAAGCTGACTTGACAATTTTTCCTTGATACTTCCATTATTTACCCTCAGATTTCCAAGATTTTCCCTCACTTCTTAAAATTCCTCCACATTTCCCAGTATCCTCTGACTGTGGCAACCATGTTTACCCTCGTGAGAATAGACTCTAAATTCATGCGACAGTTCTCCTGTGAAAAATTAAAATGTTTGTAGATATAGCAAAACAGCAATGACAATGTGCTTTCCTTCGGCCCCAGACAATGAATATTGGAATTTTCCAAAATTGTTAGTATTTCAGAGGAGGTAGATTTTTATTCTTTTAAAAAAAAAACCAACTTCCCAAGTTCATGTGGCGTAAACTGAAACAACCACAGACAAGAGAAAAAGATAAGCTACTTGTTGATTTATACTGTACATCATCAGCATTTAGGACAGCTTTCAGAAGAAACAGTTAAAGATATACAAAATTTCCTGACACAAATTTCGATTAACTTAAATGTAAATAAAAAATGTTTACTTTTGTGTCAGGAAATTTTATGTACATTAAATTTTAATGTAAGCTAAGTGAGTTTTCATGCGTAGTTACTTGCAGTTTGAATTTTTAAAGAGGTTGCAGTAGAATTCAGTTTTACTGTCATTATCATACTAATGTTCCATAAAAATGTGAATTCAGGGATTAGATAATTCTCTGATGCATCCCAGTTTATTTCATCAACTATTGGACAGTTTTACTTGATTCTTGCATTGCAATGAATAATTTTACAGCTGAGTGCTGTAAACTTAAGACTTAACAGACGCATGTGATAGATAACTTGAGTCATGAATTGTTACTAGAATTATAACGGAAGTGGACAAACTTATCGAAGAAGGAATCAGTCGCAACGAAACTACAGTTGAAAAAAGAGGAGAAAAATGAAAATATATCTGGGTCTCAATTTTCGAAAATTTACACATTTAAGGTGTATTTTATTTGCTTTAAGCATCGGTAATAACCTTGGACAGTTAGAGATACTTCTATTTCACAATTAAGTTACCAAGAGTTAATGCCTGAGGGCACGGCCTACTTAATTGCAAAAATACACACATTCTGGCAACGCTACCAAAACATTTTCATGTATGACAACTAGATCAGCTGTTTCGGACCTTCCAAGCAGTGAAGTGCAGCAAACATTTCTGTCAGCAAATTACAACACACTGAGGGTCGTTTTTTGATGGTTTAACCTCTTCAAAGTTCTCTCTGGTAAATTTAGTTTTGTTGAGTTCGTAAATCTTTTACAGTTGAATTTTTGAAAAAGCATTGATAGCAAAAAACTAAAACATTTCTGGGAGGAGAGAAGAATGATTTGAATAAAAAACTAATGGAAAAGCTGGACAAAAGGAGGTGGAAAAAATATTCATGACCTAAATTACGGAGAGGACACGTACTGAGAGTTGACACTTGGCATCAAATGTGTTGCTAACGATGAACAATGTGGAAAAATCACGAATAAAAATTCAATAGCAGAGAACACTAAGACTTGGGTGGAATAAAAAAAAAGTTTTTAACTGAGACCATACGAAACAAAAGCTTGGATCTTGGAGAGTTGACTATGGTATTAAATGCAAACCCCAGTCACTGGGTGTGGCTCAGTTCCTTTCATATCAGAGGCCCATGAGAGTAAAGCATCAAGCTAAATCAGAATAACACTCGGACCACTAAGACGCAAGACAATCTCTCCAGAATAAAAGATGCACAAGAAAGAGGGAAAAATAATATGTTAAATGATGAAAAGAGTTCTTGGGTAAAAGAGAGGTAGGGAACTTCTTCCAATTTTTTTCTCTACAAATTAATGCTTGAAAATTAGGTGAAAGCAAACTTATATTCTGAGAGACGTTAATCCTACTTATTTTCAGATTAAAAATAAAAGAACAGAAAACAATAAATTTAAAATCTAGACAGAATTTAGATGATTATTCCTGTCAAACCTGTGGTAAAATGTAAAACATAGTAAAATAAAACCAGTCAAGAGAAGCAATCGATAGACAGGGTCCTCTTCGAATAAAAAAACCGCGATTTGCGGACAATTTTCATGGATAGAAATAAAATTAACAAAGTAACATATATTACATCAACAAAACTCAAGATTCGAGCAGGATATCCTTAATTAAAATCATTTCCTCCGCCAGAAGTTATCACGGAAGCCATGATGGTTACCATTATGTTTGTGCGGTGGCCGGAAAGAATTGTTATTGTGTTTGCGGTAGTTATTGTAAGGTTGAGATCTTGGCCATTTGTTGTGGTAGTGTGGGCGCTGATGTACTTTTTGGAAGCGCGACTTGTCATAGCCATTAGAGTAATCTGACTTACCATTATTAAATTTCATTTTCTTCACCTGAAAAAAGAACAATTTTTGGTCAAACGAGTTGCTCAACATGCTGCTGAACAGTTAACAAAAGGTTAATTTCCAGCTTTGAGCGATGGATTCATTCATTGACGGATGTGCGTTATAAATAAAATAAACTTCTCAACTAATTACAAAGAAAATTCACTGGGTTTTGAGAGAAAATTAAGAATATACTTGGGTAAATTAATGAATTTTTGAACATCCCCAGTTTTCTGGCTCTCACCCCTTCAACTTCAGACAAGCGCTAGAGAGCGGAGACAATGACCTTGAACAATAGAACGTTTCACCTTCTGCATTTTTGCAGAAAGTTTCAAAAATCAATTTAAGTTTTCAGAGGAAATTACTCTCTAGTCAACGAATAAAGGTCGCCTTTGGAGGCAGAAATCTAATACATCGAATTTTAAATATTTTTTAAAAAATTTACTCATGCTAATTGATTTAATTTCCTGGTGTCTCAAGGAGTACGTTGGACGTTGAGTGCAATGTAATTTATTTTTGAAGGACACAAAAGCGCATACAAGCCTGCAATCTTGTGCTTTAAACATGTTACAATAAAAACGTTAAAAAGCTTTGATTTTTTATTTTGGTTTCTCAGCACTAGGGTCAACGGCACAAATGCTGTTACACAGAAAATCCGCTTGTTATGATTCTGTCAAAATTAAGATGATTCTGTAATTAACTTTGAACTTTACCTTGCCCCGATCGAAGTCCGAATTGTAGGCTTGACTGTAGGATCGCTTATTTGACTCTAACCTATCCCTTTCTGCATCACGATTTACAGTACTTTGACACCCGTTCCAAGAGTTAACTGCAAAACCAAACAAAAAAAGAAACACTCTCATGAGAATAACAATCAGAGCTCAGACATTTAAGAAAAAAGGAGAGCAAAAGGACAAAACTTGGATTAATATGATTTGATAGCATTTGAAAAATTAAAAATCTTCCTGAGTAATAATATGCATTAAAAGATATAGAGCAGAATTTGGTTATGACAGCATTGGAGAAATGGAACTCTGTAAACCAGCTAGCCAGCAGGCTCCTTGTTTCCCAGAATAACTGGTTCCCTTGAAACGAATGATGACCAATCTTGTCATAATTGTCAAACTATAACAAGGCCATTCCGAGCATTGCTGGTCACTTTTGGTTCTAAGCAAAGATAACTTCAGGTCTCTCTCATTTTGTCGACTTTGGTGCATGTCAAGAATTGGCAGAATCAACTACGCCTATTCTGTTGCTTTGCTTACATAAGAGTTTAACTGTAATTTGAGATGTGCCTATTATTAGAAAGACAGGAAAAAGAGAACACCATCAACTCACCTTTGTTCCCATATCCAAGGTGGGAAGAATTCTGTAAATGACTCAGTACAGATGATTTTGATGAGCTACCGTTGCAATTACTTGCGTTGCCGTTGACGTTAGGATTACTGCTACCGTTACTGCTATTATTGTTACCGTTGATATGATTACTTAGTCCATTTTCTGGTGGGAAGGGTTTCCGCCAACAGTGATTACTTGAGCCGTTTGTGTGTGACTGGTCATTCCTGAAACACATGAGAAAATCGAAGTTGAGACATGAGCTTGAAAGAAACACCCTGAAATATTCCCCTCCCCAACTATTTTTGTAAAAAAAAGGCCTTGGCAACAATATTAGGGAGTTCAAAGGAAACCAACTCATCAGTTAGTTACCCTGCACTTACACATTGGTAAAACTATTCATGAAAGAGAACCAAATGAAAGTTAAGATGTGTTGTCTGACAAAAAAACTCTGTAAACCAGCTAGCCAGCAGGCTCCTTATTTCCCAGAATAACTGGTTCCCCTAAAACGAACGATGACCAACCTTGTCATATTTTTTAAACTATAACAAAGCTATTCACAATGCTGACACAGAGATCGATTAGAGATTGGGTTCCAGCTATATTTTTACCCTGCACTGATGTTTATGTGCTTTTCTCCAGTTTCTTGCTTCGACAAATTTACTCGATTAAACTTTCTCCGGGACAATCAGCTTGACTAATCATTAGTCAGAACTGAGCCAGAAAACATCTGACATAACATTTTTGAGTATTCATCTCGATTCTGACGCTGGAGACATTTGTTTTGACGTTGATTCGATTTAAAGCTAGTTTCTTTTGGAAAAGTGCAGGAAGCTATACAAGAGCAGGAATAAGAGAAAGTGTGAAGGGAAAACAGTGAGAAGTAAAAAACCTTAGAGTTTCGCAGCTTAAACCTGACTGGTAACTTGAAAAAGAGTTACTTCCATGGACGATGAAAAGATACATTCAATAATTGCTTTCACCAAACGAGAGATAGGGACCAAGAATAGTTTGCCTAGATGGATGCAGACACATTTTATCTTCTTTTACCTGTATGTTAATCCGATGGGTCAGTGGCACTCATTTTTTTAAAAATTTATTTTCTGAAAATATGGTGTGAACTGGGCTTCTAGGACTTTTGTCAGACTTTTGGAACCGTAGATGGCACAGGAACTTCGTTTTGAAACTGCCAAAAATGGAACCCATTTGAAAAATCTTTGGTGGGCTCTGATTGACATCGCCAGGTAGGGGTAATGGCATTTGCTGATTGGCTGAACTTATCTTAAGGCATCGTCTTTCTACGTCAACTTGCCTGTCAGCTTTGGATTGGTCCAATTTTAATAGCTTTTTCTTCCCTTAGAAATAATTTTTTAAATTTTGTAGTTAACTTTCTAGTTTTTTCACGAGTTCTTATGAAAGAATAACTGTTCTAAAACCCTGCTAAGATTCCTTGCCACTGCCCCATTAGCACTTTAAATAGTAAAAAAAATTATACATCTGCCATCTTAAAAGATGTCTTTTTAATCTCACACCTGCTCCAACCAAAACCATGGCACTATGCAGGGCCAATATTTTAACTGGGTCAACACAATACCCATTGAACCATGACATGACAGATGAAATGAAAACTTACTTAGGGCATCAACCCCACTGGAACCATAAAATCAATGTACAAATTTTCCTGCTCCCAGAACCAGTAATAGAAACAGAACCCAAACCACAAGAGGCCCAAGAAACTCACAAAACAGGAATTGTTAAAGCAACCTTCGCTTTATGGACTTATCCTGTCACTTCATTCAGCTCTTAAACCACTACTCCTCAGGATTCAACAAAAAAAGGGAGGGGAAGGGGGACATGACCCAAAACAAAGGAGAGGCATCATGGTCAGATTCAAGTGGTAGTTTTTAGTAAGAGCATAATAGAAATTTTGTATGAAAAAATAAATTGCTTGAAAAATTAAAAAATCAGAATGAAAAATGCCTAGAGAGACATACTTTTTGCAACTGGTGATTAGCTTTCATTCCATATAGTATCTCTCACATTTTTTATAACTTTTTTACCTCACCTTAGGTATTATATTAATATCTGTTCCTTAAACATTATGGCCTTAGTGCAAATGGAATACTAATGGCTCAAAGAGGCCTTAACATTTAGGGAAAAATTAAGAATACCACTCTACGTCTTTTAGTAGGTAAAAGGCATTCAGTATCACAATGTGAAGCTCTTCTCCTCGATCAGACTTTGGATCATCACGGCCAGAGAATCTCTGCTTGAACCAATGACAATCAGATAAGGCTTGGACCTGGAGTTGGGAAAAGCCTATCCAACCAAAATTGCTAAAATTATAAAATTAAAAAAGGAATTCAACTAAAGAAATATATTGCGAAGAAGCTCCTAAGGAGCTTAACAAAGCACCACCATAAAAACAATCATTAAAAGATAGAGCACAGCATACTTGGTGAATGGAAACTGGATGAAGCTAACTTGTGCCAGTGAGAATGAAAGCCGAAAACAAAAGTAGCTGTTTGGATAATAATTAGATCCTCAAGATACATTGTACAGGCATAGGTAACTACCTCATATGCAACTCATTATTTGATTTCAAGGGAATTCTGCTCAGAAGGTACGGAAAAGGAACATTATTTTGTATCAGATTCAACTTCTCAAATAATAACACAATACTACAGATAAGTTACTAATTTTCATCCCAAGATTTGAGTGCTCTAACTTACACATCAAAATGCCACTACACCACCAGTAGGATTGCCAAATAGCGTGAAATTTTATGCTTCCTCATTGAGACTTACGATCATGGACAAATGCCATGACAAAACTAACAAATAATTAGGGAACGATAAGTTTCTCAGGAGCTTGATATTGAGCAGATGAATGTCTAAAAATGTATCACTTTATGGAAACTGATTGTTTCAATGTGAAAATATAGACTGATGATACTAAAGTTGGTTCTCAAGAATGAGATCATACATCGACACCAATATAAGAGATGAATTTCACTAAACTTGGCAATCCCAACCTCCAAGCATACCAAGCCAAAGCACAGAGAGAAAAAAAGGCAAAAATTCAAGTCGCTTACGCTTCCGAACGCTTGGCCTCAGTGACACTCCAATGACCGACTCCCCTCTCGACGGGCTTGGCACCAGCGCCCGCGCTCCCGTTCGACTTGACTGGCGAGTCCGTCACCAACCACCCGTTTGATTGCACCGTTGTGCTCACACTTGCAACTGATTCTTGACTAGGATTTTGCAATTTATCATTTGCACTTAATTTAAACTGCGGAGTGTTCGAACTTTGCGAAAGCGAGACTGGCGACGTGTGACCGTTGCTCAGCCCGTTAGTCCGGTACTTGACTGAGTCACTCGCGTCACTGTCACTTCCCGAGTCGGACATGTAAGGAACTAGGCTTTTACTGGACGTTGGTGAGGGCGATGCGCTGGTTGCGGCGTTGGATGAGGCAGGGGCAAGTTGGGTCGGCTGAGGGTGCGTCCCATTGGAGTTGTGCACTTTGCCTTGCTTCCACGATTTTTTATCGCTGTCAGGCCTATAAAACAGGCAATTTGAATTGCATTAGCAGTTGATGCTACAGGCTACTCTAATTATAATCCAAGCCACTTTACACGCTACCCCAAAAAATTACATCGGACAGATAGTTTTAAGAAAACTGGACATGGACAAGCGTTTTCTTTATTTTTTCATTTCAAAGCTCAGCCTCAGGAAATATTGACCACAGCTAACTCGGTATTCCTCCATCTCATTTAAAACTGTGGCTTAGTCAAAAGGAAAAACTTATGACACTCGACCAATGGAGAAGAAATACAAAGAGCAGAGACAACAGTCTCCAAATTTTTACTTACATAGCAGCATAATTTAGAACCTCTGATAAATAATTTAAGCGGTAAAAATATAATTCTTCATTCAGTCATTCATCGACATATAGGACAAAACTCCAAAACATGGTGTCTAGCGCTCTTGAACTTTCTTGACTCCCAATATTTCCTTCATTTTCAGAGGCAAAAACCCAGGTTTTCCTTTGAATCAATTGAATTTCTCTACAATTTTCCAAGCGAATATACTTGATCACATTTGTCTAAAATCTTAAGCGAAACACCACTAAAGTCTGCAGCAGTTGTAAAGAAATTGATCTCCTAATGGAAAAACACACCAATTTCCTAATGTTCTCTCTGATTTTCCGAGAGGTTTCTTATTCCGTGATAATTCCTGCTATTTATCAGTTTTTACAGTTTCTGGACACCATGTTCAAAATCACTGATAATTTTTTAAGGCAATAGAAATTAGTATTATCTTCCATTCAGTCATTCATAAACAAAGAAGAGAAAATTCTCCGTGTTAATTCTTCATGCCTACGACTCATGAACTCTCACAACTAAGTATTTAAAATTCCAAATAATCACCCTACTTTTTCGTTTGATGTAATATATTGATATTTTTATGAATTTTCACTCCCTCACCTTTCCAGGGGCGATATTGATGAACTTATTGCACTGAAGGAGGGTCGATGCAACGACGAACTTTCTTGTTTGATAGGCCTGAGTATGCTTGGCGAGTTTTCCCTCTTTACTGGTCTGTGTGTGGACGGGCTCTCCTGTTTCAAAGATATTCCGTTCATGTAAACGTTGGAACTAGAAATGCTTTTCGTTGTTCTCATTACTGGCGAGGGTTGATCCAGCTCATACATGATTACGTAGGCAGTTGCGCTGACATTTGAAAACGTAGATGAATAAACCTGAGAGCAAGTAAAGGACACGGTTTAGACTTAAAGATTCGATGATGTACTTCGATGCCTAAGAGCAAGACCTTGAATCTTTGTTTGCAACGTTGTAGACTTCCAGTCAAACATCATTTTTCCCTTGGAAAAGAAGTCAAACGTAATTTTTTGATAACTTTTCCTCTCTGTTGAAACTTGTGTCACGAACCACAGCAAATGTAAGGTTTCAGAGTTGTGATGAAATTTTCAAACGAGAAGACTTTCCACTCCCCATAAAAGGAGCGATCCGCAAATTTTGCGGTGAAATGGAGTATTTTGCCATGAGATGGGACATTTTTCGGAAAGTTATATTGAAAATTTGACTCTAAGACAAAAATGCCAGAACGTAGCATACAGTTGGCATTTAGAGACTTTCTACACCCCCTGCTTAACTTCTTGTAAGATTGGCATTTTCAATTCTAAGTACCTGTATTAACCTATTTGAGTACATTGACAAGTACACTTGTAAGCACCATCCAGGACAACTGTGCATAGAAGACAGTGGCACAGCATGCTTTGCGATATATCGATTGATCTGCCATTTAAACCTATGGAAGAGGATCGATAAACAAGCTGTTCACAATGAACACCTTAATAATCGATTCTTTACCGTAGCTTCAAATGGGGAAATATTGATGGTCGATCATCCACGCTTCACCACCGGCGGATGAGGGATCTCACATAGTTGATTGTTTGGTCGCTATTGTCCAACTGCATAACAGATAACACCATGGATATTGTTCCGAGGATTATTCAAGAGTATTCTTTTGCCCTCTTGGTTGCTTGTCCTGCTCAGCATGGCAGGTAAATAATGGTAATGCACAAATTTGTAAAATATATACTTTTAAGACAATAGAGAAATGCAAGAGTGAGAGTGGAAAATTTTAGGAGAACTTACAGAAGAATCGTCAAATGCATACAGGACCCCTTGCGAGGAATATGCAACTGCTGTGTAGTGTCCACAACTAGTTGAGGTTCCGTAATGCATAATAATTGAAGCTATTTTATATTTTAATTGTTGAGAGTTGTGAGTTCCTTTGGGTCTGAACTTGCTTAAATCCAAATTTCGGTTAATTGTTATCGCTTTGGTGTTTTTTCCTCCAAGAGTGTTAAACCTGAAATATACAAAACGTAATTAGTGCCTACAACAGCCAATTTTGAACCTACTGTGTATTACAAATCAATGAGGAATAAAACAGAGGATGAATACAAAAATAAAGCAGAATGGAACAGCTGACAAGACAAATATAGAAATGTGCTGCAAAAAGTGCTCAAGGAGAAAATGTAGAGAAGTCCTGAACACGTGGTCACATGTTTTTCAAAGTTAAAGGTACAGCATGTTTTTGTACTGGCCTACATAAAAATTTGCGATACCAGTGCATCATTGCGGACAATCAAAGCACCACTTTGGACATAAAATTTTGAAATGTTGCTTTCTGCCAAGACAAGTGCAAGTATTCAAATGATAGGCAAGGCAGGGGGAAAAGTGACTCCAAATTAGTGGCGGGAGGGATGGAGGATGGTACAGAATCTACAAAATGGAAGGAGTTGCGTATTCGTTACACAATACCCAACGATTTTATATTATAAAATATGTCCAACATATGGTAAATATGGTCTTTAGTGAATGTACAATTTAACAGAAGGTGTTACCTTTTCAACTGCAAACAGAGGACATTGGGCGGTTTTTCAATAGAGAACTTTTTGTGGGCGGAGACTTTTCGACGGCAGTGTTCGCACTTGTAGGCATTCTCCTCATCCAGTCGCTCTTTACTGAAATAATTTTCCAGAGCATCATCTACCGTGCTTGCTTGCCGGATGTCCAGGAGGAGGTCTTGAAAGTGTTGAAAGGTTGTTGACACATATTGACATTCCAGACAAGTTACTGAAAACAAAAGTATTCATGAATGAAATACATGCAAGGAGGGAGAAAACACAAAGGTTTGTTGAGCAGTTAGAATTATCCAAAAAATATAATCTCATGTACATTAAAATAAAACTTTAAAACCAGACGTGTTTCGCTCGTTCACTGCCCGGCCATCATCAGATCAGCAACTATTTTTGATACTTAAATTGTACCAAAATTTATATGCCTATGACTGCCCATAAAGAAAGATATCGTAGTGCCAAAATTCTCTAGGTGGATATACTGATACCCTAGCTGGGAAAAGTGTTATGCGAACATGCATCATACAAATTACCTAAAAATTCATATGCATGTATCTCAATACATACCTCAGCTGAAGAAACTTACTAGACCCAGCAAGGAACAAATTTTTCTTTTTTTATCATTTCTTCTACAGTTATAGGTACTTTTTGGGAGCATCATGACCCTTGCATTGGCTAGAAACTAGAGACTGGCTTCGTTTTTTTTAAAAAATGTGAGATTAAGAACATTTAATGTAATAGCTGCTTACTACTTGAAAAAATGAAAATGATTGATGCTTTACACTACTGACGACGACAGATAAAATATTACCTTCTGTCCTGATATAACCTCCAAAAATCTGATTGAGAGGAGTTGTTTCTCTAGAGTAATTATCTAATCTGAAACACAGGAAAGGGGGAGGTACATATTAAATAGAGCCAAAACAAAAAATGAAAACACTGAAGGATGAGAGACACAAAATAAACATTTGAATAAAATGGGTTCTCATATCGAATTTCATGGGATCAGCAGGTAAAATTATTAGATGGATATAGCAGATTGCAGCGAAAATCAACAAAAATCTACAAAATGTAGGTTTATCCAGAAAAATTGTAAGATAATGGATTTTTTCCTGTATCAGCTTTGATCCGCGTTTCAGCATGTCTCCCCAATACTAATTTTCTTCAACTTATAATTGCACTTTAAGGTGAATTCGGGAGAGGTTAGTAACAGAGGGAGTCTGCTTACACCGATTGACCCAAGTTCAGCTTAAGATACGGCTTAGTTGCTTCATCATGACTGTCCGCGTCTGGTTGGTCAGATTGTCATCAATTTTTCTCCCTTTAAAAGTGATTCTTCAAACTTTTCAATGGACTTTTTGGTTTCTTCATGCAATGGGTTTGTTGTACACTAGAGTTACAGCCTAATAATGTATTAAAAAACACACTTCATCAAGTTTACTGCGTCTGCTGGCAGTTTTTTAAGTCTCCAACGACCCGGTTTGCAGAGGCTGAGGAGTAAGAAAACTTAACATAAATAAACGAACAAAACTTTTTCTGGTGTATGATTTCACTCGTTCGCAAGTGATTGTTTCCTTCCGCAAAACCAAAGCTTTGAAATTGTTAACATCTTACGTCAGGAAAGCTTTTAACAGTTTGTGAGATTTTTTGTTTAGTTAAGTTAGGTTTTTTGAGTTTCTTGCTTGGCAAACCTGACTGCCAGCCTCCTAGAAAAACTGCCTGCAGATGCTGTAAATTTAGAAAACAGGTCACAAACTGTGTATATTGGGCATTACAGGGTGGATTTTAGACCTCTGAAATGTGCCGAATGTGATTTTTATGCGATTTTACCCGCAAAAAGTCTACTAACTTAACTTATCTCTTGCGAGCAATAGACACACATTACATTAGGATTGTCTGGCAGCTACTAAGTAGAAATGTCATCCACTTGCCCATTGCAGGCTCATGATGTGGAGAAGCAGTACTTACTTAATTGGTTGCAAGGGTGCAAGGTAAGACTTTTCTAAACTTTCTATGAGATAACGTAGAAATTCATGGGCATCTTCTTGATGACCAAACTGGAAGTGTTTACATATAGCTGAAACAAATAGTGAATCATTTATACCAATACTTGAACAAATCAAATAAACAAAGGAACAGTTGAAAAAAAATTCACAAGGTTGGATTTTAGTTTTAATTAAAACAGAGTTTCTTAGCGAGTCTTGAGTAGAGGCATGTAGAGGAGCAAAATATGCCTGATCTTGCAATACAGAAATTGCAGCAAACGTGGGACCATTATTTTAAATGCCGCCATTTGGCTATACAGTCTATACTTGAGGCAAATTGGTAGTTGGTCAGAGGCAAAAACACCAGATCGCAGGAAATAGGTGAAGTTAAGGATCTTTTTGCACCCCTGAAAGCATGATAAAACAAATGGAATTGGCATGAGTTAGGGTTCATGACCAGGTAAGTTCCTCGCAGGTTGGCACCTCTATTAATCTTCTTCACTCTCCATTCAAATTCATTTTCAGTAATTAATTCTTTTGATAGTTATCAATCACTTTATATACTTAAATGGGCAAAGCCCAGTGTGTTTCAAATACTGCCAACTAAGAAAAATCGTTATTGTTCACGACTATCTAATTTATACACATATATATGAGATAGATCATTGAGCCACGGCCAAATTTTAGTTCTGCGGCACATTGGTGAAAAACAATAGAGAGCTTCCTCAATGGCAGGGACCGCAATGAGAAATGCTTGCTCACGTGATAAATATTGCTTTCTTCGGAGCTCATTGAGAAAATTCGATGGTTATAATTATGCAAGAAATCTCGTGGTATTGAGGGGTAAATTTTCCATAGTCACATGGAGTGCTTTTTGTGATTTCCTTTTCATGAGCTGAGTTTTCAAAAAACTTGGTTCGCTACATTCCTTCCAACCAAATTTAACAAGAAATTCCTCAAAACAAGGTGCTAACACAAACTTACATTTTAATTTTGTGGTTATGTGGACTGGCCTTATCGCACTGCCGGTGCTCTTCTGTGATGCAACTAAAGTATCCCGTAATGCGCAGACCATACACTCGTTGTGTAGAAAACCATCTAAACAAGGAAAAATAGAACAATGAGTACAGGTTAGCTGAATCAAAGAAACAATAATGCGATAGCACAAAAACTGCAGCTTTATCTTTATTTAAAATTAATTTACGAGACTCATCAGAATATCTACTTAATTTTACAATGTATTCATCATTGGTTCACTTGCTTGTGCAAGTTTCAAGGCTGTTGTTGAAGCTAGTACCATCATTTAAATTTTGAGAAGTTATCTGCCTTGTTGCGGGAATTAGTCACATTTCAAATTTTCACTCACGCTGGCCCTCATCCTTTCATGCTGATGTCATTGATGACTGCTTCATGTAATTTGATCAAATACTTGACAAAATAACTTATACCTCAAAAATCAAAGAGATAAAACTCAGAGCTTTAAAACTAAGTCAATCTAGATTAAATGACTATCATCTTTTACTTTCATGCCGTGTAAGTCCTTGAAACTCCTTGAAAAGTCACAGAAAATGAAATTAAATGTAGCTTCATTTTCTTAATCAAATTATGAGGGAGTCATACTTACTCTTTTGTTCACAACTACTGAAATGTTTCTGATCATTGCTGAGCCAATTGACAAAAGCAGGAACATGAAATAGTGCCTGAGACAGACAAAATGACAGTTAGAACATTTTCCGCTGAGGGTGTATTTTGCACTAACAAAAATGAACTTTTCCTTCTCGAATCCTAATTAATAAATTGAATGACTCATTGGTCCACCGATTTAATTGAGAGAACTTTTGCTGGCTCTTGAGTTTCAAGATTAAAAAATTAGTCTTTTAATTTTTCATATGTCACATTCCTCATTACATTCCATTACTTCGGGAATGGACCCCGCATATTCCTGACAGGGATGTGTGCCACAATCGATTTATGATTTCTTTATGGTTTTAAATTCGTCTATGGATGCAGATTAAAAGTCATAATTGCGTCAACTTTCTACGAGCCACTGTTCTTGCATAACACTTGTGGTACACATCCCCATAAAGAGTGTGCGGGGTCCTCTTAAAAGATGAAAGATTGCCATAGGGCAGTCTTCATTCAACAGCAACAAATGGTCAATAAAACAAGTGCATATGTATCTGGCTTTTGGAAGAACAGTTCCGGCATTTTTGCTGCTACAAACCACACTGAGTTGAGATGGAAAAGAGGGAGATGTTGTCATTTAGCAACTGATGCACCCTAAGTTGTCAGAGTCCCTGCTGCTCGGTAGCGCTCTCAGTACATTCTTTGCATAAAAAGACACCTAGGACGACACATAATTATTGTTTACAATGCTTCTGACTAACTAGCAAAAATAATCAATAATCCGTCAAAGGTGGCATCGCACCAAAGTTTTTTGAGCCATAATGATAGACAGTCTCTTCAGCACTTTGAAAACTGGTTGGACAACTACACAATATAATGGACACAGGAAGTCTACAAAAGATAAAAAAATAGTGATGATAAGTACCTGCAGAGTGCTGTTGAGGTAGCAAGTATTGCCAAGGTTTAGAAAACCTGACCCGACAGGCTCTTTTCCTTGCCAGCCCAACTTGATGTTTTCAGGAGGGTAGATGGTGTGTTTTGGTAAGGGCAAAGTGTCCTGCGAACTGCCATTAGTCTTAACATCCGCCTTCCGATGGTCATCACCGTTGATCTGGTTTTGACTGGGAGTTGACGTTTTAAGTATGAGATACTTGCTTTTCTGCGGACTGGTAAGCACTGAGTTCTGCACAGTCGTTTCTTTGTACTCGATTGGATGCAAAAGCACACGTTTTGCCGAAATGGTGACTTGGGTATTAAGATTTTCCAAGTTGCACTCTCGTCTGCCCGATTCAATGCTAGAGTGAATCGAGCTGCTTATAGGATCTAAACTTGACGCAGGCATTTTGAATCAAGCGATACCTGCTTGCAAATAAGCGAACCACCTGCAAAAATAAACAAGACATCAATTAGTTACAAGCAAGACAAAAAGCTTCAATACTTAAAGGGATCTCTCTGATCCACAACAGTATTAGAGCAGGTTCATCAAAAGTTGAGACAAAAGTCATTTTTGATTAACCTTAAACCAGCGCTGTGCAGTGGACTTTACTTTATTTGTTGTGTTTACCACTTTTCATGAATAGAATTGTTTTTCTTTTCAGGTTTGCTACGCCCTTCTCAACCCTTCCCTTCCCAAATCCTCACTTTCTCGGGTAAATGATTAGTTCTTTTTTGAGATCATATGCCCGGGACCACACACGGAATTAGTTCTCATAATATTTTAATTGCTCAACAATTTAATACATGCTTCCGGATGTTATACCATAAATGAAAGTTGAAACAAACAAAATTTCACTTGAATCTCAACTAATGATGAAGGAACTGGAACTGAATGAAGACTGGAAACTTACTGAAAATTGATAAAAAAATAACCACTGACATTGTTCTTCAGTCATCTCATTCAGACGGAAAAGCATGACCAGTGTAATTTCATCATTTCCAATTTTGAACATTTGTTCCTACGGCACATTTTGTTTCTTACCATCATTACTTTCTCACTATCAAATTTTCCAATTCCTTACTGTAGTTGCATAACTGAACAGGTAAAAATGAGGTACTATGTAGCAAAAATAATTTTAGGAGTGATTCCAGTAACATTATAAAACTGCATGTCAGCATCTAACAACATACATAGGTTTAAGCATTTGACCAAAGGAGAAACATAGTCGCTCATTTGTTTTAAAACAGGACAATAATTCAAAAATCTTCCAGCCTGAGCCGAAATGCCCATTTCGAATGTTACGCCTATTCTCTATTTCAAGTTACAAAATCTTACATTGAAGCAAACATGACATTACATTACATTAGAAGCATACGATCAAAATTCTTCCTGAATAAAAAGTCAACAAGAGATACTTCATAGAGAGAAATATTTCCTAAAGAAAGAGAGGGAAAGAAAAAGGGAAAACGTTAGGGCCGAAGACCATGTTTACAAAAGTGAAATCATTGATTGTCATGTACCTACAGCATTGAAATTTATGATGAAAAGGCATTGATAGCAAGGAGAGGAAATGAAATTGACAAGTAGATGAAATTAAAAAAGAGAGAATTTTCCAAACCTCTTTAATTTTTTTCCAGCAGCCCATGTTAACTACACATAACCTTAAACAACAATATAAGCAAGTTGTGCAATAGTGCGAAATCAATAGAAGGCAGTGCCAACCTAACTTTCACAGACACTAGTTCTCATTGGGGTATTCAAAATAAAATGTTTTCATAAAATTGTGATGAATAAATGATAACTATATGCTTTTTTAAGTGCTTGCCTTGAAAAATGTTTACATTCTTTGACCTAATAGATTAAATTATTCCTCATATTATTTTCATTAGGCTAGCTTGCTGGTTTCATAAGCAAGATCCTTATTATGTACTAATAGTAGTTGTAAGCTTTACAATGGAGTTTTGTAAGGTTAGAATGGTTGGAATTTCACATAATTTGAGAAAATAATTTTGAAAATTGAAAATACATACATTTTACCAGATGAAGCAAAACATTTGGCAAAAAATGAAAAGTATTTTCCTAACTCTTTCCTTTTTCTTAGGTAATAATTTCTAAATATCAATACTTCTTTTTTTGCAATAATTTAACATATCAAATAAAATGTTGACTGAGGTCAGTTCAGGAGGGGAAAGAGAGGGATCTGATAAAAGAAAATTTATCAAAGATTTCTTATCAACGGTACATACTTAATTTGGCCAATGAGCACTGGTTCAGAATTTTTTGGTCCATTTACTCAAGTTCTCTGAGTTAAGTGTTAATAATCTAGTCAATGGTGCAGAAAAGTTGCACAGAAGGTAAAATAATTCTAGTATATAAGGAATTTAATTAATATCTGGGATTAAGTAATAGGCTCTTGACTTAGATTTCATACACAAATTTGATTGCTGTCAACATGGAATGGGTGTCAATTAGTGATTGCCTCTTCATTTTTCCAAATATTTGATCAAATCATATTGCTTTTGCAATCCCCATACCTACATTTAATTTCTGCATAATGCCACAAAGTGTTTAGGGTACATATTGACTTAGAAAATTATCTTGCAAAAATGTAGCATTGCCATAGAGCACAGACCAGATAGACGTTGACAAATTAACATGGACCAAGACGTAATTAAATATGGTTGCTGAGGTTGGCAAAAATATCCTGACACCAAGAAGTGGCTGAGAGGTAAATAACATCTCTATCAGTGGTAATACCTGTTCTTCAGTTAAAAAGGGAAATATTCAGCGAAAACAAGGCTTCACAAATACGTGTATTAGGATAGGGATATTAATCACGGAGAGAATGTGCGATTCCTACATGGAAATTAGGGGGAATTCACACAAGAGAGTTGGTCATAACTATTCTGAACATGCTCAGTAAACTCTCGTTGACTGATGCTCTTATTAAGCTAACGCTTGAGCTGGTAACTTGAGAGTTCTGGAGTAAACTAAGCTGCAGGCCAATTATTGAAACTATGTCGACAAGACAAGACATAGCCCCATCTTAACCATGCAATATATCGCATTTTGATGTCTTATCAGGCTGCTTGAAACTTTCAATAACCGGCCAACTGTCGTATGCGGTATTCATAAGTGTCTGTTTACACTGAGGCGGTTTAACTGCCAGAACTCGACCATATCAGGGTGTCATCAAAGTTAAAACTTCTTCAAAACGTGAGGAAATTGCAGAAACCATAATCAGGAGAGAAAAATTAAGCGCAAAATGGCATGATCACATCATGGCCACAGCTTGGATTAAGCAAAATGTGGAGGGAAAACCGCCATACTAGATGATAAACATCAGCATAGATAATGGTGTAGACAGAAGTTATGGTGCTCAAAACTCGCAAAATGCAAATATATCAATTGATGATTCAGTGAACGAGGACAAAGACGAGTTAAATTTCGGTTGATAGATGAAAGAAAAAAGAAGGAAGTTACAATGAGAAAGTTGAGGTTAGACAAACCTAATGACCTTGTGCTGGAATAATTCGAAGGAAAAACCTTTCTCAGCTCCTGTGGAGGCACAAACCGAAGATTAAACAGTAGTTCCACTGATTTAACATTTAGGAATATGCACGTCCGGGAGAGAATCCGGTATAATTCAGCCACAGACAACGAGAAAAGTGGGT
This sequence comes from Bemisia tabaci, assembly GCF_001854935.1. Lineage (NCBI taxonomy): Eukaryota > Metazoa > Arthropoda > Insecta > Hemiptera > Aleyrodidae > Bemisia > Bemisia tabaci. Next base: position 1,243,601 of record NW_017547090.1, read on the forward strand.
CAAAGGATATGATTCACATGGTCAGAATGAGATTACACTAACGTCTTCTTTCTCTCGAGGATTATAGCGAGCGGCAACTGCATGGATACTATGCGAGAGAAACCATTCATACACCGACAATTCAAAAAAATCCACAACTTCCACTGGAAAAATAATAACGAGAGATTACAATGCAACACGCCTTATGGAACCGCCATCAAGAGGTCTTCCATGAGACGGGCCTCACACGGGGAAATTTTTCGGAATCAACACAGGAAAACACTATGGAAAAATGAATGAGCGGCACGGCATGTTGAAATTAAAAAAGCTTACCATCAACGGTGATAGTACCGAACGAACCGACACATACTAATAACACGAAAAACTGATAAAAACGGACGGACACGCTTTCCGCGATCACCCGAGCCTCGAGCGAGCGCATTGATTTTACAGGAAACAGCCTAGAACCGGCCACCGGCACAAAATGGAGGCTCTGATCAATACTACCACCACAATTACTCAACGTGGGCGAAAAGTCGGACGTTAAACTTTCGGTATTAAAATTATTACAGCTCGAAATTTACGCAGATATAGAATCCGAGTACTTTAAACTAAAAGTTAGGCCTGACGTGGCTTGCTACGGAGTGTAGGAATGTTAGAAGTACTGATAAGTACCTACGGACCGGAGCGGAGTCTGTGGTACACTCTGTTTCGTACGTCACAAAAAACAAAGGCAACCTCGAAAGTTTGGTCTGCCAAGGTCACCGATCATTCGCTATTGAAGGTTTTTCACCGGTAAATTAGACGATGAAGGGGGGGGGGGGCACGTTTCCCAAAATCAATCGATTTCAGTGGCATCAGCTTCTAGAAAAATTTTGTAGTTTTCGACATGCTTGATTGACTGGCAGCATACAGCATGAGTACGACAACGGAGGATTGGTTATTTACTCGCTTAAAATTAGTATCTTGAGTCGCAGCGTTCCAAATCTCATGCTGAGGTTTTGACTTTATTCAACGCCACGGACGGGTCTCCTTGAAATTTCCAGGGGACTCTCTTCTTTCATTCAAATGAGGTCACAGAGAGTTTCAATGAGATATTTTGGTCAATTCTTTGAGGAAAAAGGAAAATGAGATTTCAGATTTTAAAAAATTACAATGGAAGTATGGGCTTTTTGACTTCCGTGCACTTTCAAGTAAGTACATTTGTCATCTGGAATCACGGCAGACAAAATTTGTTCATTCAAGAACTTGTCAGTCCTTTATCGATGATTTTAATTTTGGGATGGATAAAAGTACTGTCTTTTATTGCATGTGCCGATCTAAATATCAGTTGGAATAATTTAAAAATTATTTGAGCATGAATGAAAAAGACAGTGGATTCTAGATCAAGGGTTTGAAAGGACAACGGATACATTTCACTTGGGGGAAATTAGTTTGAGAAAGTATTTTAATAGAAGCAACAATGCCTTCATAAATTTATAAAAATAATGTATTTTACACATTTCTAGATACAAAAAAGTATACCCTTACAGAAAAGTATACATAGCAAATTATACCAAATGGTAACTTGATAAAAATGGTACAATTCTTGGAAGATATTTACAGCGCTAATATAATACAATCCAGTCGCAGCAATTTTTCATTTGAAAAAAATTCGAGAACATGCCTTAGCCTAGCATTGTTTTTGATAAAGGAAATCTATCGAGTTTAGCCTAGTTACAGAAAAAGCATTGGACCTGCAGTTTTCGGTACTTTGTGAGGAGATTATGAATTTTTTAGAAGAAGAGATCAATAATGACGGTTTTTATGATTTCAAGTCCAGTTGATTCCGCCATCCTAAATGAAAAAATATTTAGTATGTGAAAGATCAAGAAAAAGCGAGTCACTGAACATTCAAGAGACTGTCAAAAATTTAATTTGAATGACAAAAAGTAAAAATATAAGAATGAAAAAAAATGTACGGTTTAAAAAAAAACTGGACCTAAAACCTAGTAAGCTTTGTTTTTTTTTAAAACATCTGGAGTTGAAGCGTAATTAAGGATCTCACTTGCCATAATTAAGAAGGTACAGAGCTGTTAATTATTCATCAAGATCTACACTGAGACTTTGCCAACCTATAGGGGAAAAAAGTAGTTCAAAGATTTTGTTGAAAAAAATTTGAATGCAATTTTCATGTATTTTTGCATGTACTTAGTACAAGCAACATCAGTGGAGTGTAACATGGAAAGTGGTCACAAAATATAAAAAAAATTACAGAATGAGAGTCTCTGAAATGTTCAGGTGGGAACACCTTCTTGAAAGTGATGAGGCAGACTTATCTAATCATATTTAACAAGTTTGTCAATTTTTACCAAATACATTTGTAATACCGATTGAAACTATCTTTACAATCACAAAACCAATACCTAGGATTTCTTGAATTAATTAGAAAATCAGCATTTTTTACTCACTTTTGTCAAGTGCACGGGAGCTAAGGCATTAATTACTTTTCTGGCATGTTTTATAATTTTCTACCCTCCAGTTTTTCATTTACAGTGATTTCTAGCACTAATTAGATTTCTGAATTTTATGAGATTGCTTATTGATAAAGCCTTTCGACAGTCTTCATTCTTTTGAATCAAGTTTGAAGCAAGCTACAAGATAATCGTTTTTAAATAGGTAAACAAAGTAAGGTAAAGGTAAAAACGTATACCATAAAATCCTCTGTTTTCAGAAAGGAAAAAGAGGAGCAAATACTGAACAAATTTGTTCTTTTTCTATCCGTTTTGATCTCAACTGTTCCTGTCTCCTCAATCCTTCTGCCTAAATAAAAACACGCTCCAAGTAATATTTGACAGGAAAAAATTATTCATTCTAGAAACACATTTCTGAGAAATTTCACATTCAGATCTATGCGGGGGTATAAGATGTAATAATCTTTTTTCCATGCATACATAATGTACTGAAGTATAAAAAATTATTATCCCTTCATACGATTTTAACAGGTATGGTTGAAAAATTAACTATTAAAAATTAGCACAGACATAGAGAAAAATTCCATAAGATTCAGGGAGAAACATGTATACACCATAACTGTGATCAAAATTTAAATACTGCATTGACCCTTCAAAAAAGTATGTGTAGAAAAGGAAAAACTTCATGATTTAATCAAAAGAATTATATAGTAAAAAAAATTACAAAGAAAGAGCTGAATTGGACGTAGGTACAGGTTGCAGGGGGAAAATGACTCATAAGAATTGAAGCTTTCAGTACAAAAATAACAAAAATGCAACCATTCAAATGAATTTTAAACAGGTGTACATTAACTATTTGATGCAAATATATTATTTGACCCTTCGGAAAACGATTGATCCTTTACTTGAGGCTACAGAAAGTCACTCCCAACTACGCCAAAACCGCTAGTAAAACATTGTCCATTTTCTGTTAATTTCATCACAGAATTTGCGAGTTTCTGAATGATGAGTCTGATTTTGGATAGAACAAATGAGAAAAGGAATTAATGGACTCAACTGGCTAAATTGCTAGAACTCCTTGGTATAGGAGTCAAGGTGGACTTCGCAACTTGTCCAGAAAACATAAAAATGTCTTGAGTTGAGTTTATCAATTCCAATAATACAATTCCACTATTAAATCTTACAGATTCATTTCTGAAAGAAGCAGCCATGAAGCGATGAAATATCTTGCTCCTAGACTGGGACTGAATTAAATCCCTGAAGCCCTTCCCTAAAGCCTTCTGAAGTTGTGTACAGGAAGAAATTCAAACACTGCTGGCAAAAGAGGACATGCAAGTTCCTACGTAATTGACACTTTAAACAAATACAAAAGCTGACTCATTGCAAATCCTCTTATTTAAACGAACTTCAGTTTTAGGATACATTTCAATTAATTAAAGAAATGGGCAGAGTGAGGCTACACAGTATAATACTTTCAGTGGCACACAAGCCTAAAATAAAAACAAAAGTGCAAAAAGCGCACTACACAGCTGAATGATAGTAAAATTGGAATGCGTTTTAAATTGTGCAGAGACATTGGTCCTCATTAGGAATTGATAACAAAAAATATTGGCCCTCGAGTCGATCAAATAACAGTCTTTGGTACAAAGTGCGAGTAAGTTAGAAAGTACCTCAAAGATATTTCATCTTTAAGAGCAGTTGACAGCTGCGACAGCATTTGCCGTTTTCTCTCATAACAAATGGGAGCTGAAAAGATGGGCCTCGACCTGATTCATGATACTGAAGAAAAACATCAAAGCTCATAATTTCTGTTCCTACTCACATGTGAAAACAAAAATAATCTTAATTTCACTGTCATCAAAGTTCAACAACATTTTAGAATGCAGCATTGGTTGAAATTGTAATGAGTTGTGATTAAACGCTTGGAAATTAAACTTAATTTCATCATTCATCGCACTCTACTTGGCTGCAATGAGGATATTGTTGGGATACCTATTTACAGCTGCACAGAGAACAAACTTTTTAAGTCAAACTAATTACATCATTGCTAAAGGACCCAATTACTTATGAGGAGAAGCTGTAAAAAATATTATTTTCTGACATCTATACTGGAAAAAAGTAAACATATGTGCGGCTTGGTGGGTGCGTTCAATGGTTAATCTTATCATTCAATTGGTTGGTGAAATCATATGCCATTTTTCAAAGGATGATTCTTGTAAAACTGTTAAGCACAAGAACTTGCTTTACCTTTTTCTTCAGACTTCATTTTCTGCAAAGTAAAATCTAATCATTCCTTACATCTTCCTTTGCATGACTTGAATTTTCCTCAAATCCTCAATCGATTGATGAAAATTCTGTACACTGATGATACCTTTGATGACATTTCATACTGACAAAACATGTATTGTACAGTTCCATTGCACATTCGCCAACACAAGCTAAGTGTTCTGACTCCTGTATATTCTTCAAGAGCTGATGTGGGGCTTCGGAATGACTGTTAGTGGAGAGAGACTGACTCGAAGACGTAACTGGCAGGTCGATGGAGTTCTTAAGCTGTAATGACATCCTTGAAACTCTCAACTATCTGACTATGTGGGCTCAATTGACTGACTGGCTTTACTTGTGGGTTACAGCTAAAAACAGAGAAAAAAAATTGATATACACTTAAAATTTAATTTAAAGTTTATCTTATGAGCACATTAAATTTTCTCCAAAACAGACGCAGTTGCAGAGCCCTCCTCAGCATCTACACAATGTGAATGACTAGTAATCATACATGCAACTACAGCAAGTTTACCATTTCCAAGTGTTCTGAATGGCAAATCGATGCCTACGGTGCAAAACCACGTATCTCTGTTTGTGCCGCTGCAGACTTCCTGTCATACTTAATTTTTCCTTCAAAGAGTCAATTTGACTTTTTAAAAACTTCCCTGATTTTTCTTCTGTTGGCAGAATATTCTGGAAAAATTTCAAGCCATTTGACTGGCTCATTTCTCTTTGAAATAATAAAATAGGAGTGAAAATTTTGGAACACCGTAATGGAGATAGGTGGTTTCTCACTTAGGTCATCGAAATTTGTTGTTCCCAATAAATCAGAAAATAAAAATAAACAGAAGAGCGCAAATTTTGTGACTCAATGCATACTTCTGACCTTTCTACAAAGTGAGGAAATTTTGAATCCGAGATTGCAACTGATTTTTTCCCCTGAAAAACTTTCTACACTCATGCATGTCTCGAGGGTAATTAAATAATGGATTGAATTAAATAGTCAGTAAGTAAATAATCCCCCGGATATGCAAGAAATTAGCATTTGACATTCCTTCGAATTTTTTTCGCAGACAAATTTTTCGGAAGATCAACATTTCCTCCCAAAAAATCCGTTTTGTAGGAATATTGATGGATGATGTGAAAAATCGGTCACTTTTAAATACAGCCCTAAAAAAGACATCAGAAAAGCCTGTCATATGCCATGCATTTTTTTTTAAGTAGACCTGTATTGTCTAACTAATTTGCGACACTTACCTCCCGATGATTCAATGTATTCCTATGTGACAGTGAGTAAAAAAATTAGCAGAACTTCCGTTTATTTGATTTCAAATGTGATTTCCTTAAATTGACTATATCATTGTTAGCATTAGCTTGTCGTTCTTTTCGTTCTTTTTTAGATCGTAGAACTAGCCTTGTTATTGCCATGAACATCTGAAAAAAAATCATAACATTAGCAATGATAGAATGGCAATCGGTTGAGCTCGTAATTTTTTTTTCCTGGCTAGTTTACATCAATGCAATTAATTGCTTTGCAACTCCACTGAATCGCACCATCAAGAATGACATTCTGAAAACGAAAAAGAGTTCAGTAGCTGGTTCGAATACAAAGTAATTAGAGTTTAGCTACAGTTTTTATGATCAGCGAAGGACAGGTGATGGATTGGTTGCACAAAATAAATCCGGGAAATCGGCCAATTTCATCATCCAGAAAACTTGCAAAAACATGAAATTGAGCATATCAGAAATAGAAAAATCTAAAGTACTACTTGATGCATTTCCAAATTGTGCTTTTTAAATTTTACTTGTCCATGGACACTTTTTTCTTGGTAACCAGCTATCAGATTTGCTAAGGAATTATATCAGAAAACCTAACATAAATAAATAGACCACAAACAATTATAAATCCATCTCACATACGACTTCAATAGTTTCAGACATCATCTTTCTCTTCTTAACACAAACAAAGCACAAATGTATGATTAAGAATGAACGAAATCATACAAGGGAAAGATTGATAACTGTCTGAAGTTTTTTAGTTCTGATTGGATCTTTTTACATAATTCTTACAACATTTATTGCAAGTGTGTGTTATTGCAAAACTCTAAAACTAGTCTTGCAATGACATCGTCGAAGCTAGGCGTTCATCTGTTTATCTTTCTTCCTTCATTTTCGTTCCCTGATTGCAAATGCGCCCGTAATTGGTAGCAAAACTTCCTGGTTTTGATTGTTTATTTTGTCAACCTTAGCCCCATTTTGAGATGCTTTTTGTGAGCAACTGGTAGAAAGTTATTCCCTTGAAAACCTAAAATCCTAAGTCGAATTCTTCAGTGTTGTAAAAGATATTACTAGAGTTTCTATAAGCATCACTCTTGTTGGAACCTACAATTTACAGGACATTGGTGCACCAAAAAACTATTGCCATTTCATTTACTTTCCATTTTTCACTTACCTCTTCGACATTTATATTATCCTTAGCACTGGTTTCGAATAACTGGATTCCCATTTGATTTGCAAATCGTTGAGCATCTTCTGTCAAAACAACTTTGCTCTCTGGAGCATCATTCTTATTGCCAACTGAAAAAAAAAAAAAAAAAAAATTAATTGCATTTGATGGAAACTTCTTGTGAAGATGGTTAAAGTTCATGTAATACTTATTCAATGTGTGACTGAAAAATCCCATACCAGCACCAGCATTTCCTGACTTTTCCTGATTGGTTTTTTCCCTTGACTTTTCTCGGTTTTCTTCATTGCTAACGACTCAGTTAGATATAAGTTGATGCAGGTTATTCCACAAGTGGAGAGTTTGAATTTATTGATTTTAATGTAAAGTTTGAGTGCAAATTATCATCATACTCAAAAAATTCTGTGAGCAACAAGTCTCTATCCTGCTGCGATTCTCGTCCAGGTGTCGGGTGGTGCATCATGTGCAAGTAAAAGCATAGAATGGTCATGCTCACACTGCTACATTTGAATCAGTGATTATAGACAGGGCCCTAATTTTGACATAAAATTTTGGAAGCCATCTGGCTAATAAAACAAAATTTACACATTGCATACTCTGTACCACTTCTAGTAACTATTTGCATACTCTGTACCACTTCTAGTAACTATTTGCATACTCTGTACCACTTCTAGTAACTATTACGAACTTCTATACTTGTAGAAAATTATGCACATTGCCAAATTTATATTTCTATTGAAAAATAAAAACTGATTTCGTGGAACCCTTGAACATGGACATATTCAACATGCTACATTAAGATGTTGATTTGCAGTTGCCATGAACTGTGGACAGAATGATGCGTAATCCCTCGAGTTAAGAGAGACTTCAGTATTTTTCAGAAGGACATAGGCTCCATGACAAGATCTTAACGAGAGGAGATGGTGCACGTTTCTTTTCAAAATCCTACATAGAAAACAATTTATCTGATGGAAAGTTCGGAAATAAACTTCTGAACAAGATATAAACAAGTATTTTAACACAGACCAAATGAAGTCCGACTGTACAACATAGAGTACATAGAGTCGTAATGTAAATGGGAGAGCTGGCGCCATGTTCTGCTTGGCGAATTCCGAGCCCGGAGTGCGCCGAGTTTGGGTCGCTTTTTCGATACATTTTCGATCCAAAATGGCGGTGTGGAATACGTGGTAATCCCTATCTCCTCTGTTGTTGTTGTTGTTGTCATCGGATGGCCGGGTACCCAAGTATCGCAAACAATCGATTATGTATCGAAAAAGTGACCCGGCATCACACAGGAGTCTCGGAATTCGGGACATGGAAAATGCTTAAAAGTGGCGCCAGCTCTCCCACTTACATTACGACGCTATGTACTCTATGCTGTACAAATAGTGTCACTTGTATTTTTACTTTTTAACCAATGTTAATTGTAAATACTTATATCTTGTTCAATGGTTGAGTTCCAGACTTCCCTCTGTGTAAATCAATTTCAACATGGGGTTGCGTGAACAACATGGGGGTCAAGTGAAAATATGTTGCATAGTGCTTTAATTATTACCCTGACTAAAAGCCCACAGTAAAACTAATAGACAACATTATGTATTCTCCATTATGCATTCAACATTATATTTTCTGTATTCATAATACACGAAGTTACTACCAATGTTTACACTTTTAGGATCCGAAGTTATACTTAGAAAAGGAAAACACCATGGCTGATTCAAAGATAGTAAAAAGAACTCACCTAAAATTTTGTTAACAACTTCACAGTTCTGATCAATCTCATGAAGCCAGCGTTTAACGTTCGCAAAAGACTCACCGTTTGTCACATCATACACAACTATGACTCCGTGAGTGTCACGATAATAACTGCAAAATAAAATGGCTTAATTAATATTATTGCTTTAAAACAGTGATATTTTGAATGAACAGCTACATTCTTGATATGAACCGCAAACCTTATGTTTTCTATTTCATCATTTATAATCTTGTCTTTGTAGAAAAACAGTCCAAAAATGAGTTACAGCTACATACAAGAGACTGTGTGAGGCTCAAGATCCATTCTAAAGCCTACAAAGATACAACAACGGTGAAACGCCCAATCTATGTATCTTGGTTTGCACCGCTGCAGGCTTCCCGTCATACTTTTATTTTAAATGGAAAACGACTAGACGTCAACACTTTAAACTTCCATGATTTTTATTCTCTGTGCGAAAATTCTGAAAAAACTTCAGGGAATAATGTTGATTAGTTTTCCAAAAAAAATTAAATAGGAGGGGAGCTTTTAAAAGACTGCTGAAGAGATACGTTATTTGAGAGTTTCACTGTCGAAATGCTGCTATCACAATCACATTATTGTAATATTTAATTACTTGCACTTCTATTTTAAGTGAATTTTTCGAAGAATATACAATATTGTTTAAGTCTACACTTAGTGGTGTCCAAAATGAGCAGTGGTTTATGGGACAGGCCCCCTTTTCTTATGTTGTTTTATCGATTTCTAGAAGAGTAGCTTAGATTTAAATTAAAATTTTAATCCAAGATGAAAAAGTTGAAAACGTTGTACTGATGGCTGAATCGAATTATGCGTACGTCAGATTGTGATGTTGTAAGTCTTTGCTCAAGTTTTATTTTTTTACAGAAAAGTTAAGCGACGATTCCTATCAAAATTTTCTGCGACTTCATCCATTTTATAAAAAAAAAAACAAAATTGCATGAAAACATTTTGAACTGTTACCCTACAACATTGCAACCGAGTTACATAGTTTATTTCATTTAGCCATCAATATGATGCATGCAATTTTAAGGCATCTAGCTTTGCATTGCCGTTTTATATTGTTCATTTTCCCCCAAATTTGTTTCATTTGATACAGCATATGTACCTTAGTTAAAAGATATTTAAGAATGCAGGAAGGTTCAACTTACGTAGATGTTATAGTTCTAAATCGTTCTTGCCCAGCTGTGTCCCAGATCTGTAGTTTGACTTTTTCGCCATCTATGTCGACGGTTCTGATTTTGAAATCAACACCAATTGTCGTAATGTAGTTTCCAGAAAATCTATTATCTGAGAATCTTACGAGCAGAGAACTTTTTCCAACACCTGAAAAGAAGAATTACATAAATGTTTCAACAACTTTAAAATCGTGAATTAAACGGAGTTTGCTCATCGTTTGTTGAGACAGGAGTTTATCTCTGCTTAGCTCAAAAACAACACTGCTCAGTAAATTGAGGCATCTACTACCCAAGGTAAGACTTCAACATGATCGGAGTACGCTACTCTCATACAATTTTTGATGACGTACGCGTGAAAAAAATCTCTTAAATTGCACAATAAAATTAATCATCCAGAATTTTAGTAAAATTGTGGAAATTGTCAGAAGAAAAAGAAAATGCTCGCCTTGGAGGGTCATTCTAGAAACCCCAATCTCTTTCTTTAAAAGACATTCTAAAATTAGGATATTGGAGATAACGAAAAATAAATTTCGATTATCCTTAATTGCGATGGTACACGAAAGTGCAGTGGGAACATGCTTCGTGGAGAGGGAGATAAAATAAAAATGATATGTTATCTGAATAGATTTAATTTCATTTGACGAATTGATTTCCCCAATACATGGCTATTTGCGAGCAAAAGTAGGAATCCAGTTCGAAGTTACATTCCATTCAGCCACGCCCGACAAATGATCAGGAATTGCGGTGTATTCTTGGAGGGAAAAGTTAAAACTCTTTGAGTGATGAGAATCATTGAGGATGACATCTGAATTGAGATTTTGGCCCAACTGTTTTCAGGAGAGGAGGTTGAACAAGTATTTGCCTTGAAAACTATCTAAGAGTTCCGCAGGTACCTATGTATAACTAAAAGATGTTGAGAATTAAATAAGGACTAAAGCGCGCGGCCTACAGCTCAAAATCGTGGAATAAGGTTGTTACTTCATTATTAGTTAATGTTAGAGGGGGTACATTGAAAAATTATGGCACAATCAAGTGAAACGTATTTATAGATAGCTGAGAAAGTCAGCGAAAGGTTGTATTTTCAGGGATGTCTCTATTTGCCTCTGGCACGGCTACTATTACCATTGGATTGAAAAATACATCACACACTGTGTTATCTCATTGGCTAGGTACAAATCCATGAATTCAGCAGAATTTTGGCATGGGGCAAAATGAAGCATTGCAAAACGCTTGAGGTTGTCACTTGAGACGGGGAAAATACCGCCTGCTCAGCTCAACAAAAAATTAAAGCGTACCCAAGCAGTAAGGGCATGGAGAGATTTACCTAATCACTCAATGGAAAACAATAAAATGCATCTGATAAGCTCTCCCACAGAGCTTTCTTGATCATAACCTTCAATGAGGTATTCAGATTGGAAACTTCGGAATAGTTTGCCAATAGACTCAAATTCAGTTCTAATGCAGGACAGTGGAAGCAGTGGATCAAAACGAGAGAAGTCTACAATCTCACGGAAGCAATTTCCATTTGAACAAAAAAGGCCTTGAAATCACTTACCACTATCACCAATGATTAGTAGTTTGAATAAGTGGTCGTATGCTCTAGCCATTCTGAAATCACTCCCTAGGCTGGTTGTACTTGCACAACAAAAGACTTCATTTGACTAATAATATTGACGATATTTTATCCTCGCAGAACTAAGCTGCAAACACTTCGAATTACGAAAGACTACGGGCACTTGGGAGAATTATTGCGACAAAGAAAGGGAAAGAGAAATCTTTGTTGCTTGAAACTAAACAGAAATTACACTCTAGTACAATGTCTTTCAGGTCTGATAAACTGGATAAACAGGGAAACAGGTACAGGAGACAGGACAGAAGGCAGGAGGTGAGCTAGCAACTGATCGGCGGCCATTTTAAACGTCAGAGTTACGTCACGAAGTACATACCTCTGTCTAAGCAGACACGTGTACATTTCGCTTTGTAAGGTATGTTGTCTATTCACTGATTGAAGGGACTTATCTTATTGAAATTTATTGCAATAAAATTGGGATTTTCAATTTTTTTCCAACGCAGATGACCTACCTTCCTCACACATGGAACAAATTTTAATGCTCGTTTTAAATCGGTATTTGTTGGCCAAATGATGCGAAAATATTGCAATTTCTTTATACTTAAACAAAATTTTNTCCCTGTTCTTCTTCTTCGTCATGAAATCTGCGAGAGTGTCCTTTCTATAGGCGTAGCCTTATTATTCTATGCTACAATGTCTTTCAGGTCTGATAAACTGGATAAACAGGGAAACAGGTACAGGAGACAGGACAGAAGGCAGGAGGTGAGCTAGCAACTGATCGGCGGCCATTTTAAACGTCAGAGTTACGTCACGAAGTACATACCTCTGTCTAAGCAGACACGTGTACATTTCGCTTTGTAAGGTATGTTGTCTATTCACTGATTGAAGGGACTTCTCTTATTGAAATTTATTGCAATTTGCAATAAAATTGGGATTTTCAATTTTTTTCCAACGCAGATGACCTACCTTCCTCACACATGGAACAAATTTTAATGCTCGTTTTAAATCGGTATTTGTTGGCCAAATGATGCGAAAATATTGCAATTTCTTTATACTTAAACAAAATTTTGCAAAATTATTGCCATTTCCATTGCACTGTGTTACTTACTTGGGTGATGATAGAACAACAAGAATATACGCCGAAAAAAAAAACTAACAAACAAACTTTTGGAATCCTAGCAGTTAAGCCTCCGCCACATCGCATATTGCCAAATTTAATTGGGCAATTTGATTTTTCACATGAAAAAGGCTGTGCGGATTTTTGTGCAAATTTCAGAGAATTCTTACGAAGCAAATCCCTTAAAATTTTCGAAGGAATCCGAACAAACGTCTTCGTGTAAAAATTTAGACTGTCCAGTTCAATTTTGCAATAGCTGATGTCGCTTGGTTCCTTTCTGCTACCGCGGTCCAACTGATAACCAACGGTCTGACTCGATCGGTCCTTCAATACCAATGTTTCACTGATAGGTTTACTGACAGTCAGGCACTTGGTTTTCCCAAAGAGTGACTACTGTAAAGCACTGTAAATGAGCATACAAGCCAAACTAGTTTTAAGTTTTCATTAAAAGGCTTTTGAGTACCTAGAGCCCTAAGTTTCTATTTACATGTTTGGATACATAAAAAATGAAACCATCAAAATTCTCCTTAGAGATCTCTATCACAATATAGTAGGTACCTAAATAATGCGCCCGTCCCGATCCTATCCTATTTTTGATACGAATCGTCCTCTAAATTTTGCCATCAGTTTTTATGCTACTCCAAAAGCTTTGATGGATCCAACAGACAACGCGTTAACCCATTGGCAGATAAATGCAACTTATTATTTCAAAATTTCGATTGCTTTGAGCGGTATCTATTGGTACTTCAAAATGACTTCAATTTTAGGCATCCTAGTTATCATTGAACTTTGATTTAATGTACTTGAAATAGTATTCAGGCATAAAAATTGGGTGATTTCTTTTGTCTGTTAAAATGGTGGATAGAATAATTAGGGAAATTTAAGTCAAGATTATGGAATAAATTTACACTATCACTTTCATTTACTAAATATTGCTTTATTCTTTCAATTTTATACAACATCAAGAAATGAAAATACAAGAAAATTAAGGTTTAGACTTCTCAATGATTGTGAGCTGCAAGAGTTTCATTTTTCTACAACAGTTCTTTTTTCTCCATTACAATTTTCCCATCTTTGATGGTACAAAAGTTTCCTGATAATTCATATGCCTTATTAAAATAGTTCATTACAACTTAGCAGACATACAATTTCTATTTACAAAGTAATTTGACAATTTTTATTAAGAGTGCCTAATTGGTGGATTGCTGGTGCATCAAAAGAGACAGGAAGCGGAAAAATCATTCACACTCTCACATAACGAAGTTTGTTGCTTAAAACAAACTGACATTCATTAACAACGGATAATATTGCTGAATTGAACAAATTGCTACGTTTCATTCAAAATATTGAGGAAGAATTTTCCAACATTTTTAACTGGACTACTAAGTAAGTAACCCTCCGCAGAAAAGGGAACTTTCATGAATTGATAATTACTATAATCATATGAAGGAGTGTTTTGGGTTGACAGATAAGAAACTGTTGGTGAGAAAACATTATTTGAAATTTTGAAATGAGTCTGTGAACAGTAAAGCGGCCCTTCGAAGCGCCCTAAAAATTGACCGAGACATTTCCTACACCTTTTTTGTTGAATTTCCGATGAAAACATAGAATACCGATTTGCCAACTCAACAAGAAACACTGCAAAAAAATTATCTTCTGAGAATACTTGGTTCCTTATCCTTTTCCTGAAGATGGTCACATATGAATTGCAGATCAGAAAATTGGGAGCAACACAGGTTTAAATCAAAGAATTGAATTTGGAACCAGCGTTTCTCCCAGTCAGTGCAGGGATGTCATCAGCTACACTCCGCTCTGAACTTTCCATAGGTAACACTGGACTTGCCGCCCAATAAGTTTGCGCACTATTTAAGTATGACAGAAAATCTGCAATTTTCATCTTAGAATTAGGATTAAGTGTAAGATTCAAGATTGTGGACTTTTTGTCACACTCTCATGAAGCATGATGTTACTACGCTTTGACTGTCGGACTCAATGAGGTTCCCAAGAATAGGCATCCTCTGCTGCGTTAAACAAAAACATACCTAAAAATAGACTGATAACATACATTTCTGAGGGCATTTAATTTGCAACGTATCATTCTCATTAACATAAATGTCCTTCCAAAGTGACACTTTCTTCAATTGCGATTAAACCCTTCAAAATTGAAAGGAAGACTTGCTTATCTACATTCGGTTGTCACCTGTTCAATTGTATCAGGCCCAATATAATATTCTTTAACCTAGTATTATTAAATGACAGTCATTGTCATTCACTCCGCATCGGATTATCTAACTCTGTTTCAGAGACCTGATTTTTGGGCAGAGATATCATAATGAGCCTTGCCAACTCACTTTATGTTTTCCTCCTCAAAACTAGAATTTTTCTGCTCACACACCTGGTAACCTTTGCATTGATATGAAAGAAATACGCCTCTCTCATTGAGGAAGTTGAGGATACATTACATAACAAGTATTTTTACAACAGTTACTCCAAATACATTTCATTCAATTTTACGAATGAAGCATTACAACTGACTTACAGATAATGCCACGAGGCGACCCCCACATAATAATTTGATCTGCTTGAATAATCCGATGTGGAGTATATTTTTGAGTACTTATAGCTTGAGATCAAAAAAAAATTTAAGGATAAAGAAAAAAAGTTGAGATACATTGACTAAATGGAAAACTGAGCTGTCTTGTGAAAGAATGAGGGGCATTGTATCTTTTGGATCAAAAAAGATAAATCAACTTGGTAAAGAAGTATGTATTACGCGTACTCTCAGATTTAAAATGAGCCTAAGATTTTGAAAATCGGTCTCAGGATCCTTGAGAAAACTCAATTTCACTGAGACCCATTAAGTGAGAATGAATGAGGTAGTAAACATTTTCACAATGTTAATAAAAGCGAGTTGAAAGTTCAATAATTATACGGAGCCTCATAAAAGGTTTTTTGGGGTCAAATTTCTTGCAGAGTTAATTTTGAAATGAGTTCAAATAATACCTCAATTTAAGCAAAAATGTCACTTGCACCCTGCATTTGAAGATTATTTATCCTTTTCAGTATGTATCCATTAAAATTTTGGCATGGTGAAAATGAAAATAATTGCCCCAAAAAAAATCTAAAGTATACAAAAGACGCAGTGAGAAGAATTGAAATTGGATTCTGAACTTAACAATGATAATGATACGCATTGAACATGGCATTTTTAAAAAGTATGCTATAAAAACAATGGGATCTAATATACCGCTCAAACAACTCATTAAAATTAAGAAATTGAGAAGTTGCGGAAGATTCTATGGAAATCTAAAAAATTTAAATATTTCTGTGCTCTCAAGAGCAGAGCATTAAACACTGATCTTAAACAGGCATATCTCAAATAATAAAAAAAAATTTCTGTTGAGAAAAGGGCAATGTACAGTTAAAGGCACTTCACTTACAATGAATACAACATAACATAAAAAAAGGCTTCTCAAATTGTTATTATCATGATCAATAAAGACATCTAAAATACGACAATAGATCAGACAATACATAGTATTCTCTGGTATGAAAAATTGGAGACAGCAGACTTCATTGAAAAGAAATCCCTCCATTAACAGAGACGAACAAAACATTGTATCGGAACAGTTTAAGAAAAAAACGAGGGAAGGAGAGAGGGGAATAAAGGGCGAGAGAGAAAGAGAGAGATTAATGACATTCCAAAAATACAAAACTATTGGCCAACTTCGTGTACAACAACTCTGTAAAAGAAAAATATTTTCTTGATTGTATAACGTAGCTATAACATAAGCTGAACTCAATAAGAAACAAAATGTTTTATGATATTAATTTGATAGGAATTCACTTTACAGAAAACTATAAAAATATAGAGGGTGCAGATTTGGTAAACCAATTTACGAGATCAAAATTCTTGAGATTCCTAAAATCCGAGGAAATTCTATAAAGCTACTTTCCCAGAAAGTTTGAACAACAGTTCAATTTTAAGCTCATGCATCTTTCGAGAACTCTGTTTTCACTCCTCAAAGTTAAAAAAGAAGATGAATCGAAATAAAATTATTTGTGTACAAAAAATCATTGCTGGAAAGGAAGTGACAAAAGTGAAACTATCAATTGCTGAAGTTTTTAAATATGTTGACAGCTGAAACTATCTAACCTTGCAAATTTCTGCATAGAAGAGAATTAAAAAAATTTACTTCAATTTAGCAGAAATAAGATAGCTCTTTTTCTAATTTTGTAAATGACATTATTTTCCATTGATTTACCAATACAGGCAGAGGTTTTCACAAATGTATCCATCAACTCTATTTCTTTCTCTAGTTCTGTTTGAATTTACATCTTTAAATCACTTTTTTTTTTCTGACCTTAAATTAAAGACACTAAAATAAGTCTACGCACTTTTAGAGTTGACAGGAGATCATCGTCTTCAGTTTTGCACTGAAATTGAATGCAAAAATCAGGATGACAGCTCTTCTGTTGCACTCAAAAAGTGCTTAAACTTACTTAGAGTGGACTCTAATATTGAATAAAGATAAAAATGTTTTGAAAATGCAAGGTTCTTCAAGAAAAATCACACTTTGTTCTCTTTAAAATACATTTTCCTAACTACGTGCAATGATTGGTCGTTGGACAAACAAGGTAGAAGCGCAGGGGAATTTACAAAAGCCTATCTGTACTAAACATCTGGACACAAAAGTACAAACTTTAAATACAGATACTTTATCGCACAACTCACTAAAACGTCCTTCAAAACATGCTTACGACTACTGTAAAAAACTTTAGAAAAGTGCCTGTGATTACACAAAGTTTAAAACAGTCACGATCAATTGTTATAAAATTTGTTAAAAGAATAACGGTCATTCACTCACAAAGCACCATAATTACAAGCATACATGAAAAATCAAGAGCAATGACACGAGGAACAGTAAAATGGACGTAAAAATTTTCAATGATTTGAGTTGCTGTATCAATCTAAAATACAAGCAATTTGAGGTGATAATGCTATTTTTTTGTTGTTTTTTTCCTCCCCCCTTCAGACTACAGTGAAAACTTAAGGAACATTACACATCAAACTATACTTATTTTCATTGCTTCATCAAGATTGATGCCTACGGTGAAAATCGGCTTGTTTAATGAACTTAAGATGAGAATATTCACAGCCATTGACAAGATAAGACTAACTCAAGTATAAAGGAAATATACATTGATCTGCCGGTCTAGGTGACAAACTTTGATGCCATATACATCCAATATATTAGACTGAATTAGAATTAGGTATCTTATCTTGGTGACACTGCATAAATGCGTATCTCGGTTTGCAGCATTGCAGACTTCCTGTCATACTACATTTTCTACGAAATGAAATTCTCAACATCATTCCTTGAAAACTTTGGAAGCGTATTCTGTAAAGCCATGACGTTCATTTGGTCTCTGTATAACAAAACAAAATAGGAGCAGAGATTTTGGAACACCACAAATCAGGTACGCATTTTAGCAGTCTCAGCGTTGATTTGCCTATCTCGGCTTTCATTCCAAAATTCTTATGAATATCAAACATGATTTTGTCTAAAGTTGAAGCCTCTTGACTTTGAATTAATAGGTTACCAGGAGCTTCAATGACAAAAATTGACCAATGGAATAGTGCATTGTTGCAATGACGTGTAGCTAAATAAAGTGCACCTCAAAAAGACAACAGATTTCACTCCATTTCATGTGGAGAGCTGAGTCTCAAGAGAAAAGAATTATAGCTGCTCAAAAATGTTCTGCTGACATTCTGTGTTAATGGATCGATAAATTTTGAACAATGAGAACTTTTGGAACGGTAACGTGGTAAAGGCATTGATTCAGAAAATTGCCCCAGATGTAGAGCTAAACAACTGGGGATCAAGTCTGATTTTTTTCTGACGGATACTTTGGTTCTACGGAGACCTCATTCTGCTCAACTATTCTCAGAAAATCTAAAAAGCAACAAATGAGGTCAGCCAGAAAAGACTTGGAGTAGCTCTCTGTGGGCACATTTATGCAAAGAGAGTCTACCTACATTGACACATTTGAAAAAAAGGCATGTGTGCAATAATTTAGATTGGTTACATTCGTTAAATAGGAATTCAAATGCAATTGGGGAGGGGCAGTGGCACAACTTTTGAAAAGTGCAGAAACAAGGAACACATAAAGACCATCAAAACCCAAAGATAGTTGAGGATTTGTTAATTTCCTGCAGACTTCTTTTGCTTCAAAATAAGTCAATCACCAGAGAAACTGTAAGGAAAATTTTCTTTCAGCCACTAAGTCCTCTGTTTGTGGCATTGCTGGAATATCAAATTCCACTTAGCCTCCTTTCTCTCACACAAAGATCTAATTACTCTCTCGCGTTGGTATATTCTTCCTTAAGTCTCCCAATACAGATAAACTCTTCAAGCATATTTCAAGTCTTACAAGCATACAAGTATTTCTTACTCATTACTACAAAATATCAATCCAGAAAATTTAAATATCTACAGTCATGGACACTTTAATGTCAGAGGTAACCAAGCAAATTGCATAGAAAAATCCTCCTGCCGATATCTCAACATTTTTCATAGAGAGAAAAGAGCAAATTCACGTCAAGGCAAGGAAACTTGCGCAACAAGTTCATCCTAAACCTGAATTGCTATTCTCTCAGATTACTTGTGTAACGAACATTGCAAAAATCCAGTTCTATTCCTTTGGTTGCAGTCAATGAAAGAACCGACCCTCATTAGTACAAAATTTTGCGAAGCTAGGACAAAACAGTAAGCAAAATGAGAGTCTGTCTGTCAACTCTTTGTTTTGAAGCTGTTGATACATAGCGTAAAAACATTTTGGATTTATGGACATCACGTTTCATTAATTAAAAGAGATGTTTCTTCTTTTTGGAAACTTTTGAACTCAATGAAGATTGAGAGAGAAAATAATTTGAGCTGGGTTGATCAACAACACTGGAATTATCTCTGCCTCTAGTTTAGTCTGATATAATAGTTTCGCTGAGTTATTACACATAGCAAAGATTAAACAAAAAATATAAACATAACTCTAAGAAAGCGCCCACTGAGCTTAAAGACTCAAATTCTGACAACTGCAGAGCATGAATCCAAGAAATTTTTAAATACAATTATGAAGAATAAAGTTTAAAATTTTCAAAGAAAGTAACAAAGATAGAAGGAGGTTCACATTTTGAGTAAAACGGAGCTAATAAATATAAATTATAAATCATTTAAAAACATTAAAAGAATAAGTTAAAATAAATTGCGAGTTACGACTTTCACTAAACACTTATTGAGATTCTCGCAAAACCACTCAAACGCACGCATACAAAGTCACAGGTAACATCATCAAAAATTGAGCACAGTAAAAGATTGATAAGAAATGAATGAAAAAATAAAATTGAAAAGTTAAATACATTTAATTCTGTGAATTCACGATTGAAAGGTACTTGAGAACCCAAGACTTACACTCTTCTGTCACTTTGCACGGACAATGACACATCGACTTTTGCAGGAGTGCAAACTTCTTGATGGATTTTCCAAAAGGATCAAAACTTTTGTTTTGCAATCTAAGAAGGACAATCAAGCATGACGACGGTGTAAGTCGGCAATCACATGACTCGGTTTTCCTTTAAAAAAATAACAAAGAGACGGAGATTTTCGGACACCGCAAACGAGATATGTGATTGCAGACTTATGCTGTCGATGAGCTTTTAGAGAAAATCATATTGGAGAACTCACTTGTCATCCTTTTGAAAGAAAGATAGTAGAAACAAAAAAAAATCACTTATAAACATCAGGTTAAAGGAAATCCCTCTGCCAAAAAATAAGAAGAAAAATTAATTAATTGAAAATCACAACTGAAAAAACTTCAATTTCATTATTGGGAAAAGTTCGTGAGAGAAAGAAAGAAATGTAAATTCCAAAGGAAGAATAGAGAGTTCTTTTTAGCTTAAGTTCACTTCATTAATTCATGGCCGAATCAAGACTACCTTGAAATAACTTTGAGATATCATTAATTTTGTTAGACTTGGAAGGAGCAGAACCTATCATTTTTCGTGGTAAAACAAGGACCACAACTATTTAACCAGAAAAAGCTGGAGTAAAGTTACTGTTTGAATTGTTAAAAAAGTTTAATTTTTTCGTCGAATGCTCTGGTGAAAAGCACATTGAGAGCCTTGTATTTTTTGGATACTACTTTAAGTTTTGAGATGATTTTTACCGTTGTTATTTTGTGTTAGGTGGTAAAAAAATAAGAGAGAAAAAGATGGTAAAAAGGAGAAGTAATGGGAGAAAAAACAAACAAATTAAAACTTTTATATACGTACAAATGCAGCAAACTGTTTCATTATAATTTCGTTACATTCGAAATTAAATAGGCCCATCACATTAATAAAAAGTTTTTCCAGTTTTCAACATAGAGAAAATATAGAAATGTGATGACAATAAGGCAGCAGCCCTCAAATTCAGTTTTGACATAGAAACAAACATCAGCCGATCAGCTAAATAGAGTAAGGCTTCAGAGTAGATATAGCTGAATGCTAAGATGACCCAACTTTGTCACGATTTTTGGTAGACCTGCGTTGGCTTGCGGAGGAGTAGAAATATACACTCCTCCGCTCGCCACCACCTTCTGTACTTTTCTCTATGAATTTTTAATAAGCCAAAATGATTTTTGCAATGATCAAACATGCTATTTGTAAGGAATTCTACACAATTTTCACGGATTTGCTGAATCCAATGATTTTGATGATTTTATCAAAAATACTAAGTCCAGGTTGAGAATTTTCCTTTTAAAAGTTTTGCCTGACAGTCTAGACATGTTAAAGAATTGAGTTCGCTCAGAGAGTCCTTGCACTTTGCGAAAAAACTAATGGTCCTCACTGCTTCTAGAGTCACAAACATGATTTCTCTACTTTGTCCACGAATTCAGGAGATTTCTTGCTCATCTGCAAAACAAAACCTTCGGAGGCCTTCTGAACGAGAACAAATCTGAGATTTGTTAAAGGGTTACTTGTAAAATTTCAGGAGAACAATCGCAGCATTAATTCTTCTTTTCTTTTCTCATAAATTTTCTCTGCAAAACAATTTATAGCTTGTAAGGGACATCTATTTGAAAGAGAAGGTTGGCTCAAAATATACGATACACAAAATCGCGCGGAAAGCCATCTACAATAACCTAAGATCACATTATTTTCACAACATTGTATAAATATACAAAGAAGGTAACAAATATTATTCCAACATAATACTTGTCTTTTTGGATATATCTAATTATTTTCCATCTGTTTCTGGAAGGACATTAGGCACTTGGTTACAGTTTTTGGACGGACGTTCCAAAAAAGGACAAAATATTTTCACGACAAAGATATAAATTAAATACAGTAAAATCTAAAATGAGTAATTTCACAGAGCTTAACCTAGAATTATCTATTAACAAATCTGCTTACGCTTACAACCAGCCGAAAGATGTACGATCGATTTTGACTGTTGATCCAAATCGAATTCAGAAAATGATTAGGGCAAGATATGCTCTGCAAAATTTAAAGCAGCCGTCTACTGTGGGGATGTCTTAAACTTCTTGATAGGACCTGATCTTTATAGAGATTTCTGGGAGAAAAACAAAGAACGGAATATTTGTTGATAGTTCAGTCAGAATGCAATTTTCTTAAGAAACTACCTATTGAAAGACGTTGCAAATTTTTTTGACCCAAAATATTCAAGTACGATAAAAAGAAATCCGTGAAAATATTGTCCATGGAAACCCAATAAACAGCACAAACATTTCAAAAATAAAATTCTTACTGGTATTTGAAAATAGGACTTAATGTTAGAAATTTTTACGAAACTGTAAAAAATTATTTTCATCATTATAAAAACCATCATCCATGAAGAGACATTGATCAAGGCACATTTGAGAACAGCTCTTAAGGTGTTGTGGTGTGAAATGTTATATTGTTTTTTCTTAGCTCAGAAGGCATGATAGTTTATGAGAGGTACAATTAGTCCGCATAAATCCTGAATAAAGCCATAACGATTTGGGGGAAACATTTAACACACCTATAAATTTTTAAGGGCAAAAATCATAGAGGCATCTATTTGATCATAGCTAAAATGAGGAGAAAAACTGAAATAAATGTAGTAAAAATACGATATCTTTAGCCATGACAAGGTTAATATGACTTTGATAGAGCATGAACATTGGCAACTGATAAAAGAAGTTGTAAAGGTTAATCTTAACTTGAATGAGTAATGATAAAATTTAATATTTTACAGCTCAATGTACGGCATGAATCATAAATCTATAATTGCTGCAGGGAGAAGAGGGACGATATTTGATCATTAAAAGCTTCATAATGGAAACCAAGGCTAAAATAGGAAGGTCTAAAATATATTTCACATCTTCACCGGACAAGTGCCTTTTAAGTTTTAAAAGAGGATTAAAAAGCTTGTAAGAACTCTAGAACTGTGGGAAAGGAGAAACTAGAAAACAAATCTGAAACATTCCTAAATCACTCAACGCACAAACATATCTTTTATTTACAAGTCAAAATGACCATCGAAATTCTCCAAAATGTTTTGAGGACTCTAAATTTAAGTCCAATTACTAGTTTAAATTAAATTTTATTATTTAAAAAAAGTACTGCTGTCAATGTTTGTATGTTAGTTAATTCTAAACTTTTGTAGTCCACACTGTCATAAAACACCGATACTTATAACGTAAGGTAAGAATTATTCATTCTAAAACTAAATGCATTTCGAATTCTAGGATATACAAAAGAGGATAGAACTTATTTTTAATGGGACAGAGACTAACTGCTTCAAATTTTGCAGGCTGAAATTTTTTCGCACCACAATAATAAAAGAATTTTTCACTTAAAAATTCATTTAAGTGTAAAAACGCTTAGAGACAAGATTTTATAGATTTATAAAAAAAAACTACACGAGAATTGCTTGCAGGCATTTTCGTGCTCATTGCTTGACATTACATAAAGGCACTAGCTTGAAAGACATAATTTGAAGACAGGCAACATAAAACAAACAGAATTATGGACGACCCATCCACGGGCAAAGTAAAACATTAAAGCAAACATTTCAATAAAAAAGCTAAAAATAACTATGCATGTGCCACTGCGTAGCATAAATGCACTCCGGATAAATGGGGCTGCGACATGTTGGATTTCAAATTTGTTTGTCGATTGGTTCCTGCCACACTGGATAGTCGAATGGCTGTGGAGTTCCAGGAGCAATCAATCGCACTTGACGGCTGGTTTCTGTGGCACTTCGAATCAAAGCCATGTCAAAACATTGTCAGCTTTGCTAGTAGGATTAATTAAAGATTGAACGTCATCTAAGATGTCACTGGACAGTTCTTCACCTAGCTGAAAAATAATGTAAAAAAAGGGTTAGAGGTATTCTGGTTGATTATGCTGTGGGACATTGGCAACTGATTGGTTGTAATAGTTGAAATGATAAGTAAAACTAGCTGCAAAAGGGCTGTCCTGGGCTAATAGATACAGTTTGTGTCATTGACAATTGGTCACTAAATGATACATTGGCTCTGGGTTGTAGATTTAAGGCACTGCTCGGTTTTTTGTAAAGGAACATAGCAATAAAGCTTTCCTCCATGCTTGTTTCTATCAAGCTCTTTAGAATAAATTAACCATAACCTGAGGCAACGTCTCAATGAAGAGTGGATATCTAACATCCTTCATTTTAAGGGATGACACATTTTTTGAATCCTCAAACCTTCAAGAGTGTTGGTACCTATTTGGTGGATTTCCAGACTTCTGGCATAATTTTCTCTTAAGACATGAATAAAAACCGCATTTTATCCAAAAACAGAAGATGTCAGAAACTACTGTTCATCTACATGATTTGCTGAAGCTCATTAATCTCTTTAAGAATCATGTGTAATGAGCAAATTACAAGGTGAAAAAGTGAATAAGACCTGCTGCATATTGGTCTTTGAGAGATGGCGACCTCTTCAATTATTTCCCATTTTAGTGGACTGATACCTGGACCGCGTTAAACGGAGAGGAACCAAGCCACATCAGCTATTGCCAAATTTAATTTTTTACATGAAAATGGTTGGGCGGATTTTCGTAAAAATTTCAGTGAATTTTCTCTATGGTACAAGGCAAATTCCTTAAAATTTTCAAAGGAATCTGCACAAATGCTCTTCGATAAAAAATTAGATTGCTCAGTTAAATTTGGCAATGGCTAATGTGGCTTGGGCCCGATTTTCTTAAAATTTGAAAACTTGACATCTGCTGTTTATACATATCAATGATGGAACTGCAGAAATGTGTTAATCAGTTTCAAAATTTCATGAGGAAAACAAATTGCACAACAGAAAGTTTAAAAATCAACAAGTACCTACAAGTGTTAACAAATAACATTGGTTAAATTGCATTGAATACAAGTGACATAATTTGTATGATCTAACTACAATTTAATCTTCGTTAAAAGTACTTCTTCATATCTTCTTCAGGAGTTGATCTCCAAATTTCCTGTTGTGTGAATCATTTTCAACATAAAGTTTTGCAGAGGAAATACGTTACAGTTATTCCTAATTTCAACCTTGTCCAGTGGCTCTATGTTAGATTTGAGTCATTATCATTGTGATTAGAACACCCTGTAAACTTAAGAAATTTCCTCTGCTACATTAAGAAGCTGGAAACATACCTGCAATGAAGGAACAAGGTCTTCTGTCAAGTCAATAGTATCAGTCAATGAACTCATTTCTTGAGAATCTAAGGTGCTCATGTCTGATGGCCCTAAAGTTCCACCTTCTGCAACATTAAAAATAGAGGTGGACAAATTAGAAAACAGGCATTAACTCAAACATTGAAATGATCATAATAGCATTAATTTTTGGAGATAACTTCAACTCTTAGCACACCAACTGAATATCCTCTGTGTGTTACTTGCTTTTGATTGATTTCACTGTTTTAGATAACAGCAATGAATGGGTCAGTGGCACCCATTATTTTAAATTCATTTTTTGGAAGGATGGAGTGAACTTAGCTTCCAAGATTTTTTTCAGATTTGATAAAACCTAAATGACAAAGAAATGTCTTTTTGAAGATGCCAAGAATGGGAACCGTTTGAAACTATATTTTTGGCAGGCAAGAGGAATTCCTCAACCTATAGACACCGTTTCTAATTCCTTTCTATTTCTCATTGTTCTCATTGTATGTAAGACCTGTATAATAGCCTTATACTGTTGGCTCATGGACCAATTTGTTTAAATAAATAAATAAATATTAAAAGTTATTGTCAATATGTACTCTCAAATGCAGGCTGTCTAGTTTTTTTTCTTTTTTTTTTTTTTCTTTTTTTCATTTTGGGAAATCCTGATTCATAATTTTAGCAAATCCGGATCAAATCCTGATTTTTTGTGGAAAAAAATTAAAATTTCTGCGCAAGCGTATGCGAAAGCACAAAAAAATTCGATCGGACAGCCGACTTTTCTCAAATCCTGATTTTATGACCGCTTTTTCCTCAAATCCTGATGAGATCGAGATTAAAGCCTGAGTACCTCAAATCCTGATAGAATCAGGAAAATCCTGATGCTAGACACCCTGAAACGTGCTCTGCTTCAGAGGACGCTAAAGAGAAAAACGCTTCTGAGAGGTAAATCCAACAGAGGGGCAACCGATGTTGCCGAAAACTAAGAGACTACTCACCACTAACACCATCCATATTATCGTCTACCGTGTTGAGAAAATCTTCTGGAGTGTGAGGTAGAGAGTAGTTATTGCCCATCCCTAAGCCACTGTCGGCCGACTCCTGTCGTGAATGATCAGTCAGTCCTGACAGGAATGGATCTGCTGTCGAATTGGGGCGCAGCATGAATTCTTGCTGCAAATACAAATAAATTCTGTTAGTCATAAAGCTACTGACAAACTTGTTAAAAAAAGAGAAGCTCTGGTTGAGAAGAAGAGAGTTCCAACACTTCCAACAATGCTGCCTTGCTGAGGGAAAACGTCGTATGAGCCTTCAGGCGTTGCCAAGTTTCCTTCCACAAAAACCAAATTTACTGAAAAAATTGTGTATATTTCCCCCTCCCCAAAAGTTTCAGACAATTTGGATGCGATTTAATCTGAGATGTCTGAAAATTTCAAGGAAAAATTTGCATGAATGCCCTCAAAAATACATGTTTCATCAAGGAAAATTTGGCAACCCTCGAATGTTCATACGGCGTTCTTCCTCAGCACGGCAGAATGGATTTCAGACTTCTCTGACGTGCGTAACGTGATTTTCGTGTGATTTTACAGAGAAGATTTTCCGATTTTTCGTGATTTTTACGATTTTTCGAGGAGATACAGCCAAATGAAATAAATTCATTTGGTTCATTTGGCTGCATCTCTTGCGTGCAACAGACCCATTCTAATATAACAGACACTATTCTACTTACTTGACGGAAAATCTCTCTTTGCCTAGCTTTGAGTTTTTCTCTTTCCAATTGCAGCGACTGAAGACGAAGCTGTTGTTGACTGGCTTGACTGTTGGTCGTCGAGGAGATAGTGGGCGGCCAACCGCTTGGCAGTATAGCACCAGCAGAAAGTGTCCTCTGCATATGTTGAGCTGTCAACACAAAAATAATAGTAAATCGATTAGTAATGAATCCTTGATCGGGCGACGCGTTAAAAAGTTGCCAAAATCTACAATAGGATAATAGAGGGAAAGCACATCCAGGGCCGGATTCACCTACTTGCCGCCCATGGGCCACCTGTATTTTGCCGCCTTCTTATCATTCGTTTTGAAACATCAATGAAAACCATCAAGTGAACGTGCCGGAGGGGTAGGGGTGCATAAGACGCGTTTATTCGTGTTGGACACATTTTTTGCGAAAGCCACCAGCAAATCCCTACCAGCAAAATTTCACGAAACTTAGCGCGAAAGTTAAGTTCCATAAACCTATCTCTGTGTGGACAATGCCCTCTATTTATAAGAAATGAACGAAAAAATTATGCAAAACCAAACATAAATGTGGTTTAATAATTTTAACTTCCGCCGCCGCGCCGCGCTGACCGCACTGTGTTTTGCGCAATGCGTGAAGTATTCCTACAGTCTTGTAGGCGCTATGCGTTTCACGTCGAGCGGTGCTGACCACACTGTTATTGACGCAATGCGTGAAGTATTCCTACAGTCTTGTAGGCGCTTTGCGTTTCACGTCGAGCGGTGCTGAACGCACTGTGTTTGACGCAATGCGAAATTACAGTGCTCTCAGGAAATGAGAGATTTTGTTGGTAGCTCGGTAGCTCTTGCATGTGTCTGAAATTTGAAATTTAAGTACTGATTCATAAGTAAAAGTTTGCGAGAAACAAGATGGCGCTACTGGTTTTCTCTGAAATCAACTCCGAAGCTCAAAAAAATTGTTAAAATTGAGTCCGTAATGGAAGGGATATCCTACGCTACCCTGAGAGTCGATCCCTATATCAAGACAAGGATAGGGAGCAAATAAATTAGCAGGGTTTCGAAAGGAATCGGGACACTTCCCGGAACTTTAGGAAATCTGAATTAATTTCGGGAACCCTGGCATCTATGGTAAATAAAATGGCAGCACTGTTGGAGTTAAACTTGCAGCCTGCTGCGAGCATAGCGATCGGCGCGACGGAGTAGCGGTGACGTGGGATTCTAAAAACAACCCGAAACTTTGAGAGCCGCAACCGCGAATCGCGAGTGGAAAAAATGCCGACATTTTCGGGATTCCACCCCTGCGACAACGGCGACGGCAACGCTCCGACTCCAGGCACCGGGCAGCTCGGAACCGGGAGTTTTCATCGCGAATCGCCCGACTCCAACTCTGCCGTGCTAAGGGAAAACGTCGTATGAGCCTTCAGGCGTTGCCAAATTTCCTCTCACAAATCACTCATTTTCAGAGAATTTTTTGAATATATTTCTGCCAATTTCTCAGATAATTTTGTTAGTGATTTAATCTCAAGTGTCTGAAAATTTCAAGAAAAAATATTCATGATTTTCTTCAAAATAAACAGATTATCGACGGGAATTTGGCAGCTCTCGCAGGCTCATACGGCGTTCTGCCTTAGCACGGCAGAACTGTTGCCATCAACGGAGTTTCCCGTTCTTAAAATAAAGTCCCGTCAATCCGGACGTCTACGTCTCCTTCTCCATCCATTCTCGGACCTGCCCCTCGCGCCAAAAAAAGAAGGAAAAGGAAAAAGAAACGGAGGAAAGGGGCGAGAGGGAGAAAAGGAAGCAGGGATGCGGAAAGTTCTTTGCCCTCCCATTTTAAAAACCCCTTTTCTCTCAGCAATTAAAAAAAAAAAAAGAAACTTTGGCACGGCTCTGTACTGTCTATACGTATAAATTGCCGTGAAAATCCGCCGTTGTGTGCTGGTTTTATTTTATTTTAATTTATTTCTCATTCTCATTGATAATGGTATCGTGAGACACCGAAACGTCCTGCTGATTTGTGTATGTTTTTAGCCTTGTTTTCGCCGTTTTCTGGTTTCATCCTATTACTTCCTTTTCGGGCTGCCTTTTTTGGTCTTTGCTCTACTTCTCTATTATTTTGATGATTTGAAGATTCGAAGATGTCATTCGAGAGGTCAATAATGTGGCAGCTCAAGTGCAGTCATATAAATTTCACGTCGTAGGGGAAGACATTCCCGGATTCAGGAAAAGATTCCCTGATTTTCCTGGGAAATTTTTATTCCCTGACGCATCCCGCTTTTTCCCGGTCCTGGACGCAATGGTTTAAACCTTTCATTGGCCATGTGCGTCACTCATACTTTTCACCAGCGATCTGTACTGCCGCGCTAAGGAGAAACGCCGTATGAACCTTCAGGCGTTGCCAAATTTCCTTTGATAAAACAAGAATTTCCTGGTAAACTTATGAATATTTTCCTTCCAATTTTTCAAATGATTTTGTTCGCAGTCTCACCTAAGGTCCCTGAAAATTTCAAGGAAAAATATTCATAACTTTCCTCAAAAAGAAAAAATTAATTGAAGGAAATTTGGTAACTCTCGAATGTTCATACGGCGTTCTTCCTTAGTGTAATCTTGTGCACTTCTACACATGAACTTGTACTTATACAGGAGCTTAGTGCACCGGCATTGGCACCGTGGAGTCGGCAACAGTGCTGCCGTGATAGCGAAGAGAGCAGTAAGTGCATGTCGGGATAAACCTCGATATACATAAAAGCATGTGCTAATCACGGCTCATATACAAGAATGCACTTCTGCTCTCATCGCTATGACGGCAGAGTGAGGGGAGGAACATTCTTTGGCCTTGACATTACACTCGTGAGTCGTCTGTTCGGTGTCATGATGTGCGATCACCAGCCAGTACCCAACCACGGTAGACCGCAGAGCTATGTCCCAGTCAACGCGAAACCCCACGGAAATCTCAATAGTCCAAGTACTGTGCCCAAAGTTTGACCAAGTTGCTGAGACAAGAAGCCGTAGGCTATGGGTTAAGAGAAGTGAGCCCTTCATCAGCGGTGCAGGAACTGTTTGACCAATTGGACCGAGTTCATCAGTAGTATCGTTTTTGAAGTGAGAAGCTTTAAAAAAAAGCATATTTCTTGCGCCGATTGTGAAGTTAGGAGTGTACCTCGGATTTTTCCGCTGCGCTTATTTAGGCCATTTTCTAAAACAAAATACTCTATTTTTTTGCTTTAGCTGAAGTCCATAGTCCATGAGAAAGTGTAGAATCCCCGAAAGTAAAAGTTTCCACCCGTCGCCCAGAGACCAGTAGTGGAGGGTCTCTTGTCTCTGGAAAACACATTCGCGGGGGGCACCGCACGAGGTCGTATGATGGAACGGTCCTGGCCGAAAAATGGCGCGTGGGGAGGCGCGGTTTGGCCGGGGGCCGCGACCGGAGCGGCCGGCACGAGCACCCGTATTTGGAAACAAGAGCGAAGATGCGGCCGCGGCGATGCGGAGAATGCAGAGAATTTCCGATCGGACACTACCGACAACGCTTGCCCTCGTCTTCGTCGACCATTTGCTTGAATGCGCTTCGTTTCCGATTTTTTTCGGGGGGAGGGGTCGGGTCGTGGGGCAGGAACTCAAGGATTTTCGGGGACGAGGCCAATCTCACCATAAATCCAACGATATGGCGAAGGTGAGAACTGCACGGAGAAAAAAAACTTCGTGCGTGGGACCCAAAGTTGAGGTCATATGGATCTCTAAAGTTTTTGGATCACGTATCTAAAAACTTGAGGTCCAGCTGCCGAAGCTCGGGTCAGACATCTCAAGTACTTCGATATATACCGAACGGTTTGGGTAACACATCTGAAGTACTCTAGTACATACCGAAGTGCCTCGATGTCCGACCCTAACTTTGGCAGCTCGACCTCAAGTTTTCGGATGCGTGATTAGAAAACTTCAGAGATCCATATGACCTCAACTTCGGGTCCCATGCACGTTTTTTTTTTCTCCGTGTGGTTACAGGATGTCTACTAAAATTAAATTTTAAATTTTCCTGATTTTTCCTAAAATATTAGACGGGAATTCCTGATTTTTCGCACGAATAAATAAATTGACACTCGTATAATTTAAAAAAGTTTGAAAAACGCTTGAAGCACCTAATAGGATCTCCTCTTGTTTCCCCCTACGAATAGCTAAGAATAGGTAACTTTCTGAAAATGTTCAGGAAATGCACTCATTTTTTGTAATTTAACTACGAGCGGAAAGTTGCCAGCTTTCGACTATTTGTGGGGAAAAACAAGAGGAGATCCTACTTCGGACATTGAATACCACCCTTATCATGCGATGTACCTTCAAACCCAGGCTATGTGGTCTTAAAGTAATAATATTGGAAAGAAAAATTAGTTACGCGAAAAGTTTTTTGCATATTTAAAAAGTTGATAAATAGGTCCAAAAAACTGCACCTGCCCTGCCCTTTCCGTATCGTAGACCGAACAAGTAACATTGAATATTCCCACCGTTTTTTTAAAATTTCTGGAACAGGGTGGTGAAACCAATCGGAGAGATACGGCGCCACAGCAATACTGCTGTGCTAAGGAAGAACATACTATGTACCTTCAGACACTGCCAAATTCCCTCAGATGAAACATGATTTTTTGGGGGAGACTTCAAAATATTTATTTTCATTTGTTTCAGAGAATTTTCCTAGTAATTTGGTTTGACGTATCTGAAAGCCTCGAGAAAGATACACGGAACTTTTCATCAAAAATAAGTATTTTATCGGCGTAAATTTGGCAATATTTAAGTGTTGATATGGCGTTTCTCCTGAGCGCGGCAGAACACTCTCGGTTCCGAGGGTGGATCGAACGGATAAATAAATGAAGCGGATATCGACACAGGTCTCGCATCTATCTTTAGAGCATTAATGACCCAATTTATTTTTGGAATCAGCCTTACTCATCCAACTTTTAATAAGCGCTTCCATTTCACGTGTGTGCGCTTCGACTCCGACTGCCCGCGCTAAGGCTCCGAAAGTGCTCGCCACGCCTCGTCCTAACTGGACGTAGTTATGCTAAAAGGAACTATGTTACACTCAAACCCTATGCACATAGTTCCTTTTAGCATAAAAACGTCCAACTGTCGTAGGTGGAATTTATTGATCGTATTTGCACTGCATTTAGCAACGAGGAACTACTATTTCTGGTGCATCCATGAAAGGACCCATCTGCCCAGGGAGACTATTTGCCCATGCGTTGTTCCCAAAACAAATCAAAAATGGACCACATTTTGCAATTAGACACTATAAATTCCAGCTCAGTTTACAAACAATGTAAGGATCATTAGTTTCCCTTTTCCTATACACAGAAGTGTTTTTCGTATGAGCCAGAAAGTGTAGATCTTGACTGAATCGGGACGTGCGAAAACCGCTAATGGCCATTTTCCCAGTCTTCAGTTTTTTTTAATTGATACAACTATAAAAGTGATGAAAGGACTCGTTCTGGGATTAAGGTAACCCGGAGAAGAGTATTAACGCCACTTACGTGTTTGCATCCAACTCCAAAAAGTATTATCAACTCAAAAAAACTGAAGACTGGAAAAATGGACATTCGCGGTTTTCGCACGTCCCGATTCAATTGCAAAATGAAGTTCAAATATTAGTTCCGTATGGCACAATGTAGTCCAACTGTTCTGCCGTGCTGTGGAAGAACGTCGTATGAGCCACCTGACGTTGCCAATTTTTTTTCGAAAAATCAAGAATTTTAAGGAAAACTTGTGAAAATTTCTGTTCCGATTTTGCAGAGGGTTTCTTAAGTAATTTGATCAAAAAAGCCTGAAAATTTCAAGAAGAACTATTTATACCTTTCTTCAATAAAAAATATTTTTGAGAGGAACTTAGGCAACATTCGAATGATCATACGACGATTTTGCCAAATACGACAGTGTTGCTCCCGAGAACTACGGTCTCTTCGACGAGGGGGACGTAAATGACCTGCATTCTGCACTAAGGAACAACTATATCTGGCGGGTCCATAAAAGCACCTATCGGTAAAGGAAAACTAATTACACAGAATTTCATGGCATGGAAACAAGCATTTTTTGTGAGGGGGGTCATAAAGGCACCAGGCACCTCATCACGGAAGCTTTGGGAGGCACATGAAAGGCGACCCGTTGAGGGGTGGGTCTTGACGATGTTCTCAGCTTACAAGGGGAGTTCGAAGGGTACTTGCCTAGTTTTAAAAAGAGGTTTTTGAAGAGGCTCTTCGAGAAAATTTTGAAACATTGAGTCGTCTCAGTATAGCAATTTTGAGCTGTCCTCGTCAAAAATTGATTGAAATGAAGTTTCAAAGATGAAAAAAGTGCCTAGCAATTATTTCGCTAAACCCCTCATGTCTTACAGAGGCAGCCCCTCCCCCACCCCAGGTTCACAATCGGACGAATTCGCCCGAATGGTCCATTGTGGATATTTTTTGGAAGCCCAGTGCAAGGCCCGGTGGGTTTGACGGGCTGTGCCCGCATTGCGCATGCGTTCGACGTCGAGGAGTTTATCAATCAATCGCTTATTTCCCTTGTTAATGGCGCATTACGCACCGAGGCAGGAGTGACGGACGCTATGATTGATCTACTGACGAGACGTCGGCTTCGGGGGGCAGGGGGGAAGGAGGGGAGAGGAATTTCCATAAATCTTGGTAGCAAGCAAGCTCTATCTACCGCAATGCCAGATCGCGCAAATGTATCAGGCGGAGGCGAAAAAGTAGTTTTTGGTGGGTCCTTCACACGGTGGGTGGTGCTGGTGCACCTTCAAAGGGAGTATATGCCCACTGCAAGGTCCACTTTAAGCCGCTGGAGGGTGAGTGTCACATATTCTTGGGCATGTGCCCTTTCTCATGAATTCGTCGAACTTTCGCGGGGTTTTCAATTTGAAAAAAAATAGTTCATCGACTCTCTCCTGGAAAGTGTATTGAATGAACTGCATGTTGCAATAAGGAGCTACAAAATCTAGCTCATCCGTAAAAACGCATATTTCCGCAGGAAAATTGGACTGCATTTTGCAATTTGGAGCTATAAATTCTGGCACGTCTGAAAAAACACGTATGTGCATAGGGAAACTAATGGCACATACGTTGTTTTCAAACCGGGCCGGAATTTATAGTTCCAAATTGCAAAATGCAGTCCAATTAGTGGTCCATACTTTGTTTCTAGACTGAGCCACAATTTATGGTTCTTAACTGCAAAATGTAGTTCTGCATACGTTTTTTTTTTTTTTTTTTTTTTTTTTTTTTTTTTGGGGGGGGGGATTATTCTGCAGCATACAGATAAAATTTAATTTCAAAAATTCTTGCGTCTATCGATGTAGAAATATGAGATAATTAGGATTTGATGAAAATATTTCAGCTTCATGACTGTGCTTTGCGTCAAAGCTGAAAGGTCCCTCAAAAATGGCCGATTGACATGAGCTCTTTTTAAAAGTGGTCTTTCAAATAGGATGTCATTTTCCTTAGTATTACGATGCTGCTACACGTTGTGGCTCAGTTTCTGACATAAATTCATAGATCACGATGGTTATTGCTTCTGAAAGACACAATTTATGTAGCAGCGCAAAATTGTGGAGGATCTCGTCGATGATCTCTTCTATTCTCAAAATTCCTCAAATCTCATTGGCGCTTAGCACTTTGCCAAGGGGAAAACATGACGACAAAAATTCAACACGTGGCAACGCAGCGAATCTTACGTGTAACTGATTTATTCGTTCTGACTACCATTGACTGAGTATTGATAGAATTTATCGCCTGATTTCGATGCATCATCTAGGCCAACGCTGCGCTGCTTACAGAGTGTTCTCAAGTAACGAGATCTGAAGCCAAAAACATGGATGAAGCAGAAAAAAATCCCTTTATTTTACAGTGAGATCAGGGCTAAAAACCCTAAAAATAGTCGAATTTTTGTGTGTGACCGAGATCTGCCCGAAGACTAAGTTCCACGTCCAATTTTGACGGAAATATCTCCTTTTAAAATCCACTACATTTATCTTGGTTTCACCCGCGTGAAACATCGAGCAACCAGTGCAAATGTAACTGGTCACAAGTTGGACTAAATTTTGCAATAAGGCAATAAAATTTCTGGCTCAGTTTAAAAATAACGTAAGTACCATTAGCTGTGGACACATGTATTGTTACAACTGAGCCGGAAATTGTTGTTCCTAATTGCAAAATGAAGTCCAATTGACGAATCCAAAACTGCAGAAACCACGAGGGTGATGGATGACGTCATAATGACGTTCTATGGGCGGTATTTCCCTTAATATTGAATGTAGAAACGGGGCATTTGGGCGCATCTTGTCATTTTCCCCTAACCCACAAGCTTGAGCCATCAAGACGCGATTCCGCGATTAGCGCAGCTAATCCATTCTGCCGCTCTAAAGAAGAGCGCCGCATGAACCTCCAGACGTTGCCAAATTTCCTTCGATAGAGATCGAATTTACTGGGAAAATTGTGTACAATTACCTGCTAAAGTTTCTAACAATTTTGAAAGCAATCTACTCTAAAATATCTGAAATTTTAAGGAAAAATACGCATAAATTTCGTCAATAATGCATGGTTTATCAAGGGAAATTTGGCAACTCTCGAATGTTCACACGGCAGCATTAGGAGGGAGCCTTTTCCAGGATGGGCATGAAATGTGAGAAAGAAATGAAAGATTGGACATTTTAGTGAAATATTTCATATTTTTCAGGGGCTACTGTATGCAGCCCGCACTCGAACACACACAAAAACGGAAGAAAATCACAATTTTTACATTTTACGAAACATGAAAGGGCCGGTATTTTTTAATATCTTTCATAAATATCTGAAATTTCATGGGGCTGTGAAGTATTTCATATTTTCCAGGGGCTACAGTATGCAACCCACACTCAAACACACACAAAAACAGAAGAAAATCACAATTTTTACATTTTCCGAAACATGAAAAGGAGCCGGTATTTTTTAATATCTTGCATGAATATCTGAAATTTCATGAAATATTTCACGAGAAATTTCAAGCTCTTATTTTGTATGAAATTATGTCACCCTGCCTTTCCCCCGTATCGTTTCACGACGCTACACTGTCGGGAACACCCTGTACAGCGGCGGGCCCCGGCGAGTGGCTGCAAGACTCCGAGCCACGCTGGCTGGCGCGCGCTTCAAGACTTGGCCGAGATGAAAGAGTCGTTAATCAGAAATAATGGAGGCAATTATGAAAAAGTGACGTCACTTTCAAAGATTTAAAGCTCGCTAGCAATCGCATGGTCGGGGCTACCGCCGCCCGGTTCGTTGAGCTGCTCGCCTCGCGTTCGACTTGCGGGGACAAGGTTCCCTCAAGTGGGAACGTTCACTTACTCATGGGTAGATTCACTCTGCAAACCAATGGTTATTTTCAGAGGAATTGGTTTAAATTCAGCCACGTCGTCCTATCTGAATCAACGAAACATCGAGGAATCATCGAAGAGGAACTACGTCACATTCTTGTGCAAAATGGGTTCGGAGACAATATATTTAAGAGACGCCGCACTAATGGAGATGTTGCATGTGTGAGGAATTTGCGATTTGACTGTTGATTCTTATGTTGAAGTTCGCTAGAAACACGATGGTGCCACTCATTTTCTCTGAAATCAACTCCCAAGCTCAAAAAAGCTCTCAAGTTGAGGCCAAAATGGAGGGGATATCCCGCGCTGAGAGTCTACCTCTAAATCAAGACGAACTCTCCATGCAAAGATAGGGAGCAAATACATTGACAGGGCTGCCACTTTATTTGGGGACTCCACAACTGAAGACACGGCAACCCTGCTTCCTATCTATTGCATGGTCTATTACTCCCTATCTTTGCATGGAGAGTTTGTCTTGAGGTAGAGGTGGACTCTCAGGATAGCGTGGGATATCCTCTCCATTTTGGCCTCGACTTGAGAGCTTTTTTGAGCTTGGGAGTTGATTTCAGAGAAAACCAGTGGCACCATCGTGTTTCTCGCGAACTTTTACATAAGAATCGACAGTCAAGTCGCAAATTCCTCACACATGCAACATCTCCATTTCGGGGGTCATAAGGTCATGGCCGTATGGACCCTTCGTTCTTCGGGAGACGTGAACCGCCTTCAATTTAGAGAGTATGCGACCCTCAATAATGTGCGGGCCCTTGAGCGCTAGTCCGGCCCTAAAGAGGGTTCCCGATTTTTGGAACGGATCCCCTCATTTTTCCTGAAGTTTTTTCCCTGACGAATCCCGGTTTTCCGCGGTCTTCGGCACCAAACCTAAAACTGATGAACCAATCAGAGAGCAGCTCAAGCAAGGCAGTACGAACCTTGTACAGGTTCCCTAACAGCGGTGCGCCCGAAGATCGACGTCGTCGGAGGAAGCGACGTCGACGCTGGTGTAGGGCACGGTGCCTGGGCCGGAGACGTGGACGTAAACACGGGAACACGACGGCGAGGTTGCCAAATTGTGCAACATCACATGCATATTTTACACGGGTTTAAATGGAGGAAAAGTCCTGCTTTTTCGGCACGATCTGGCGACTCCGCACGACGGACGAAGACAGGGGTCGAGCCGTGACGTAAACACGTAACCGTTTACGAGCGGCATACGGCAGGGCGGCCGTTCTGCCCATTCACTTACCCGCGACCCCCCACCACGCTTGCCGGATCGTCCGCGACTAAAAGCATGCCTGGATATCCGAGATGGGACGCTTATCGCCCAAACTGGCAACAGCGGTACCTTCACTCCGGACCCACCGCAGACCTGCACCCAGACCTAACCTGCCCTGGCCCCCACCGCGGCTTAAATTTGCCGAAGGAGGGGAGGGGGGAGAGTGCCAGCGCCCCCCGGCCCTTTCTACTCCAGCCCGAGGTGGTGGAATCATACATGGTGATCCAAGAGTCTCGCACCACCCTCATAGGGCTCTTGAGCCTTTTCAGAGGGATCCCATTTAAGTTTTGCTCGAGGCGTTTTAAAAGTGTTTTCTTTCAACTGGGAACACTCACCAAATTTCCAGTCTCTATCTCAATCTGTTCAAAAGTTACAGGATGATGCGAAATGCTGGTGGTGCGGGACTTTTGAATCACCCTGCAGATAGGGGCCACGGACAACGATACAGGGTTGCCATAATTTCTTCATCTTCAAATTCCCTTGCTATTTTTACTTTCCCCTGACTCCAAAATTTGTGGCATATTTAAAACGGGGTTTCTTCATCATGCACAGGGCCGGATTTACCTACTTGCCGCCCATGGGCCGCCTGTATCTTGCCGCCCCCTTCTCATTCGTTTTGAAACAACAATAAAAACCATCAAGTGAACGTGCCAGCGGGGGAGGGGTGCATAAGACGCGTTTACTCGTGTTGGACACATTTTTTGGGAAAGCCCTGTCAACACTTCAAGCAAAAGTTCACGGAACTTTACGCGAAATTTCTGTTTGGTAAACCTATCTCTTTGTGGACAAGGCCTTCCATTCATAAGAAATGAGCGATAAAATTATGAAAGAGCAAACATAAATGTGGTTTAATGATTTTAACTTCCGCCGCCGTGCCGCGCAGACCGCACCGTGTTTGGCGCAATGCGTGAAGTATTCCGGTACTATGATTTTCACGCCGACCGCTGCTGAACGCACTGTGTTCGACGCAATGCGTGAAGTATTCATGCAGTCTTGCAGGCGCTATCCGTTTCACGCTGACCGCAGTGACCGCACTGTGTTTTATGCAATGCGTGAAGTATTCGTGCAGTCTTGTAGTCGCTAATATGTGTTACATGCCGATCGATCGCCGCGCCGAGGGCTTCTCCTTTTCATCTCAAGTCCTCGTCATCATTTCTCTCCAAGTCGCACCGTTTCAGGCCAAATTGCGTGTTTGGTTTCTCTCTTAACTCGACTAATTAAAGGTGCTGTCACTTGTATCACTGAAAGACGACCAAATTAGAAAATCCTATACTCTCAGGAAATGAGAGATTTTGTCGCCTTTTTTCGTTTGTAATTTTTTTTCTACATCCAATTTTTTTTATACCTACATTGAAAAAATTGCAAAATTTGCCGCGGCCCATGTGGCCACCCCCTTAATCCGACCCTGGTCATGTGAGGTTTAAAAAAATCGGGAAACTTCGCCTCAGCTCAACTCATTGAACTGAGCTCAAGCTCATGCAGTTCAATCCGCACTTTCAAAAATGAATTTAATTTAAAAAAAAAAAAAAAAAAAAA